>JANBXA010000491.1:30787500-31335000 GCA_030556225.1 Cricetiscus sungorus | reverse complement strand
CAACAGTAACTTATTGTGCATTTCAAAGTATCTTTCTGTTTTCATAAAAAGAAACTATACATGCTTGAGGTCATGAATATGCTAATTACTACTAACTGATCATTGTACTATTGTGATATATTGAGCTATCACATTGTTTCCCATAAAACTTGTAGGCCAGGTGACCCCTGGGGCCTCACCCTTCTCTGGGAAACTATTGGTAGTTAGTGGTTTGGGGGAGAGAGGTGTCATTTTTTTTTTTTTTTCAGTGCTGCAGCAATTGATAAGTTACTTCTGCTCCAATAGTTACCTTCCATCTATTCTCTGGCAAGAAACTCTAATTAAGCTCAGTGGGCCACATAGAAAAAGAAAACAAGGAAGCAAGAGGAGAATTTGTTGTGAAGAAGGATCTGGCAGGAGAGGGATGAGTGTTGTGGTAACTCTTTCCACCAGCCTGGTCCCATAGCGGTGTCAGCCCCAAATGAACACTCAGAGACTTATATTAACTATGAAACTGTTGGCCTATGACTAGGGCTTCTTATTGGCTATCTCTGTCTTAATTATTAACCCACATCTATTAACCTAAGTATTTCTACATGGTCTTATCTTACCAGAGAATGCCTCACTCACGTCCTCTCTTCCAGGGATCACATGGCGACTGCTACTCTGCCTACACTCCCCAGAATTCTCCTTGTCTCTTAGTCCCACCTATCATTCTGCCTCATTGGCCAAACAGTGCTTTTCTCATTAACTAATAAGAGAAACATAATTACAGAATGACATGTCCCAACAGATTAGAGAGGGAGATGGGGATGTAGTGGATTGAGTAGGAATGCCCCCCATAGGCTCATATGTTTGAATGCTTAGTCATCAGGGAATATACTGCTTGAAAAGGACTAAGAGGTGTTCTTGTCCAAAAAAAAAAAAATCTCCCCAAGGTTAAATTGAAGATATTTAATGAATGCCACTAGCAGAGGGGATTTCAAGGTAGCCTATTATTGTCTTCAGCAATTGAGGCAGGCTGGAGAACAAAGTGTAGCAACAGGCCGAATGGTATTTACCTCTTCTCCATCATGTTGTGACTGTCCAGACAGCCCTTTCTCACAGCAGTGGTTCCTACTGAGCTTTGGGTAAAGCTCACCTCCCTTCCTTGTCTCTTCAGGCTAGTTGAGGTAAGGTCACCTGAGCGAGTAGAACTGTGGGTGTGTCTGAGGTGTGTTTTCAGAGAGGCTTAAATGAGGGAGACACACCTTAAATGCTGATGGCATCTTTCCATAGGCTGGTGCTCAAGACTGAATGAGAAGGAGGAAGTGAGCTGAGCACCAGTATCCTCACTGCTGCCTGAGTGCGGATGTGATGTGACCAGCTGCCTCAAGCCTGCTGCCATGATTTCCCTATAAGATGACAGCATCCCTTCTTAAATGGCCAAACAGACTGCTTTGTGTTTGTCACAGTAATGAGAAGAATAACCAAGAAAATGTCCATTGTTGTCAGTCCTGGTGTTATGTTTTTCTTAGATGGTTCTCTAGCTCTGCTCATGTATTTGTGAACAGATTTCATGAATTTTTCACCCTCCCAAGTGTGCTATTTGATTTTTTGCAAGGATCCCAACTGTGCTTGTAAATAGATACACAAAACTCATCAGGTTTCCCACTCACCAGCCATGATTACCAAGCAGTGCAGAAAGATGATTCAGTTGCTAGAGACAATTTTCCCCATTGTGTAGGTATGTGCAATTTATATAATACATGTGGATATATTTATATACTCCTCTTTTCTCTTGTTTGCCAGATTCCTGTATTAGATTCCTTAGTAATATGCCAGCAACCTAGTGGAAGATAGTAATAAATTAGTATGGGACAAAAAAAATTGGAAGTGTCTAAACTATGCTGCATACCAAAATCCTAAAAGACTAAACATTATACAACACAAATTTTAAAATTACTTGATAATGAAATGTCCATAAAATTTCACTAGATTTCAGAGTGCTTTTGGAGTTGCTAGTGATTTTGAAGAATAAACAAGTCAAAGCAGCTAGTCAAAACTGGAGTTCATTTGAAGAAGAAGCAAATAAGAATAGCTAATAAAATTTTGCAAATGAGTTTCACTGTATGGGTATTTGACACATTAAGTATTTAACAAAACAGTGTGATATTAGTCTAGAGATTCAGAGGCGAATGGGACAAAGCAACCTCTGGAGGTGTTCTTATATCTTCTCCTGTAGATGTCTGCTTTAAACAAAAGAAAAGTTACTGAAAGCAGCTTGATGAAAGTCAGCAGATGTTTTAGGGGTGACTGAATGCACATTGAAAAAAGTCTTTATATTGAAATTATCTTCATGTATATTCAAATCTAAATCTGAAGGAGCTATTAAAATCAGGAGAAAAAGCATATAGTTCTGATGGGGGACCGGATGATTTTTGAAATAAAAAAAATAAAAAATATTCTTTTCTTTCTTCCTTTCTTCCTTTCTTTCTTCCTTTCTTCCTTCCTTCCTTTCTTTCTTTCTTTCTTTCTTTCTTTCTCTTTCTTTCTTTCTTTCTTTCTTTCTTTCTTTCTTTCTTTCTTTCTTTCTCTCTCTTTCTCTCTTCTTCCTTCCTTTCTTTCTTTCTTTCTTCCTTTTATTTGTTTGTTTATTTATTTATTTATTTATTTATTTATTTATTTATTTATTTATTTATTTGAGACAGTGTCTCTCTGTGTAGTTTTGGAGACCAGGCTGGCCTTGAACCTACAGAGATCAGCCTGCCTCTGCCTCATGAGTGCCGGAATTAAAGGCATGCTTCACCATAGCCTGGCCTGGAAAATATTCTTAAAGGAAAACACATTATTTAAATGCATAGATTTAACGTTATTATTGCTTATCTTGTGTATGTAATGAAGAAACATAAAAGACAAGTGGGAAATGTTAGAGTATTTACAGCTTGATAGTCCACAACCTACTATGAAAGTTACTAACTTCTAAATTACTTACTAACTAACTAAATAACTTACTAACTTCATATATATTCATACACAGAGAATGAAGATGAATAATCCTGTTTGGAAATCTACTCAGAAATCAACAGAATAAAGAAAATGAGAGTATATTACTCTTTATCTTGAAAAAGGTAAAGAAAGAATCTAAACAGCATTGAACAACGGTTGTAGAAACTTTCCTTCCCTTTTACACTCTCATGGCCTAGAGTTTAGGTTACATTAATTTTTCTTAAAGGTCTTTAGACAAAGTCTATTCCTAGACATAAGAGCTTCACAAAAAAATCTAATTTCCACAGACACATAAATGGCCCCAAAGTTTTTACAGCAGTCATCTGAAGTCACTGGTACACATTCCTGGGTAGTCAGTGCTATTGTGGTTTGCTCAAATGCCTCTACCTGCATGCAAGGCCTCAGGATAGTTTGGAGGAGCTTTGAGATTTATGTGTCTTGCTCTTACTCACAAGTTCAAGAGTTCATTTCCCACTGTTTGGCTTCTGATTGGATCTGACTGTGGTTAATTACATTATTTTTAATCACTGCTTTAGTTTTCAGAGAGCTAAACTCTGACTACAGGCAGAAAAAAATGGGTATATCTCATTAGTGGACAAATTAAACAGAACATGACTCATTATTTTAAAGGACATAGGTAAAAAAATTTATTCTGTCAAGTAGTAAAATGAATCAGTTGCAGATTCAAATTGTAAATGGATCACTTAACAAGACCCACACTAGGGATAACCCATCTAGGACCCATACTAGGGGTGGATAATCCACCTCCAGGGTCCACACTAGGGAGGGATAATCCCCTCCAGGACTCATGCTAAGGATAACCTATCTAGGACCCACCTAAGGGCAATTCATCTCTAGGGCCCACACTAGGGATGAATAATCCACATCCAGGACCCACACTAGGGACATCCCATCTAGGACTCATGATAGGGATGAATAACTCATCTCTAACACCCAGCTTTGTTTAGAGGCTGAGAGAGAGCAGTGAATAGGAAAATATTCTTCAGTGTTGTTACCACACTGTGTGAGTAAGATATGGAAACAAAGGATGCCTTACTGATAAATGGTGGTGTCCATGTGGTTTAAGGACGCCCTTACATTTCTGTTGCTTCCTGTGGCAGGCTCCTGTGACAACCAATCACTTGCCAAAGACAGGGTTGGTGTCTTTGTAAGAGACCCCAGGAAGCTCCGTTTCCACTTCCTTTAGATGAAGCTGGAAAGATGGTCTCAGTGGTCAAGAAAGAGGAAGACAGCCTCTTTTTGTTTTTTATTTGTTTTCCTTTTTCTCTAGTAAAACACTACACGGAGTCTGAGCCAGCAGGTTTGTTTGATTTGCTCAGTGTCTTCTGGCAACCGAAAGCAGCATTGTGTCAGTGGTGAGGCTCCGAGATGCTCTTTTCTTCTCTCTGTTGTGTTTGTCTCCTTCTGCCTGCCTTCCCCTTTCTCTTTGTCATGAAATTCCACTTAACAAGTCACAGAAGAATACTGGGGGAGGTGAAGCATTCCATTTCCACACAACTTTCCTTAAGTTAATTTGAGACAGCTAGGAAGCAGCTGTCTGGAAATGATTTTTGCAGGGGAGGGCTAGGAGTGGAGACCAGTGCTTTGGAAGTTACTCACATCTGGAGGGTGGTTGACGCTGAAGGCATTGGTGAGCCTGTCTTAGAAGATTCCTGGAATATGTAGGAAAACATTTACAGGTTTGGAGAGGAGGAGGAACCTGAGAGTGGTATTAATCGAGTTTATAATTTGCTGTGGCAAACAGCCTCCCCTGCAGCATTGAACTTAGTCATTAAAATGTCAGCTGTTGGTCCTGACTGGAGCATCTGCCAGCTTCTATCTCTGATGCTTTTGGAAGACTACAAAAGTATCAAGTGAGCAGCTGATGCTCAACTATGACAGCTTATAAAGAGATGGAAGCACAACGTGGGAAACAACTGAGCACCCGGAACTTTCAGGATGGGTGAGCCCCTTCTGTGAGAATGTGGCGCTTCTCTATAGAATTAGGTTGATCAGGTTCCTTGTTTTTTTCTTATCATTATAGTGCTTTGAATTTCTTTGAACTGATAATAATAACTCATCTTGTCAGCATGGTGTTATGTTCTCCATGAGCTGTAAGGAATGGCCCTGATGAAAGGTCTACAGTCTCCCTGGTGAGAAGCCAGCAGGCTTCTCAGTGCCTTTCTACTATTTGTCTCTGGTTGGATTGTCTCTCATTTCTCTAAGGGTGGGTCAGAACAGTGCACAGAATAGAAACCAGTAGGCTCTGCTCCTGTCTGTACCTACCACCCTTTCACATGCTGTTTTCTCTAGGCAAGTGTCTCTCTCTGACCGTGTGTGCACCTGTGTGAATGTGGGTGTAGAAGTCAGAAGTCAGTGTCAAGAGTGTTCCTCTGTCACTTTTTTTTTTTTTTTTTTTTTTTTTTGGTCGTAGGTTCTTTTACTGAAACAGAAACATTGATTATGAATGAATTCCCTGCCCTGGAATTGTACGTGTACGTCTGCCCATGCACAGGTTTCAGGACAGTCTTTGGGGATTTAAATCCACATCTTCAGGCTTATATAGCAGACTCTTTTCTAATTAAGCTATCATCCCTTCCTTTGAGGATTTTATCTGCTAAAGCAGAGCAGATGGGAGAGGCTACTGATAATTCTTCTGAAAGTAGCCCTTACAGTTTATGGATATGTCAGATCAGCACTAATTTTTCCCTCTCTGGTTGGGGCACTTTTGAGGCATATTTACAAAAATAACCAATATCTCCCAGCAAGATTGAGTCCCAGGAGCCCACAGAGACCTCATGCTCAAAACTGAACCCTGTGCTGGGTTTCTGCTCTTCCATGACTCAATTTCTTTATCTTCTTCTTCTGCTTCCTGGGATCATTTAAAAAAACAAAACATCTTATCTCCACTCTTTCTCATAGATTCTTTAGATCTGAGAGGAACACACACAGATACCTTGTGCAAACTGGAGGATTAAAGTATTTCCTTAGGATGAAGATTGAACCTTAGAAGACAAATGTGACAGAAATAAACAAGAAAATGCAAATGAAGGTCACTGTGCTCTTTGAGACATGAGAAAGACTTCCTAGAATGAAAATAAACACACAATATTATCACACTTATGGGACAAAATTTACACAGTTCTAAGAGGTAAGTTCGTGATACTAAGTGCCTACATAAAAAGCTAAAGACATCCCCTACTAGCAATTTAACAGCACACCTGAAAGCTCTAGAAGAAAAAAAAGAAATCACAGTCAAAAGGAGCAGATGGCAAGAAACAACCAATTCAGGGCTGAAATCAATGAAATAGAAACAAACAAAAACAATGAAAAGAATCAATGAAACAGAGTTGATTGCTTAAGAAAAAGCAGTAAGATTGATAAACTCTTATCCAAATTAACTAAAAAGTGGAGAGAAAATATCCAAATTAAAAAAAAAGGTGGCCATAACAAGAGATGCTGAGGAAATTCAGCGTTCTTAAGGTAAAAATTAGAAATGAAAAGGGGGCATACAGATACCAAAGAAATTCACAGACTAATAAGGACATACTTTAAAAACCTGTAGTCCACTAAATTGGAAAACCTAAAAGAAATGGATAATTTTCTTGATACATTACTCTTGCCAAAGTTAAATCAAGATCAAATAAACAATTTAAGTATACTGATAACCTCTAGTGAAATAGAAATAGTCCTTAAAATTCATCCTACAAAAGAAAAAAGTGTGTGTGGGGGACTAGGGCCATATGGTTTAGTGCAGAACTCAGTAGGACTTTCAAAGAAGAGTTAATGCCAATACTTCTCAAATTGTTCCACAATATAGAAACCAAAGGGATATTGTCTAATTCATTTTATGAGATCATAGTTACTCTCCTACACAAACCACATAAAGACCCAATAACGAATGAGGATTACAAAAAAATTTTCCATATGAACATATACACAAAAATACTCAATAAAATACTTGCAAAATTAATCTAAGAACATACAAAAATCATTCAACATGATCAAGTAGGCTTCATTCCAGTGATTCAGGGATGGTCCAACATACATAATGTAATCCACCATATAAATAAATTGAGAGACAAAATCCACATGATCATTTCATTAGATACAGAAAAGCCTTTTACAAAATCCAAAACCCCTTCATGAAAAAAAGTCCTAGAGATATTAGGGATACAAGGTATATATCTCAACATAATAAATGCAGTTTATAGCAAGCCTATGACCAACTTAAATGGAGAGAAACTCAAAGAAATTCCACTAAAATCAGGAAGAAGACAAGGCTATTTACTCTTTCCATATCTATTCAACATAGATATGAGACAACTAGTAGAGATGAGACAATTGAAGAAGATAAAGGAAGGGCTTAGAAGTATCTTGATTTGCAGAAGATATGATAGTATACATAAGTTACCATGAAAATTTCACTGGAAAACTCTACATCTGACAAACACTTCAGCAATGTAGGAACATAAAAATTTAATTTACAAAAATTAAGTAGCCCTTCTACATACAAATGGTTGATGATCTGAAAAGTAAATCAGGAAAACAATACTTTTCACAATAGCCTCAAATAATATAAAATATCCTGGAGTATTTCTAACTAAGCAAGTACAAAACTTGTATGATAAAATCTTCAAATTATTGAAGAAAGAAATTGAAAAATATATTAGATGATGGAAAGATCTCCCATGCTCATGGATGGATAGGATTAATATGGTAAAAATGATAACTCTACCAAAAGCAATCTACAGATTCAATGCAATCCTCATCAAAACTTCAGTACACTCTTTACAGATCTAGAAAGGACAATTTTATCCTTCATAGGGAAACATAGAAAACCAGAATAACTTAAACACTTCTGAATAATAAAAGAACTGTGAGAGGTATAATCATCCCCCAAAACAGGTTGTACTATAAAGCTATAGTAATAACAGCATGGTATTGACACCAAAACAGAAACACTGATCAATGGATTCAAACTGAAGACTCAAACATAAATCCACATACCCATGAGCACCTGAATAAAAAGACAATATCTTCAATAAATGGCAATGGTCAAACTTGTTTGCATGCAGAAGAATCAAAATAGATCCATAATTATCACCCTGCACAAAACTCAACTCCAAATGGATAAAAGACCTCAACATAAAACAGATAGACTGATCTCGATAGAAGAGAAAGTGGGGAATAGCCTTGAACTCGCTGGCACAAGAAAGGACTTTTAGCAAGGCACTGAGATAAACAATTATTAAATGGGACCACATGAAACTGAGAAACTTCTCTATTGCAAAGGACAACATCATTTGGACAAAGCAGCATCCTACAGAATGAGAAAAGAATTTTACCAGCTACACATTTGATAGAGGGTTAATATCCAAGATATGTAAAGAACTCAAGAAACTAGATACCAAGAAAACAAGAAATAGCTCAATTAAAAAATGTGTTACAGGTCTCAATTCTCAAAAGAAGGAAACTCAAATGCCCAAGAAACATTTAAAGAAATGTTCTCTATCTTTAGTCATCAGGGAAATGCAAATCTAAACTACTTTAAGATTTCATTTTATATCTGTCAAAAAGACACAGACAAATAACACAAGAGATAGCGCATACTGGATCAGGAGGAACACCCCTGCATTGCTAGGGGGAGTGAAAATTTCTACAGCCACTGTGGAAAATGGTGCCATGGTTCCTCAGCAAGATTTGCTTCAAGATTCAGCTATATCACTCTTTGGACATTTATCCAAAAGACAGTTCAGGCTACAAGAGACACTTGCTCAACCATGTTCTCTGCTGCTTAATTCATAACAGCCAGAAATCAGAAATAACTAGATGTTACTCAATAGATGAATGGATAAAAAATGTGGTACATTTATACAATAGAGTATTACACAGTTCTTTAAAAATTACATAAAATAACACTTTCAGGCAAATGTATGTTACTTAAAAAACATCCTGAGTGAGATAACTGAAACTCAAAAGACAAGTATGTTATGTATTTGTTCATAATTGATAAGTTATGATACATAGAACCTCAGGAATAGAGTAAGGGATCAGAGGGAACAGTTAGATATCATTAGGAAAGGAAAATAGAATGGATAGCTCTGGTTGGGTGGGGTGGGCTGAAATGAGAGGAACATGTGGGGAGGTGAGAAGAGGGATTTGGGGGATGGAATAGAGGAAGAGACAGCTAAAATTAAGGGCCATTTGAGGGATAATTTGGAAACCTAATACAGTAAAAACTTTCTAATATACATACACACATACATGAACACAATCTAAATACATACATATGTAAATGGCTAATTGGGTTACAACTAATTGAGTTGTTGGACATAGGGGTTTCACAAAAGCATAGGTTGTTTTCCGAAAACTTACAAGGATCTAATGCTAAAGACAACATTTTCACACCTATTTGAACACAGAGATGTTGAGCCTTTGCATACATAGGGCCTTCATGCTTATATTCCAGCATTTTAGGTACAGGAACATACTCTGCATGCTCTCAAAAGGAAAACATAATCACCAAGCCAACCACAAACCCTTTGCTCTAAAATTATGTTCTGCCTGAAAGATGTGCTCGGACAATGGCGGCACAAAGCTTGTGGGAGTAAACAACAAATAATTGGTTTGACTCGAGGCCCACTCTATAAAATGGAACTCACACTGCTTGGGTTATCAAGAACCTAAGGTAAAAACAAAATACTTTCTGATCTGGAAAAGGGAAAAAAATGTGGTGGTAAACTGACTCTTGACATTCTGCTACATTCACAGAGCAGGGCCTTATTGGACCACTGTCAGAGAAGTTTCTTCCTGCATCAGATAGGTACAAATATAGAGAGTGAGAGACCTTGGAATGCTCAGCCTTAAAATGGATGTCCCCATTAAATCTCTTTTCTCAGAACTCAGGGAACCCATGGAGAAGGAGGTGGAAGGAATGTAAGAGCCAGAGAAGGAAGTCGTTATGAACACAAGGCCCTCTAAATCAGCATAACCAAAGCTTATGTGAACTAAAAAAGACTGCAATAGTATCCATAGGGCCTGCACAGGTTTGCACCATGTCCTCTGCATGTATATTATTGCTTCCAATTTTGTGTTTTCATGGGATTCCTAAGTGTGCAAACAAATAGGTCCCTGACTGTTGAGCCTTTTCTTGGGCACAAGTTGGTTGGTTTTTTTTTTTTTTTTTTTTTTTTTTGGTTCAACTTTGATGTGATAGTTTCTGTTTTATCTTATATTTTTGAAAAATGAGTTAATGAATGAAAACTTAGCTGTGAGGGTAAAAAGTTAACAACTGAATTGTAACTATATCGGATGAGAGAGGAAAATTCAGTTTCCCTAATAGAATGGCCCTGTGTTTATCAACAATTCCAGGGAAGGCCTCATGTTCAGGAGTAGTTATAGACTCCAGTTTCTTTGTGTGCATTTATTTGATTATAGTATTTTTTGGGGTGGTTGGTTTTATTTTGTTTTCTTAGTTTTGTTGTGTTAGGTTTTTTTTTTTTGAGAAAGAATTTAAATTTGGGTGGGAAGGGAGGTGGAGAGGAACTGGAAGGATTTGGGGAAGTGTAAGGATGTGATCTAAACTTATTTAAATTAAAAATTTAAATAATTAAAGATAGAGAGTGAAATAATTTTAAAGTAAATATACTGTTTATAAGTTCATTCTGATGAATTTTGAAGATTTAAAATACAGAACACTTTCCTATTTTGTAGGCCATAGTTGTGCATGGATTGCGTTGGTCTGCTGTATCATTCCAATTTTAGAATATGTGCTGTGAAAGCAAGCACAAAATATAGATAAGAAAATTGGTGTTGAAATATTGGATTTATAAGCATTTAACTGACTTTTGTAATTTCTTTTATTGCTTTATTAAAAATAAAACTCAGGAGTTATTAGGGAAATAAACCTGAGAGATACACAGAGCAATGGAGAAACTAACACCTGCTCTCCTCTCCACCTTCCCCTGATGGGAGATGTTATTCTGTAAATATGTTTCTCACGCTGGTTAATTAATAAAGCACTGTTAGGCCTATGAGAAAACTAGATAGGCGGGGCTAGGAGACTAGAAGGAGGAAAGAGGAAGTAGTTAGGAGGGGTCAGCATGTAGGCCCGAGAGGAAGAAAGACGCTGGCCGCGGCTCCCTGATAAGGTGACCACATGGAAATACTTAGATAAGTAGAAATGGGTTAATAATTAAGACAGAGCTAGCCCATTAACAATGATAGTCACTGGCCCACAGGATTGTATCAAATACAGAGTCTCTGAGTGTTATTTGGGGCTGGCGCACCAGACCAGCAGCCGGCGGGCTGGCGGAAAACATACAAACTACATTCCCCAATCAAAACGAGCTCATATCTCCTTAGGCCCCTCCTTCTTCTTCCTGTGTGTCACTCTATCATCCTCTCAGCCGGCAAACTCTATGGTTCACTCTGGCCCACTTAGTGTGGACTTTGCCCTTCAAACCAAGGTTTGACTCCATTGGCAGTCTCAGAGCAATAACACAAAGAAATCTCTCACAATATTTTCCCCCTTTTTGTCTAAATAAAAAGGAAGATTTTTAACTTCAGCAGAGTAAAACCATATACAATAAGAACAGTTATCACGTAAGAAACATCTTCACAATGTCTCGTCCACTAGTATTTGGCAAATTCAAAGAAAATACTTTATTATTTATCCTATCTTGGTGAGTCCAAAGTTTTGTACCTGATTTATTTTCTGTCATAACTAAGGAAAACTGAAAGTATGACTATCTAGTCTTCAACCCATCAAAGACCCGAGTAGGATAGAATATTACCTGAAGCAGGTAATGCAGAACAAGCAATTTCAAAAACTATAGAAATGACAAAGACAATTGGCTGCATGGACAACCACCCAAGATTCTGCTGTAGGCTTAGATTCTTCAGCCTGTAGGCCTAGAATGTATGACAGACTTTTCTGTGAAGCAGGAATTTTCAAGGACTTCCTACCTTGCCTTGGCAAAGTTCTTTAGTTGCCTTCTTTTTGTGTCCTGCTTGCCCAGTTTGGACAACATACTGTCATCAGTAGAGGCAAGGGAAGTTGTTACCCTGTGGCTGACTTTGCCACAAATGAAGTAAACTCCATATGGAGGTTCTTCGATGCCCATCAGAGGAGGTGTGTCATTGAGTATGGAATTTGAGGTTTCAAAAGCCTATACCATTCCAACTTAGTTCTCGCTTTGCCTTGTGGTTGTATTTCAAGATGTGAGTTCTCAGCTTCAGCGCCAGAACTCTGCCTATCTGCTGCCATGCTCCTTGCCACGACGGTCCTGGATTCTGACCATCTGAAACTGTAAGACTCCAACAAACCCTTTCTTCTGTAAGCTGTCTTGGTTATGGTGTCTTTACAACATTAGAAAATAACTATGATACATATGTACAATATGTTTTGAATTTATCCATTCTCTGCTATCTCTTTTCAACTTTCCTGGAAACATTTTCAACCTCTTTCCTTTTAGACTTTGTATCTGCTGCATGCATGCATGCGTGTGTGTGTGTGTGTGTGTGTGTGTGTGTGCGCGCGCGCGCGCGTGCGCATGTGTAGAACAGAAGTGAGCCTATGATCCCCTGGAGCTGGAGCTACAGATGATTGTAAGGTATGTAACGTCAGTGCTGGCCAGCAAATTCAGGTCTTCTGTAAGGGCATTATGTATTTTTAACTGCAGATCCAATTCTCCAGCCCCACATATTTTATCATCTTCTCCTCCTCCCCCTGAAGTACAATTAGTGCTGATATGCACATTAAGGTGGGGCCATCCACTGGGGCATAGGCAACCTCTTAGTGGCCACATACTTAAAGAAAAGTGAATGCTCTCCCTTAGAAGTCATCAATTGCCAATTGTTTTTCAGCCAGAGATAGACCTTGGTGGCCCCTTCTCATTGATTCTAGAAATTTGACCTACTTATAAAGAAAACCACAGCTGCTGTACATTGACGCACACATCAGATATGTCAGGTGTAGAAGACAGAACTTCATACAGCTCCTCCCATCTTCCAGATTCCTGCCCATTCTTCTGCAATGTTCCCTGAAGTTGCTGTGATGGGAGATAGATACAAATGTCTTATTTACAGCTCAGTACTCACAGACATGTTTTCTCAGCCCCTTGGATGTCTGCATTAACCTCTGCTCACCACAAAATGAAGCTTCACTGACAAAGACTGAAAGAAGAACAAAGGTCAACAGGACTATTTGGTGAAACAACATCAGTAGATTGCCCAACCTAGGGTCTATGATTGTCCCCATCATAGGATTTGATCTTATATATAGTACCAGACATGAAATTCTTCCTGTGGAGCAGATCACAGATCTAATCACAAAGTGGTTGGTCACTCCCGTAACTGCTGTGCCACTATCGCACCAGTGGCCACAACTCTCCTGGCAGGTCAGCATTGTAGCATGCAGAGTCCTGTACTGGGTCAGACCAGCAATGTCTTTTCTCCTCCAGCTGTCTGCTTAGTGCCTTCTGGCACCATAAAACCTCGACATCTGGTAGAAATGGTGCTTTGAAGAGAGAGAGAAAAAAGTACTTTTGTTCTTTTACTCCTCCCATCTATGACAGTTCCCTCAAAAAGAGACCTAGAATAGCTTAATGACTATGTTTTAAGTGGCCCCAGGGAAGTAAATCCATTTCTGTTTACTGGGGGAGGGGTGAGTGAAAAGGCACACTGCTTCTTGCAAAGCCCACGGGAAGAGTCCACGGTTTGATTGACTATGGTCCTTCCTTCAGTTGCCCCCATAAATCCCATAATGAAGATTTGGCATCTTGGTTTCTTCTTTTCATAAGCTAAGTAAAAGTTCAGCTATATGGTAATATGTTTTGGATGAAAAATTTTCTAGACTTTTATGATTTTCTTTCCTGTCACTTGAACTTGCCCCTCACATGACAAACTTAGCAGCAATTGTGCATTCAGTTCTATCGAGCCTGGCCAAAGTGGTTAATAAGTGGTTAATAAGAGAAACTTTTATTTTTTACCTTACATTTCAAAAAGAACCAGAATACAAAGCGATGGGTTTCATCAAGGCATTTTCACACGTTCAGTTGTCCTGCTCCTGACTCCTTTTGTCCACCCCCTGTCCTTCTTCCATTGTGCACCTTCCTCACTGTGCTGGCCCTTTTTGTTTTCATGTCACATACATTCTGCGACCTTCTTGTTTTCACAACTCAGGTACATGACATTTAATTAGATTACATGTTAATTATACAAAGCCAAACAGACACACGCAGTTTGAAGAAGATAAGAAACAATTTTGTTTGATACACAAGTTCAAATGTTGGGAAAAGGAGTAGGCAGGCATGCCTACTAACAGCTGGTACCAATGACTAGAAGCAGGAAAGTAAACTTTTGATTCCTGTGGTGAGTTGAGTCAGTTAAGAAGGAGCTGATTAAAAGAACTTATGAAAACTGAATTATAGATTTCTCCATGCTTTCCTCTTTCAGAAAATACAACGTGAATTTAAATGTGAGAAGTGGCTACTTTTATGCAATACTGAACACTTAGAACAAAATGTAAATCAACATCAGCCGTCCAGATGTGTCAGCTTGTAAAGACATAATTTTAGTGATGGGATATTTCGGTTCTCATATGCATGTTCCTTTAACTACTTGTTTAATTTTGATGGTAGACTCAGTGAAGCACTGTCCAAGTTCTGTGACTTTTAAGTGGTTGTTGAGCTTTGGGATTTGATTCATAAAACAACTAAGTTACACAGTAAACAAGAAAGTCCCATGTGATAGGCTCCAACTTATGGGACAGGCAAGACCTTCAGATATCATATGGTTAACAGAATGCAACCTGATTAGAATAAAAGAATTCTAAAAGACAAAAACATTTAAGGCTCAAGGAGCTCAATTCATTTAAATGTCTACACAAAAGACATGGAGTAGATTTAGTGACATAGCTCAAGGGACCTTGGTGGACAGTTTGAAGCAAAGAGAAGGAGAATATTTTGGATAAAGAAGGAGACTGATGTAATTCACATAAATAGATCCTTCTTGATCAGAGTGGCTATGTTCCAGTCTTCCTCATAAAAGGTAAAAGGAAAAAACAAACAAACAAACAAACAAACAAACAAACAGACAAAAAAGAAGATAAAAGGCCAAGGCTGATGATGGTGCTGTGATAGCCAGAGAGAAATCCAGAAAGGGAATGTGTAGAAGTGACTGTCTTGGTACCAGAGATTAGTACTGAGCTGGAGCTGCCTTCAGGATGTGGATTTGGGAGTTCAAGGTTGCTTCATTCACAAAACCTACCTTTGTTATTTGTCTAGGGAAATGCAAACTTGACTACAGTTTTGCAGGATCACTGTTCTTTTCCTTTGGTTATTTTTCCCTCCAGCTTTTAAAGATTTAATTTACTTTCTTAAGAGAGCAACAAACCCAGCTTTTGAAAAGCAGGACTACAACCTCTGAGGGCAGATACTTACACTTTTTTTCAGGGATTCATCAGAGTGCCTTGTTTACAATATTAGAGGAAGTCAGTCTGATCATTTCTCAGGGACATAGAAAGTAAGAATGAAGCAGATGTCAAATTAGAATACATGTATAGATCTCAGCTCCTTCTAAATGGAAATTACTGTTTCTGCATCTTGCCTTAGTCGCTTTGTTTGAATGTTGTCTAGCATGCTTCTTCTCTAAGCTTTATTGTGCATGTTAATGAATGCCTTTTCCCATTGATATATTTGATATTGTCAGAATCCAGCTATTTATGATCAGGCAACAGAGTATTTCTAACGTTAACCTGACTGATAATTGTTTCTCCTTACAAAATGATGGTTATAAAATATATTAATAATCCATATATATTAATTAATTATTAATATATTTAACAGATGAGGTTCAAAGCTACTAAACTTGAAATTATAAAAACTTTTAATCACTGTCAGATCAATTTTAGTGTGTTTATTGAGAGAGAGAGTATAGCTGTGCCTTCTAAATAGATTTTGAACATTTTTTTCCTGAGTATGTGCTTCAAAATAAATGATAATTTCTCTTTTAAAATATATGTTTAAAGTGTTTATACTTTGCTCATGTAATATCTAATTTCCTATGACTATCTGAAGGATAAGAGCAATGTTAATGAGCACTTAAAATAATTAAAATAATGAAATAGCATATATTAATTTGAGGTGGGTTGGAAACATGTTTGTGAGAAAAGAAAACATAGAAAAAATTGTGTTGATGCAGTCCTATAGATGGGAAACCTTGTAGTGATTGATATTTTGTGATCTAACAAATAAAACTGCCTGAAGATCAGAGTGCAGAGGTAAGCCACTAGAGGCCAGGGAGTGGTGGCGCACACCTTTAATCTCAGGAATTGGGAGACAGAAGGATCTCTTTTAGTTAAAGGCCACCTTGGGCTACACAAGATCGAATCTGTTTAAAAGGGAAACAGAGCTCACACAAAGGTGGTCCTAGCACTTGGGATCCCATGCCTTTAATCCCAGCCCTAGAGAGGAGTATAAGGTGGGAGGAGACAGGAGCTGATTGCAGTCTGAGGTTTGGTGGACAGCAGTGCAGTCCAGAGAGGACAGGATGCAACCTGAGGACAGGATCGCCCCTTCTGCATTTGTAGAAGTGAGAACTCTCTAGTGGCTGGCTGCTTTGCTTTTCAGATCTTCAGCATTAATCCCAGTATCTGTCTCTGGGTTTTTAATTATTATTAAGACAAATTAGAATGTATGCTACAAAACCTTCTGACATTGAATTAAAAACAGCAACCAGCTCAACTAGCCTCAGAGAAAGCAGCAGGGATTGAATAAAATTCTACCTTCCATTCATTTTCTTGGGTAAAGTAAGAGTATCATTTTGTTGTTGATTAAACAACTGCTTCATTTGGTTGGGAAGGATTTACCCTTTGCATTCAGCATACTTAGAGAATTCTCCAGGTGTTGAAGGCTTGGAATATGGGACATTTGCCTAAAAGAATTTTTCCTTAACATGTGCAACTGTGGAGAGCAAAGAGGAAGCCAGTCCCTCAGTTTAGTCTCGCCTTTGAGAAAGGTCAGCCTCCCACATAGAGGAGGTGCATTGGTCACAAAGACAGAACACAGACACTTTTCTCTCTTTGTGCATCCTGTAAGGTCTAACTCTCCTTTTCCTGTCCTCAACAGGGTCCACATATAGATGCATTCACACTTCCCCTACTTCACCTTCTGCAAACACTGTCAAAGATGCAGTTTGCATTTCTGTGTTCCTGTGTCTGCTGCTGTTTAGACACAATAAAAATATTGAGACATTTGGATGTTTTAACCTAGATCCTAAACCTTCAGGTACCTTTGTTTGGTCCTCCTCCCTATTTTTATGAGCTCTTTGAGAATTTCCTATTGTGTATTTTGAGCATATTCACCTTCCTACTCTTGACTCTGTAGTCTTCGCCGCAATGGTCAACCTAGCAGGGTCTCACCTTAGAGAAAGTTGATGCTCTATCTCTCCTAGCAGCTATCAGTTTCCATTAGCTTCCTATCTGGGGTTGGGATTTCATATCTACTTCTTTTCAGTTGGGATTTTGTCTGGGTTGAATTAATATAGGTCATTTGTAGCTGTTACAACTGCTATTAATTCATACGTGCATCTGCACTGCTAGGTCTGAAAAAAGTTTCCTGTGGTCATCCATTGACTCTGGCTTATAACCCCTCCATCTACAATCATACTAAGCCTTGGGAGGATGGGTGGGACATAGATGTCCCACATAAGGCTGAGCATTTCATAGTCTCTTTTCCTTTGAACAATAATCAGAGTGGCTCTCTGTGTTTACTGCCATCTACAACAAAAAAGAAGCTTTTTGGGGGGGAGGAGATGGTGGTTGAGAGGTATACCAATCTATGAATATAATGACAAGTAATTAAAAGTTAGTTTCATACTATACACATTTAGCAGAGTAGTAGCAGTAGGTTCTCCCCTAAGGCATACAACTTATTTAGTCCCAGGTTCTTGGCTCCAGTAATGGTGTCAAGTATGGGTTTTGACTTGTGGAGTAGAAGTCCAATCAGAAAATGGTTGGTTACTCCTATTACATTCATGACACTGTTGTACCACTGGGCATGTCTTGCTAGGATAGCCATTACTGTAGCTCGCAGGGTTAATACTGAGTAAGACTGATGCTTTTCTCCTCCAGTAGCATCTTTCAGCACTTTGAAAGTCAGTAGGTGTGCAGTCCCCAGGTCAGTACCAGCTTGGTTTCTACATGGTCTATGACTCAAGTATGCGGTGTCTTCAGCAACAAGTTTTTGACTAAGTCAGCCAAGAGCCTATACTATTTTGTGGTCTAAATTGTTGTTTTCAAGTAATTTGTATTGGTTTATATGTATTTGTATAAATGAATTTATGTTCTTTATCATACTAATACTCGAAGCCTATATAGCATGCACTCATGTCATAAAACACTTTTAAGAATTATAAAAATTTTTTTCTTACTTTCCCACTTGTCTGATGTGGAAGTTTTATTCTAAATAAGCCTGTCTGCTGTGACTTTCAGCACATTTTATGTAGTTTAATGTGTAATGAACTGTCACTTCATTTCTATGATTTGTCAGAATGATACAACCTATAGACAAACCTGTCAGCTAAGCCAACATTGTCAGTGTCAGTGGGCATTTGTTTTCATACCTCTTAGCCCTTCTGAGAAAAATAAAATGCTGTCCTTTGGCCACAAAGAATTGTAGTGAGAGTCTGGGAAATGAGATGAATTTGTTCTCTTTCCAGTAATTGAAACTGTAGCCAAGAATCAGGGACAAGCTAAATATGGACAAGAGGAATGAGGATTGAGGAAGAATAATATCCAAGTCTATAGTTCTGGTTTTCTTCTGAGTCTGTGACAACTACATACTTGAATTCTATGAGAGCAAAGTGTTATTTGCTTGACTTTTTTTAATGTTTAAGCTAAATGAAGATGGCTTTTTCTGTCAGCTTTATTTTGAAGCAATAGTTTTATTTCCTTCTAAAAATAAATTTAAAAATTGTATTGACAACCAAATAAACTAGGTGCCAAACAAATTCACTGATGAGAAGCCAATATTCTTGTTCATTTATTTCTATATTTACAAGCCTAATAAAGTTGGAGGAAGATTAGAACCTGAATAAGGAGGATTAAGAATGATATGAATGTGTTCAAGGTTACTAAAGACACTAGATAGCATGAATATGGCAACATTAAAATCATATTGTATATGTCTGCTCTAAAAGTACAGATTCAAAAATATGTAACATCACTTATAGCTTCTATTTATTTCTGAGATTTAAGAAATTCCTTAAAATATTTAACCTTATTATTTCACAGCATATATTGTGATTTGGGATGTTCCAGTATCTGAGATCAATGTTAATCTTCTGAGTAATTTTGTGTCTTGGGTGTTATGTTCATAGTGCATGCCCATGTATTTTGGTTAGATTTCATGCCTGCTTATTTAAGTTATAAGATTACTTTCTTGTAATTCTTGTGTCACTGGGAGCTTGCTTTTGTTGCATTTGTGATTATTGTCATGAGAATTCAGAGAAAACACATGGACCATAGTGTGGGACTTAGGTTTATTACAGAGTAAATAAAACACTCTAAGGGGTGGAAGTGTACAGACCACGGAGAGACAGTTGCGCTGACCTACATTAGGGAAGCTCTATTCTATCTCTAAAGTTTCAGAAGAGGAGGATTGCCTTGAGATATTTCTCTGTCTAGGTGATTGGCAGGCCTCTTTAGATCATCTTTAAAGGGAGGTGATAATGCTGTCTTTGTTCTCTAATGGAAGTCCTTGACTAGATATCAATCTCATGATCTTATGGGCAGTTTGGAATGGTTCAGAATGTCATGTTTCTATGTTGGCTGGAGATGCTGCTCAGAGCCTGTCTTCTGACCAGCAAGGGGAGTCCTGGAGCTTCCACTGTCGTTCTTTAAGATGCCAATTATGAGAGACCTTGCCTGTATTTGATTGGCAACCTAACTGTAAGTCTAGAACAATTCTTAGCTTACCTCCAATTTGCTCATTTCTGAAGGCAGGCTCTAACTTCTTGAAGGGGTACAGAATTTTGTTTGGCCACCTGCTTTGGTACATTGCCTTCTTTTTAGGAGGCCACTGAAATTCCATTGAGCTCACAGTTATGTCTTCATATGGATTGATGACTCCTGGGAAAAAGCACTCGTGTAAGTTGGCCTTGTTTTTGAGATTCTGTATTTCCTAAATTTTGTTTTGGAAGTTTCTGCAACCATTAAAGTCCATGTATTATATATACACATTTTTTAAAAAATGTGTGTAAGTAATATAGATTTTAAACTGTTTTAACAGAATTGGTCTTAACCAGTGTGGATCTGATTTAACATATTAGAAAAGGAAAGCTTCCTTCCCACTTCTGGAACGAGAGCTTGGGTTGCGGGGTCCTGAGATGAGGGGAGCATTGACTGCAAATGGCTATGAGGGAACTATTCAGGGTGATGTAATTGTCAGAAAACCAAATGTGGGTATGTTTCTAGAGCTATACTAACATGTACCTAGTTGTACACTTAACATGGGTAAAATCATTGCATGGGTATCTTATTATAGTACAGGTGTTTGGAGAAGATACTCAGAAAGTTACAGTTTCAGTGTTGTAAAAATCACAACTGGATTGAGAGGACTCTTGAAGGCAGAGACAGCTTGAGGCTCCATTCCTATTTAATTCTCAGGAGGAAGCCTAATTAACAGAGCTCTGCAGGCAAACATGGGGAGTCCACAGGACAGGAGAAATGAAGATTTGGTATGTGTAGGCAGAAAGAGTCATGGGAATTGCTTCTTTCTGCCAGTATCAAGATACTGTCTTGGATATGGGCATGTGTTGGTGGCCATGTAAGAGGAGCGGCAGATGGCAGTTGACTTCAGGGTCAGTCTACCAGGAGACAAATCCCCAATGGATGAATCTCAGGTAGGCGAGGCCCGAGACCACAGACACTGAATGTCTTTTGTTCCTGCTATGGCCTCACGTTTACTGCTGGGTCTGGCATGGTGTGAATGGGTGTGGGGAGATCCCCATTGCCTATAATGCAGTGTGCTTATCTCAGGGAAACAGCCCACTCTACCGGGCATTTTAACCTGTGACTAAAATGAAGATGATCCTTCCTAAGCTGTATTGTCTAATTGATAACAATATCATTAGTTTAAATAGAGCTTTGAAGATTAAAAATAAGAAAGGAAGTGTCACACAGCTAGAACACATGAGTTTCTATGGAGGAGCCATATAGAATGTAGCTTCAGTTAATGATTAAGAAAAACAATTGAATAGCAGTAGCACAGCTAATTTAAATTCTTTTGATCTTAATGTTGGGAGATGTGTTCACAGGTTTTGGAATACATCATAGCTGAAACTTTGAAAATAGCTTAAGAGTAAACTAGATGTTTTTGTCAAATAGCTTTGAGGTGAAAAACCCAAGAAGACAATCCAAAGTTTTATAAAGGTACATTGTTCAGTGAGGAGCTCGTTAGGGCCAGGAAACAAATACAAAGTGGTCCAATTATTACTTGCTGGCATGCTTTCCTTGCTAGGATTGGTTGGTAATCAAAGATGATGATTAATTCCTTGTACCCATTTCTGCCCTCAATCTCCTGATATAAAAAAAGCTATTGATGAGTGGGTATATACCCTAAAGACTTAAGGTAAAGCTGACCGATTCTTTTTCATATATAAAAGTTTATATTTGTGATTTCTTCAAGATTCCTTATAGGATTGCCTTTAAAGGTAAGTAATAAAGTGATTGGTCCTTTCTTTGTAACTACAAAATGCAGCCTGATAGTAAAACAATATCTTGCTTGCTTTCACATGTTGCTTGGGTCTGAATGTATGTGGGTTCTTGGGATAATTTTTTACCTGTAATACATAAGATGTTTAATCATGTAAGGGAAATAGGAAAACCTGCTGTTTTTTTTTTTACTTGTATTCATTCTAATAATTCACTTGGAAAACAGAATATAACCACATCGTAGTTTTTATATTGCCAGAATTTTTGCTGGGGTATATAAGCTGTAAGGCAAAAAATAGAGACAGTGTTAAAATGAGTTAGAAGAGAAACATTAAGAGAGGAGACGTAAAGCATTAAGAGAGACAGAAGGAACATTTCTGGATAGAGATTAAAAAAAGAGAATATAGAACAATATAGAACTCAGAATGGAAAGTAAATGAGGAAACCATCAGGGAAGAGTGTGAGTGCCTTTACCCCCTCAGGTAAAAAAGTCACAGTATGTGCGGACTCTGTAGATTCTCTTTGAGCTCCTTGATGCTGGAGTTTGGCCCCCCCAGGCAGTGATAGGTATGGAAGGAAGTCTAAAATTGTAGACACTGTCATAGCTCACCAGGTCACAGCAGCATTGTTATGACCACAGGGAACTGCAGAGGCCTAACAGAGAGAACGGAATTGGTCCAAAAGATGTAAAGCACCTGATAGGGCTCAGGACTAAGATAGCTGAATATCTGAATATTCTAGAAACAGATGCAAGTAAGGACAGAAGCAGATAGACCTGGGCAAATTAAGTTGCTGTGGCATATATCTCACTCCTCCTCTCCATATGGGTATCAGTTGCAGATAAATAGGAGCCCTCCTTTCTGACTCCCAAGCACATGTGAGCTTCATGCTATTCCCAGAAACTATCTTGCAAGAGTGGGAGATGGCCCATTTGAGACATGACTGACAGCTCTGTAGATAGCCTGAACTTTGAGTTTGCTGGAGACTTTCCTGAAATGGACTTTTAAGTAAAAAAAGACCATTTGAATCAGAAGCTAATGAGTGACGTCTTCTGGCATTTTGCTGTTCTGCCCCCACCCACCTCCAGGCATATGTCAGAATGGGTGCTTGGCAGGAAGCTCAGAGCATTTGTAGAGAGGAGGACTCGGCTTTGGTTATGCATCTGAATTATAGTGTGTACATTTTGACAGGCCACTGAGTCAGCTGTGCCTTTAATAAACAAAACTTAAATTGTCTAGGTGCATGTCTGGCTACTGAATAATATACACATGGACATAAGTAAGCAAAATGCATTTTGTTTATTTTAGAAGAGAAAAAAATCTCAAGGCTCGGTGAAGACTTGTAGCTTACCTTCTCTTCCTTTCTTTTGTTGTCTACAGCAATATAGTTCAGTTTATAAAACCTCTTCAGAGTCAGGTTTGATGGCTTATATATATCTTTCATCTCAACCCTTGGGAGGCTGAGATAGGAGGACTGCATTTGTTTGAGGCCAGCCCACAATACATATATTCAAGACTAACCGGGGCTAGAGTGAGACCCTGTCATCAAAAGCGCGCGCGCACACACACACACACACACACACACACACACACACACACACACACACACACACACAGACACACACACAGTGAATTTTCAGCAGTGTGGCCACACGGGCCAACTCTGTCCTTGAGCAGCCATGTTCACTAGCTGAGTTTTCTGCCATCATTTTTTACACTCTTCACATTTCCAGCCAGCCCAAGTGCTCTCCTTTCTACTATGCTCAGCATGTCCCTGCTCCCCACGAGTCCTTCTCCAAGCACTTCAAATCATACCCATTCCCAGTTTCTTTGGTTTCACAGAGTGTTTAAATGCAGGCCACTCATTTGGCATGAAAAAAAAAAAAAAAGAATAACAACATCAAAAACCAAGAACACAAAAACCCAGCTTGCTCAAAATGCCAGTTTGACTGTATTGGCTGTATTCCATGCATTTGTTTAAAATTCTCCCTGAGCTCTATGGGTTCACTTCTCTACACTCACAGGGTGAAGCACCCTGCTTGGGATCAAATGCTAGCAACCCCATTGCTGCTACTTAACTATATGTCTTGTTTGGCTTCTTTTATCCTCTCCTCTTATGAATTTTGGACAACACTGGTGAGATTACATAAGGAAAGAATTTGGCTGGTATGTGTATAATTTACGGCAAACAAATATTCAATATATCTGAGTTTTCAGGAGAGAAATGTCTTGGAGGGCAGGGATTATATTTCTACTTCCTTCTTGGTTGACTCCTCTTACCTTCCATGAGCATCACAGCTCCCAGCCTCCACCTGAACCTGTTTCTTGGTAGCATCTACTAATAGTTCTGAACCTCCTCTTGTCAGCTTTTTTCTTTTCTAAGATTTCTCCTCCAATTTATTCTCTCTGTCTGTCAGCCCCCCATCCTTTCTCCTGCCTTGCTATTGGCCATTTAGTGCTTTATTAGACCATCAGGTGTTTTAGACAAAGAATCACAGCTTCACAGAGTTAAACAAATGCAGCATAAACAAAAGTCACATATCTTTATATATTAAACAAATGTTCCATAGCATAAATAAATGTAACACACCTCAAAATAACTTTCCATGACAATCTGTCCTTTTGTATTTCCTAGTGGAGACTCCTAAAAAGATTAAGGCTAGCTAAAGATGGGAAGAAGAAAAGATAATTGCTTATTATACATTCAGATGTACACATGTGTAGAGGCATGAGTAAATGTGTGTGGAGGTCAGAGATTCACGTTGGTGGCTTTCTTTATTGGTCTCTATCCTATTTTTTAAGTCAGCATCTTTCTGAGGTAACACAGAGCTTACCTATCTGACGAGGTTGTCTGTCCAGTGAACCTCAGGGATCACCTGTCTGTGTTTCCCCAGCGCTGGATTATAGACGAGTGTGGGGATATCTGTTCTTCTTTGTGATTTTGTGACACTACTGATTGAACCGTCTCCTTAGTCTCCTGATATTCAAATTACCTGCACATTTCCAGCTTTATTTTCTTGCTCTTGTTCTTGTTTTCTTTTTCTTGTTTTCCTCACCATTCTGAATGTTTCATACCTTTTCTAAATTGAATACTTCAGCCTGGCTACTTTGGCCTATGTTTTCTTTGTTTCTCTTCCTCCTTCCCCTTCTTTCCCTTCCCCTTCCTCCATCTCTTTTTCCTCCTTCTCTTCCTTTTTTCCCTCTTCAAACTATTTTGTGCAATGTGTAGTAAGTAAAGTCCAAATCTGAGAATGTTTAAATAAGAATCTCTTTCTTCCCTTGACTCTAGTAAAACAGAAAATAAAATGCACACAGTGCAAATAGAGCCCACTCTGTAAGGAGCTTTGGATAATGAGCTGTTCTCTACAGTGGCATTAGTAAGTTGTCTCCACCATCCATTAACACCCCATTTAAAAACAGCAGATGGCCTGGTGTGAAGTGTGCCCACAGGGTTCTGTTGTGGGGAACCTGTGCCAAGAACTATGTTTGTTTCTCTTTCCTGACTACCCATTTGGTGGATATATTTTTGGGATTTCCTGTGGTGAGCATTACTAGGTGGAAGATTTAATTTGAATCTGCATGGCTCCTGTGGGACACCTAGCATCTAAACTATTGCTTTTCCACAATTCAGGATTTATGTATTGGGACTCAAATAAAATATTGTGGCCATCAGGGATGATGCCAGAAGTTGCATTCAGGTTAATCTCAACATCTGTGATTTTTCTGCAGATGACTGTACTGACCTATAGTTTACACTGATACATTTAATTTCTTTTCAGATTTCATATTTCTTTATTAATAAGTTTTACTTACATTACTGAGCTTATTCCAAGAATTGAACATCATCACTGTGTATATAAGTCAGTTAATTTGACAAGCTGTCTCATGTTAACAGATGGGTTATGGGGTTTCAAGGGCCATTAACTCAACCAGTGGAATCTTTTATGTTGTATGATATTTTTTAGTTCTTCTAGTTGTCTCATTAGCTATTCCTAGTTTGAATCTTCTAAAGATAAGTTGAACTCAGAGGAAATTGCATTTTTAGAATTATTGAACTAAGTGAAAAGCAAATATTTATGAAGAGAGTAAATATTAAAAGAACAGGGAGCATGGTGTAGAGCTTAGATGAAATAGTTTTTGGTTTGCTTTGTTCTTTTACCTTTCAAGCTCTGCTTATCCAGAGGCGCCACAGGAAACAGAAATATCCATTATTGTGCATACAATGCACAATGGTTTAGTAAGAAAGGAAATGTACATCTTGGGGAATGTCAAGCTTTCAGTGTCTGTGCATGAAGGCTAATTTCCTACCTTGAATAACAATAGTAATCGTAATAATAATAATTTATACACTTACTATGAACCAAGCACTTAAAAATACAACATTTGCTTATCTTTCTTATTTGTGAAGAATTATGATCTTGTTAAAATTCTTGCACATTTAAAGGCCATTGGTTTCTCAGTTTCTGGGTTTTACCCTAGTGACTGACTCATTATATACTCTCAGAGGTGGAGAATAAGTAAATAAATAAATAAAAATACTTAAGAAAATGAGGAAGATTTAAAATATTAGAGTTAAACAATATTTGCTGGGCCATGTAGGCAGAAGTTTCTGTTCTGCAAGCTGCTCCCAATAACCACACGGAGGCTTCATATTTATAACAACTATAATATTTTATTAATTATAAATGTTCAGCCAATAAAATAGCTCAGGCTTGTTACTAGCTAACTTTTTCTTATCTATGCTTTGCCACGTGGCTTGGTAACTTTTCTCACTACAGCACATCCATCTTGCTTCTCTCTGTGTCTCTGGTGATTCCTCACCCAGATCTGCCCTTCTTCCCAGCATTCCCTCAGTTTGGTTTTTCACCCAGTCTCTTCCTGCCCAGCTAATGGCCAGTCAGCTTCTGCTTCTTCTTCTTCTTCTTCTTCTTCTTCTTCTTCTTCTTCTTCTTCTTCTTCTTCTTCTTCTTCTTCTTCTTCTTCTTCCCTTCCTCCTCCTCCATATATTCTAAATATTAATAAACATAATATAAAATATTTGGTATAAACACAGTGGTGTTCAGTATGTGATGATCAGAATAGTGGGAAGCCTCAGTCAGTGTCTAAATATATTTCTTTTTCTATCTGGTCAGTATTTTATTAGTTTTACCTAATTACTTAGCCATCTTACCTTTTTTTTTAAGACTGGGTTTCACTATTTAACTCTGACTGGACTTCATCTTATAACACTCCTGATTCAGGCTCCAGAGTGCTACAAATATATTATATTGTTTCATTCGTTGTTACTGTGGTAAGAGTAATAGAATTTAGAATTAGTTCCTTTTTAATTTCCAAGCAGTTTTAATGGTGATCCTCCCCATCCTGGCCAACGTACTGAACATTTATTGTTGATACTGTGTTTAAGTCCGTGGATTTTTCTAAGAGGCCCTACTATCAGTGAAAATGAAACACTTTCTCCCAGGAGTTTCAGAATCTACAGACCCTTCTTGATATTTTTATTGCTTTGTCTCAGCATCACAAGCAGCCTTTTATTTACAAGGTATAACAGTTTGTGATAGTCCAGTGTATGTACTGAAAATAACTTGTAGGCTGTTGAGGAAGCAGTGAGGGCTGGAGGTAGGATGCTCAGGTGGAGGAGGACCCGGGAGAGGCAAGCTGACATCTTTCTGGTACTTCATCCTGGGGGGTTTGTTAATTTGGGCAGAACAATCAGCTCTGACTTTGACAAGATATAGCTCTCAGACACAGAGACATCAGTAAATATTACAGGCACAGAAACATCATGGATCTGTAGACACAAGATTGAGTACTGAAGGGTCACTAAGGTGTGGCTGCTTTTTGTCCAAGAATTCTGACTGAATTTTGAGACTTCACTTGGGAGTAGAAAATATGTTTAGCTGTCTCAAATCATGGTATGTAATTGCAGATTAAATGAATAATCTTTCAGAAATTAAAGCCATTCACCTAAGTTATCCTGTTATTTTTCTAAGCTTATTCATTTAAGGGTCTCTTTTTAAATAATGGAACAACTTCATCAGGCATTATTTGGGAAATTTTGAACTAGATATATTATTATTTAATATATAACATGTCAAGTTTTACATGTGTTGACTCACCCCCACTGTGTCTGAGTTTAAACCCTGAATTCAAGTTACAATTAATTTTAGGCACTACAAAAATACATAATTGGACTTTTAAGACAAAGTGCATGTTTTGGCAATGTAGTAGGCATGCATTTTATGTTTTACACAAATATCATAAATAAACATCAATGCCCACCCCAAGACTTTCAACAACGAAAATAAAGACACGAATGCATGGGGGGAGCTGGGATGAAGAAAATGGTGGCAGGAATGGAAGGACTAAGAAAAGATGGTGGTGGCTATGATCAAAGTACTTTGCATTCATGTGTAAAATTCTGAGCTTATAAGTGAAAAATAAAGCTAGAGAGACACATGGTTCATGAAGATCAAAGCTTTCCAGTTCAAATGAAGTTTGTGTCACTCTGTCTCCTTGCATACAATGTTTTAGTTTCTACTTTAAGAATAAGTTGAATTTACTATTTTTTTGAATTGATTGTACGTGCAGTATGTTTTCCAACATCTTTTCAGCTTCATGTCTAAACTTAGTCCCAAGTGCAGTTGCTAATCAGCTGGTTGAGTGACTTCCTTTTGAGTGGCTTTTTATATAAAATATGACTTGATTGTAGAGATATTTGGAGCATATTTTCCCAGGACATTTGAACTACTTTAGGGGGAATGTTTAAATCCCCATCGCTGCAAATGTGCAATTCAGCAGGATACAAAGGTCTTCAAAACAAATCAGGAATGTTAATTGCGGTTCTCTGTGGCCAGTGGTCCTGTGAACAGAGAGGCCATGGCAGGCATGACAACTTCCTTGCAAAGTTTAGAATGATGGTCACTGTTAATTAAAGCACAACATTCCTGCACACTCTTCAGTTCTTCCAAACTTTCCTGGTTTATCCAACGAGGGTTGGATTTGGGTGAAGTTAGCATACAAGAGTTGTTTTCTTGGCAGGTGATGGCTAGGAATGTCCTGGCTGGTTTTATGTCACTTGACACAGGCTGGTGTCATCTGAGAGGAGGGAGCCCTTGATTGAGAAAATGCTCCATGAAACTGGGCTGTGGGCAAGCCTGTAGGACACCTTTAAAAATTAGTGATTAATGTGATAAGGTCCAGCCTATTGTGAATGATGCCACCCCAGGTTGGTGGTGTTGGGATCTATGAAAAAGCAGGCTGAGCAATCTCTGGGGAACAAGCCAGCATGCAGCTCCCCTCTATGGCCTCTGAATCAGCTCCTGCTCCCAGGTTCCTGCCCTGTTTTTGAGTTTCTGTCCTGACTTTCTCAGTAATGAACAGTGATGTGGAATTGTAAGCCAAATACACCCTTTTCTCCCCAAGTTGATTTGGTCATGGTGTTTCATCATAGCAATGATAACACTAACTAAGACATGGAAATTTATTTTATATTGTTATTATTATGTATGTGTGTTTATGTATGTGGGAATGTGGCATGTGTGGAAGACACAAGACCAATGTTGAGAGCTGGTTCTCTTCTTCTATTTATGAATACTTTTATGTAGAACTCAAAACATCATGTCTTTTGGTGTATGTTCAGTGCTTGGTATTATTATTATTATTATTATTATTATTATTATTATTATTATGTATAAACCACACCAATACTGATACTCTTCTTTCCAGCAGCAATTGCATTTTGTTACCAGAGATTTAAATGTTTGTAAAGTAATATGAGTACTGAATCTTTCTAGATTTTATCATTCCCCTCTCCCTTACAAGATTTCTTTGATTCACACATATTCAGGCATATCTTTACTTTGTTTTTCCTCCCTCCCTCCTTCTCTTCTAGTCACCTTCCATGTCCACCCTTCTGTCCCACTTTTCACTCTCTACCCTTTATATCTACCTTTATCACTTATGTCTTTTTAATTGCCTGGACATTATGGAATCTTCAAACCCTTCCACTTGTTTCTTAGAGACAACAGCCCTCTTTGTTTCTCTACTCCTGTTTCACCTGTTTACACGTTAGTTAAATCACAGAATAACAATAATAAATGCAACTGGCATAAACAGGCCAGTAAATACTACACACCATGGAAACATTGATGCTGGAGTGTCTTGGAGGAGTCCTCATAAAGGTTGGGGACAGGACAGTGTGTGAGGGGGCAATAGAAGGCCCAGTAACTCAGCTTTACAGCTTCAAGGCTCAGGGAGTGATGCAAAATCTTTAAAACGTTTTGCTGCTGGAAAAGTGAATACACTATTTTGAAGTGAGATTCTTATTAATAATTTTATGTAGAACCTTCTAGCCTTTTTAAGGCCACACATAGTTTCACTTACGGGCTTGGAATCATATTGGACATGTTTATTTTTATACATGTTAGGGTCTATTGCACTACAAGTAGTTTCTACATTACAATTTTTTTCAAAGTGGATTTCTTTGTGACTTCACAGTGTATCTTAAGAATTCACTGGAGTTACCCAGTTAAAAATTATTTTAGGTCTAATTATATCAGAGCCTTCCATCCACTTTAATGGAGTATCATGAGAGGGTGAGTGAAAACATAAACTTTATGGTTGGTATCTATTAAGAACACACAGTGAGTTCCCAGAAGCTGCAGGAGGAAGCACGTGACAGAGCAAACTATCTCCCTCAGCTTTATTCACTAAAGCAACTTGCGGCTGTGTCTGTTTTTCTCCACAATATAGGATTTGTATGCCTATTATAAATATAAATAGCAAATAATATACTGACAGATGTGTTACACCAAATGTTGTCGTGCGGGAATGTGCTTGATCTCCCACCTACTCCCCTGGGAAGCCCTGTGTTCTCTTTAGTAGAGGTGCTACATCTGCCCATAAGTTTCTTCTGGGTATTTATAATATTTATTTACTTTTACACCCTGATTTATAAAATTGTAAGCTGTACTCTGTCTTAATTTTGGGTTTCATAGGTTTTTGTTTTGCTTCAAATATATTGTACTTAACAAATCATTTCAACTGCTTGGGAAATAACAAAAGCCCCTAGGACAGAGATTGGTGAATTGTCTCAATGATTAAAGGGACCCACATGGTGGACAATCAAGGTGGATTTCAGAGACTAAAAGGATCAGAAGTCACAGCGAAGGAGCTGGCGGGAACAGAACAAGGGATGAAACTGGGGCTAGGAGTTGGCTTAATTTATTTACACATAAGACAAAGAGAATAATTGGCAGAAATTCATCATATAGTTCATGACTAATAAGTAACGCTGCTAATTTCTCTCCCTTCCTGCTTCAGGCCTTGGGGACAACCCAGACATTCCCAAGGCTGTGTTCTCTTCTGTGTTTCCTGCACATTGGCAAATCACTTACACAGCTTTTGTGAATTCTCCTCAGCTCACCCAGTCTGTGGCTGTTTAGGCATCTCTGTTTATCGCTCTGGTTGACGGCCTGAGCCTGGGACAGATAATGCGGGGCCTAAAACTGAGGTGGACTGAAGTCTCATGCAATAACCAGAGCATCAGACAATTTAGACTCTGAGAGTTAAGAAGTGTCACAGACTAAGGCCTCAATCACACAGACAAGCCACATGTGGCAAATCATATTTTATCGACAGAGTCACAGGAATAACAACAGGTGAAGTAAACTCACTCCTATATAATACACATAGGAGGAACGTGAACGCATATCCCAAGAATCAATCATGTTATGAAGACATGGCTTGCCTTTCATGCGGGCATTAACCCTATTAGCATGGGTTCAGCCCTTGTTGTTATTAATTGCTTTCCTCAAATATCACCTCGTAACATCCATATCTTATTGGAGGTTAAGATTTTAACTCCCCCCCCTTCCCTGGAACTTAAAGGAGTATCCATCCATTATAGGAGCAATATATTTTCAAACAAATTTCTTTAAGCTGATTTTTTTTCTAACTGAAGCAAAGATAGAAACCTCAAAATTCTTTCTATCCAAAGGAATGAGTAATGCTGTTCTAGTTTCATTTCTGTTGCCGTGATAAAATATCTGGACCAAAAGTAACTTAGAGGAAAAAGAATTTGGTTTAGCTCAGAGTTCCAGGTCCCAGTGTGTCACCACAGCGGGGTCACAGAAGTTGACTTGAGATGTTACATCACGTCCACCATCAGGAGCAAAGTGAGTGCTATGCTCACTTGCTTGTCTGCTTATTGTAAGCTCAATTTCTCCACTCCCTCAGCATAGGGAATGGTGTCCACAGTGGGTGTTGGGTCTTCCTATATCAATTAACTCAATTAAGACAATCCCTCACTGAGACTCTCTTCCCACATAACAGTTTAACTGTCCCAAGTGACAGTTAAAAAAAATCATCACAAGTGCTTATCATTAAATCAAAATTAAATTTCATTTAAATTAAAAACATTATTTTATGATATTTCTTAACAAGAACCTCATTTAGCCTCTCAAGTACATATGAAAAATGTACATTGTGTCACATAATTTTAATTTCCAATACTTAATTTTCACTATGAGTGTAAACAAATATCACAGTATCAAATATAATTTTTGATATATAATCACCATATCTAAAATAATTTTTCTTAAAGAGCTTTTTAACTTTTATGTGTAAGATAAAATATTTTAATTCTTAATCATCATTACCTGATCTCATACGTATACTAAAAGCCTTGACTAGTACTTGTGAAGAAAAGTTCCTGGAAAGATCCACTTACATGGAACCATTGGCATGACTGACTGAATGAACTTCACTGATCCCAGGTCGACTTCGGCCTCCTCACTAGCCATTGATTACCCTCCTTTGTATGTGGACTAACATCTCTGTGGGCCATGAGGTAAATCCTTTGAGAGGTATAAAAGATATGTATTTCTCAACAGTCAAGGACTAAGGATGCATCTAAGGCCTAGCACTGAGATTTGTTCACTTTTCTTTGACTTGCTTACCTGATTTTCCACCAATGTTTTTGAGAAGTGTCTTGATTTATGATTTCCTTTGCTTTGTTGCTACAGAAATTCATGAAAATAGTAATACATCAGAATATAGAATTTAAGATAAACTAAATCTGTGTTCCTGGACCATGGTCACACACATTTATCTTCAGAATAAATAATTTCTTATCCCCTTTGAATTGGGAGTTGGTTTTTTTTTTTTGTGTGTGTGTGTGTGTGTGTGTGTGTGTGTGTGTTGACATAATCAATTGGTGAGGCCTTCCATTAAAATATTTGGTGCTCAAAGGAAACTGAATTCCAAAAATCATTTAGTGCTACCTTTTACAGATTGGCTGGATAGATGTACATGCTTTAGTATTTCTGGAGATTTCAACTGAGTTTCTATGGCAACAGTGTTAGATAAGTCATATTACATGAAGGAAATTTTTTGATTACTCTTGTGTGTCTGTCTCCTGTCATTGTGAGAAGATTGTTTCCACCTAAGTTCTTCACCCCCTGAAAAAACCCAACTTGTATCAAGAGTGAAACTTTACTGTGACCTAAAAAAATGTTTATTCTACCAAATGAGAACACAGTTGACTGCTGCTCACTTTGCTGTTTAGAAGTGTTTACCAGATGATCAAGTCCTTCTGAAATATTGCAATCACTGTTCAAAGGTATCCCAAGAATTATGTGGCTGTCTGTCTCTCATTGCTTTAAAAACCTTCCTTAATTTTGCTGCAGGAATTTTTGTTTACTGTAAAATGATATGGCTGACCATGTTTTCCCACCACTTGAACTATTCTTCAGTGGTTGACATCTCACATCTGTGGTGCTATGCTCCTGAAAACCAGTGGTGTTTTTACCGCCTTTGCGACGTGCAAAAACATCACACCCATTTCCAAACTGTCCCTGGGAGAATTGCTGGGCAACATTAAAATTACTGAAGCATTTTCAAGGGTTGTCGATTGTAGACTGGTTATCTTTTGCTCTAAGAGTGAGTACATACCATATTTTTCTTTCTGTGTCTGGGTTACCTCACTCAGGATGGTTTCTTCTAGTTTCATCCATTTGCCTGCAAATTTCAAGATACCATTTTTTCCACTGAGTAGTACTCCATTGTGTAAATGTACTACATTTTCTCTATACATTCTTCAGTTGAGGAGCATTTAGGTTACTTCCAGGTCCTGGCTATTACAAACAATGCTGCTATGAACATAGTCAAACAGATGTCCTTGTTGCATGAATGTGCATCCTTTGGGTAAATGCCTAAGAGTGGAATTACTGAATCTTGTGGTAGACTGATTCCCATTTTCCTGAGAAACCTCCATATTAATTTCCAAACTGACTGTACAAGTTTGCACTCCTGCCGGCAATGAAGGAGTGTTCCCCTTTCTCCACATCCTCTCCAGCATAAACTGCCTTTTTACTTTTTATTTTTTATTTTAGCCATTCTGATTGATGTAAGATGCTGGTATCTCAGAGTTGTTTTGATTTGCATTTCTCTGATTGTTAAGGATGTTGAGCACTTTCTTAAGTATTTTTCAGTCATTTTAGATCCCTCTATTGGGAATTCGCTATTTAAATCTGTACCCCATTTTTTAATTGGATTATTTGGTTGTTTGATGTATAGTTTCTTGAATTCTTTGTATATTTTGGAGATCAGCCCTCTGTCAGATGTGGGATTGGTGAAGATCTTTTCCTATTCTGTAGGGAGCCGTTTTGTCTTGTTAATCATGTTCTTTGCTTTGCAGAAGCTTCTTAGTTTCAGGAGGTCCCATTACTTGTTGATCTTAGTGTCTGTGCTACTGGTGTATGTTCAGGAAGTGATTTCCCATGCCAATGTGTTTAAGGGTACCTCCCACTTTCTCTTCTAAGGGGTTCAGTGTGGCTGAATTTATGTTGAGGTCTTTGATCCATTTGGACTTGTTTTTTGTTTTTTTTTTTAACATGGTGACAGATATGGATCTATCTGTAATCTTCTAAAAGTCAGCATCCAGTTATGCCAGCACCAGTTGTTGAAGGAGGTCTCTAAGAGAGATATACATGGACCCCTAAGAAGGGGAAAGGAAGAAGATCTCCTGAGTAAATTGGGAGCATGGAGGTGGGGGAGAAAGAACAGGGGAAAGGGGAGGAGGGAGGAGAACATGAGGGGTCTGGAAGGTTGAGCTGGGGAAGAACAGAGGAGAACAAGGAAAGAGATGCCTTAACAGAGGGAGTCATTATAGGTTCAAAGAGAAATCTGGTACTAGGGAAATTCCCAGGAATACACAAGGATGGCCCCAACTAAGAATCTAAGCAATAAGGGAGAGCCTTCCTTAAATGCCCTTTACCTATAATGAGATTGATGTCTACCTTGTATGCCATCCTAGAGCCTTCATCCAGTAGCTGATGGAAACAGAAGCAGAGATTCACAGCTAAGCACTGAGCCCAATTCCTGGAATCCAGTTGTAGAGAGGGAGGAGTGATGAGCAAAGGGGTCAAGACCAGGCTGGAGAAACAGCTGACCTGAGCAAGTGGGAGTGCATGGACCACAGTGTGACAGCTGGGGAACTACCATAGGACTGAACCAGGCCCCCTGAATGTGGGTGTCAGTAGGGGAGCCTGGGCTCTCTATGTTGCCTCTGGCAGTGGAACCAGCATTTATCCCTAGTGCATGAATGGCTTTTGGAGTCCATTCCCTATGGAAAGATACTCTCTCAGCCCAGATAAACAGGAGATGGGATAGGTCCTGCCTCAAATGATGTGACAGACTTTGATGATCCCCCATGGGAGGCCTCACCCTCTCTGGGGAGTGGGATGGGGGTTGGTAGAGGGAATGGGAGGATGGGAGGGAGAGGGAACTGAGATTGGTATGTAAAATAAGATTGTTTTTAATTTAAATAGAAGTTAATTTTAAAGAGAAAAGATTGATTTGAGGTTTTTGAAGTAAATGATTCCAGCTGATGGCACATTTAAACATGCAAATTGTGAAGATTTCAGAGGTCTCTTGTAATCTTGTAATTTATTGATCACTGAATGAGGAACTGTTAATAAACCTTCCCAAGAAAGGATTTTCAGTGCCAACCTTTACCAAAGACTAAATAGCCATCTACAAAGACAGTCCATTGACAGTCCCAGGACCTGACTTTTAGAAGGTCTGTTCATAGTGTGAATGCAAGCCAGCCTGCAGTGCTGATGAGAGAGGCCTAGCTAGTGGGCAGGCAGGCCTTCCTTTTCTGCAGGCACATGGCTTATTTCACTGACCTGGTTTGGGTTATTATTCATGCTATGAAATCCAATCAATAGATGGGTTTATCCGGAGTCTTTCAGGTATGGGCTTTGGTCTCTTTCCTTTTACTGAGCTTCAACATTGTACTTCCCCCATGTTTCACCATAGATGTTTTCCCTGCTCCGGAATAACTCACTTTTTCTAGGGTAGCAGCCCAGAGAGCAGGAGCCTGCATTTCAAGCTGTGCTCTCTCTCTCTCTCTCTCTCTCTCTCTCTCTCTCTCTCTCTCTCTCTCTCTCTCTACTTCCTCGTGTTATTTCCCTCCTCCCTCCCAGCCCCCAGGACCTCCCATTCACACGTATGACTGCTGACCTTTGTATTTTGTTCAGTTTATCTACTTTTGGAGCACTGTCCTCTGAGCATAACGACCACTGGTATTCTAGCCAGAACAGTTGTGATTATCTGCCAGAGACTCTCAAAATTGGGCCTGCCATCTCCTCATAGTAAGAGGGCATGGGAAGGGCAATTTGCTCTTCATCAGAGATTTAGCCATTACACCTTCCTTCATCCAAGACACAACTGCTACACCTCCCTGACAACTATATGTAATTCTGCCTAAGCTCCATATGTAGTCTTGAGAGCTGCTGGAGTTATGTAGCCTATGGAAGTTTAGCCGAAGGGGGGGGGGTCTCCATCAGTGCTTCTTTGGGGGACATCCCCCATGTGGGAGTGGAACATTGTAGTGGTGTGGCTGCTGTTTAGGTGATAACAACCATTCACCTAAGCCACTGCAAATATGCCGAACACTCACTGCTAGCATGGGTGGAGGTGCTCTCTGGTCTGTTGTTGGTGCCATTTGTGAAATGGAGAGAGTTTGTGTTTTATATCCCAAGGAAGAGTTCACACAACACTAGTGCTCTACTATCTGGATGGATCATCTTGCCACCCAGTGACTCAACCCAACCAAAGCCCTACAAAGTATGTAGGTTTGGAAACACAAACTGCAGCCAGTTCCTTAGAAATCTTGTAAAAAGTATCTCAGAGTTGCCCTGATTTCTTCCACGTCAATATGTGTTCATTAAATGAGAGAGAGAATGTTTGCTACATTCTGGACTAGACCAATCACACAGCAGATAAGAAGAGAAACAGTGTTATTGTTGTTACTCACAACAAAACCAAGTTTCAGGTAAAGAGAATAGCTCTCCTCAGGCCACAAAGCAGGCAAGGATGGACCCAAGGTTGAATTCTACTTTTCTGTTGTTACCAAATGTCAGATTTTCTACTTTATCATCTATTTCAACACCAGGGTAATCTAAAAGTACTTGTCTCTGCACCTCCACTTGCTTTCCCCATCAAATCTTGCTTCCACTCTGTTGCCGAATCAATCTTTCTGGAGCAGAGATCTGATTGTACAATTCCCATTCTTAAAACTCTCCAGGGTCTCTGTCTTCTTAGTTCTAAGATAAAACCCAGACTCCTCGGCTTAGCACAGAAGATAATTCACTCAGTGACCTCAGTCTGCCTCACTGGCTTCATCACCTGTCATTTCACCACCACTAAGCACATTTCATTCCAGCCACCGACCTTCAAGTTCCTGTGCTATCCGGGTCACCTTGGTTCTTTTCGCCAGGCCAGATTCTTCATTACTTTTTCATGTCATTTTCCCTGAGAAGCCTCCCCTGACCATTGAGGAAGGAGGTCCTTCTGTACATATGTTTCTCTTATTGGTTGGTGAATAAAACACCGATTTGCCAGGCAGAAAGATAGGTGGGATTAGGGGACGAGGAGAAGGCTGGAGAGAGAAGCAAAGTAGAGAATGCCATGCTGCCAAAGTAGTAACATGCCAGATTACAGGTAAGCCAAGCCTCTGGGCAATGCATAGATTAATAGGTATGGAGTAATAATTTATAGAGAGCTAGCCAATAAGAAGCCCAAGCATCAACCAACAGTTTCACAATTAATATATTGTCTGTATGCTTATTTGGGGCAAGGCAGTTGCAGGACAGGAAAACCCAGCAACACCCGTAATTTTCTCCCAGTACCCTGTGCATGCTCCCAGTTTTGGAAACTGTATTATTTGCAGTTTCCCAAAAGCAGACCCTTCATAAAGTCTTCAAGCAAAGCTGCAGAAGGTAGTCTGGTAGAAGTTGACTGAAGGTAGGGGTGACAGAGGGAGGAGAGCTGAGCAGGAAAGGCTGCACCTTTAACCATGGTGTCAGTGTCTCTTACATCCCGCAGGGAAACTTGGAAGAAATGGTATAAAGCACACATCTGCTCTCCCAGGGGACTGACAGTCATTGGTTGAAAGTGTTGAGAAGGGATGATTCTCAAGCTTGGGAGGATGCCACTTTCGGGGTGGGTCAGACTGTATGGTTCTTAGAAAAGCAGTTCCTTGGAGAAGTGTCACTGTGGCCAGTGAGGGGCAACTGGTGTCACGGACCATATACTTACTGCACAGCTGTAGTACCCTGTAGTATAACCGTGTTTACCTGTCTACCTCCCCAGCTGTAATAAGTAAATATGGAATGGTGACCTCCCTCTACCTCCCCAGCTCATTGTGTGGTGGCGCCATAGGAAAGAAAACTTTCTAAAAGATGATTGGGTAAATGAACAACCAACATGAGGTATTCCAGAAAGATGAATTGATTCAGAAATTCCAGAGTCTGAGATAACAGATGTGAGTCTTTCCATGGAGGTCAAGTTCAGGTTACCGTTGACATCTGACACGTTTCCCTGTTTCTGGTTAACTTAGTGATAGGATTTCCTCTTCAGTCTTGGAGAATCAAAGGAAACACATGCTCAATAGCAATGCCACCCATTTATTCATCCGTTACATTTGTTAACCATTACCAAGTGCCAGACATAAGGAAGAAACTTGTTATAGACTTCAAAATTCCTTGCCCACTGAGTTTAGTTCTTATCTTGTTTGTTGATTTTGTATGCTGTTTTATGAATGCCAAAGGTTCTTCTTATATTATTTTAGGAGGAATGTGTGTGTGTGTGTGTGTGTGTGTGTGTGTGTGTGTGTGTATGTGTGATAACATGGAAATTTTGCTTTGACAGTAATAATACAAACAGTAATAATACATCATGGCTGCTTTACATTTTACAAACATTTCATGTTACACTGCTCTTGGTTGCGGCATCAGTCTTGTGTGATGGAAAGGGGAAGTAATTATGTTTTTCTTTACACATGAGGAAGGCAAACACAGGCACCATGTATGCCATCCTTAAGGCTATGTTGACAGTAACTAGCAGGTATGGTCCTACGTGTTCAGAGTGTGTCCCAGTCTCCTTTCCGTTGCCGTGGTAAAATTCCCTGACAAATCTGGCTAGCATGGTAGGCTATAGCGAATGAGATTGTGTTCTTGATATCTCTCTGTATGGTACTAATATAAAATCAAATATAAGTGGCCCATGCATTATGATTTTTCCATGTTTTTATTTCAGATCTGTTGTTATGTTGCTAATCCCAAAGATGGGAAGAGATCCCAAATTATCATGGCCTAATTAATTAAAGCAAGCAAGCAATTAAAGCAAGTTTTCTTCCTTTCTCTTTTCTTTTTCTTTTCTTTTCTTTTCTTTTCTTTTTTTTTTTAATTTTTGCACACTGGCTGCCTCCCCCTAAGGTTGGGTTTGAGAGGTCAGCATTAAATGTGAGAGAAATAAGGATTTTATAGCTCAGGGGTAGGGGGTTTCCAAATGGGGAATTTGGTGGACAAAGCAGGTGGGATTACAGGGGCAGAACGCAAGCATAACAAATTAGTCCCTGCTGAAACAAAGAAACAAGGTATCCATAACAACACTTTTGAAACAAAAGTAAGGTTGCAAGATGTTTATAAACAACTTTTTGAAAGAAGGACGTGTCTGTCATTCCTGGAACATGCAGTGCAGACTATTTGTAAGTAAGGTTACAGGAGGGGCATAGCCCAATCTTTGAGAAACAGAGGCTTAATCATAAGCAGAAATGAAGCTAGTTTATCTTTACTAAGCCTTTACTTAGGCTTTTAAGCCTAAGATGGATGCAGGCTGGTTCTTCAATATGACATGAATGTGAACATCACTTTGTTTTAATAGAGATTCTGTGTTGTAAACATTGATTATGTCCTCTCTTGGCCTGTGTTGAGGTTTGGACTTGACTTTGAATTATATATACTGGTTAAAACTGACAGTTTTTTGAAATAAAGAGAAAAACTTACAGTGAAACAAATAGACAGACTCCACCCAACAAAAGCAATTTTAAGGGAGATGGGTTTATCCAGTTTACAGTTCCAGATTAGAGTACCTCATCACAGGAAGGTTGGGGCAGGGACCTGCGGCAAGGGTCACACCTATAGGTAAGGGCAGAGAGATTGAGTGCATCCATGGGTGCATGTGGCCTACTCCTCACCTCCTCGCGTGTACAGCCAAGAGGCACAGCCCAGAGTGGGTGGGCATTCCATTTGAATTATGACATCAGTGCCATCCTCGACAGACAAGCTCACAGGCCAGCACAATCTAGGCAGTCCCTCATTAAGACAGCCTTCCCAAATGATTCTAGATTGTGTCTAGAACCAGTACAGAGTGCAACTTTGGGTGGCTTATATTTTATTATTGCTAACTTAAACAAAAGGCCTGTATGAACCAATTGCCATTACCCCATAAGTGTATTTATATATGACTAATAAGTGAACATGTTTAATATCTACTAGTGTTGGTGCCGTTCACTAACCCTTTAAGAGTACCGCTGTAGCTTATATTCTGTGTAGGGCATAGAGCGGGGCTGGGGCACCATTATGCTCAGGAGAAACTTCCAGGTTCCCTTTCTCCAGTCAGTCTTTCACACACATTTCCACTTGTTTTCTCTCCTCACACATAATTTAGCCACACCCGACAGTTTCCTAAACACAGGATACAATTTAAGTTTTTCTTTCACTAAAGCTTTTTCCCAGGCCAGGCTAACCCCCTTCCTGATCTTGGCCTCGTGAATGGTGCAAGGACAAATCAAACATCTGAGCTTGGCAGAGGATATTTCTGTCTCTGGTAACTTTGCACAACACCCACGGGAATGTGCCAGGCTCTTAGCACATCGTCTTACAGGTGTTTGTGCTTGCCAGCCACACATAATTACCCGATGCCCAAGAGCACTCCTCAGCCATCTTTGTATTAGCACTCAGCCCTGGGCTTAGCCTGCCTCAGTGCTCCAGCGATGCCTGTCCAAGTATCTGACAAGGATGAGCACCAATCGCAGACTACACTGATCACAGACATTTTAAGTTTTCTTTCTCAGCTATCTCTTACTTAATCTTGCTTTTGGAAAAGTTCTTTTTACGACATATTTTCCTCTGAATAACTGTCAGACTTGAGACCCTATCTGTATAAGAAAGTGCTATTTATTATTCAGTGTTTTCTTTCTTGTTAGATGACAAAAAATTGGAACCTAATTAATTAAAAAAATATGTTTGTGGTTAAAATGTACAGATTAGGAACTCTAGGAGATGGAGTCCCGATTCCCCCAACTCAGGACACATTCTGAAGGGTCGCTGGCAGGGTAGATAAAAAGTCCATAATAAGCATTCATCAGGAGCCCATGAAATGGGGTTGGGTTTCTGCCAGCCAGAAAGAGGCACATGTCAAAACCCACGCTAAAGTCTAACTCTCCCCTCTCCTAGTAACATGTACCTGTTATGAATATCAAAGCCCCTGTGCTAGTCTCCTGCTTAGTCTCACCTTTCCTTCTACTGTGCTAACTCCCAGGCTGTTCCAGATTCCTTCTCCCTAGCCTGCAGCTACTCAGTTCTCTTTATGCAGCAAGCCTCCTCCCCACTCTCTCCCTGCTCCTCCCATTTCTTTCTGCTGCAGTGACATAGCCCTGGCCAGTCTGCTGCCCTTTCTGTCCCACCCATCCAGAGATAGCCACAACTGCTCTGGACTCTTCTGGGTGTCCCTGGTTGTTCTTTCTTATATCTACAGAATAACCTCCTCACTTCTGGAGAAGCTGTATCAGTGGTTTCACTTACAGCATGGTGGCTAACAATGCTAGGTGTGCTAAAAGCTGGATGTACCTGCATATGTCTGTCTTTCTAGTACTCTTGGCATGACATGGGAGTTGGGGACAGGAGAATCTACTGGAAGCTTACAGGCCAGGTATCTGAAGAATGCAGTGCAGCGTGGCAGAAAACCAGGCAGACCCTGCCTTGACAAGGTACAAAGCTGCAACAGTTCCTGAAATCTGTCCTCTGACTGTATGTGCACTACGGCACATGCATGCCCACACTCATACACATGTCACACATATGTACTCTGGCTGTTGCTCTTAGAAGGAAGCTGCATTACTTTTAGAAATTTCCTCAGCATCATGTGTTGAGTATTGTGGTTTAATAAGGGTCAGGATAAACAACTAGGCCGAATAGATGTTTATTAAGGGAGAAACAATTCACAACACAGACAGATGAACACAGCAGTTAAAATTGGATGCTCCTCTCTCCGTGTCCTGCCAGAAAGAGCTTTCTCCGCCTCCTTCAGAGACCAAGCCCCACAGCTCACTTCCGCCCCTGGCTCCACCCCTCAGTGGGTGTGGTCAGTGCCACATAAGCAGACACAGTGAATATCCCACTACAGAAGAACTTCGGGTGACTGACCAGGCAATGAGTTGTCTCTGTAATTTCTAGAGTTTATATATTATCCTTCTGTTGTCTTTGAAGGAGTTGAAGACAGATAGTTTTGGTTATAGTTTTCCTTAGTTAGGATTAAAGATAAGTTACATATAGGACTTTAGACTCACAAAGATAGGATAGATGATATTTTCTTTAAGTCTTACAAAATGTTAATGGACTAAATATTGTTAACTGTGATTCTTATTTGATAACTGTTGTATGTTATATTTTGCTATGCTAAGGTTAAACCCCTTCTTTTATTTTAGACAGAAAAGAGGAGATGATGGGAGATGTTATTCTGTAAATATGTTTCTCATACTGGTTAATTAATAAAGCACCGTTGGGCCAATGAGATAGCAAGATAGGCGGGGCTAGGAGACTATGAGGAAAGAGGAAGTAGTTGGGAGGAGTCAGCATGTAGAGTGAGAGGAAGCAAGATGCGGGACCCACCGCTCCCCGATAAGATGACCACATAGAAATACTTAGATAAGTAGAAATGGGTTAATAATTAAGACAGAGCTAGCCCATAAACAATAATGGTAACTGGCCAACAGGATTGTATCAAATACAGAGTCTCTGCGTGTTATTTGGGGCCGGCGCGCCAGACCGGCGGTGGGACGGCTGGCGGAAAACATACAAGCTACAGTTGGGTTTTATAGATGTTGTCTTAGTTAGGGTTTCTATTGCTGTGAAGACACTGCAGATCTTAAAAAAGAAAGATTTTTTTTGCAGGTTCTTCTAAAAAAATTTATCTATTTATTTTATATGTATTGGTGTTTTGCTTGCGTGAGTCTGCACCACATGCTTGAGTTACAGAGTGTGAACCTCCATGTGGGTGCTGGGAATTGAACCCGGGTCCTCTGGAAGAGCAGTCAGTGCTCTCAGAGTCATCTCTCCAGCCCCCAAAGAAGGACTCTAACAGGGCTAGCTTAACAGCTTCAGGGGATCAGTACACTAGCATCTTGGCAGGGAGGCAGCACACAGGCAGACACTGTGCTGCAGAAATGGCTGGAAGTTTTACATTCAGATCTGCAGGCAGTAGGAAGAGAGAGACTGCGGACCCAGCCCCAGAGACATTTCCTCCCAGGCCACAGTCCCTCATCCTTTCAAGCTTTGTCACTTACTAGTGACCAAGCATTCAAATCTATGAGCCCATGGAAGCCATTTTTATTCAAAGCAACATACGTGACCATCATAATAATTCAGAAAGCTTTTTCCATGTATGCGGATGTATAATGGAATATTTTCTCCTCTGAATTTACTAGTGAATATTCTGAAATTAGGCTCATTTATTTATTTTTACTTATGTTTTTGAGTTTCATGGGTCACATTTTTGTAGATGTATTTTATGTCACCTCTTTATTCATACTGTTACAACTTAGAAGAATTGTCCTAAATACCTCATCAAAGTGATTTTGGAATTAATTCACAGAGTGATTTTGCAAAATAAAAGCAGCTGATGTGGAGATGCCACAGACAGAGTGACCTGCTATTCTAACTATGTCCTTATGAAGCAGGGCATCAAGATTTTTCAAGTTTAAACAAGAAAAAGAACACACAAGTCTTACACATTGTGGCTGAGAGGTTATGAAAGGGCCACAGAAGAAACCCAGAAATTAGGAAAAACAGGAGCTGCTGTCAGTCTTGGTGGAAGGTAGAAGAGAGGAGGCATTAGGAGGCTCAGGGACAGAGTTCATAGCCCAGTTTTTGTGAGGAGAAGCTTCATAGTGGATGGAGTAAAGCAGAGAGGAACCCTGCTTGCTGTCCCTGCTGTCTGGCTGCCACGATGTCTAAAGCTTCTGTTTCATTTTACACAGGCATGTCAGGGTTCTGAATGATCCACATCTTTGTCAATACTTACTGCTATATATCCTTGTGAGTCTCAGCATCTAATGGGTGTTCCCATGAAAGTGAAAGCTATGCAGAACGTGTTGCGTTGATATGAAGTATTCCTCTTGCAGGGTAAGAACTGTGGTGTGAGGGTAGGTAGGCCAAGGTCAGCTCAAGGTTGTTGGTTGGATTATGAGGGCAATCTTCTGCACTGCAGGCCATTGATTCCTCTGTGTATACTTACACAGTAGAGAAATGTAGAGCTCTCTGAGGTCCCTTTTGTAAATGTATAATCCCTTGAGACCTAAGTACTGCCAATGTCTTTGTGTCTCAAGACTAACACATCAAGTTGTATCTCCTGCATTTCCTCTTCTGTTGTTTGTGATTCAATTTTATCTCTTCATACTTTCTGAGACATTTCTTTATTTGTGGAATTTGGACTTCCAATATTATAGTTTTCAATTTTTGAGTTTTATTTGGTTCTTTTTCACGTTCACTTAGTCATTTTTATAGTTGGTTATTCTTCCATTTGTATTTTACATTTTAATTCTTTAACTGTTTCAAACTTAGCATTCACTAGCCTGTGTCTGCTCAGTCCAGGTTTCTCTATTATTGACCTGGAAATATGCCATTGATTTTCATAGACCTAGACTTTACAGCTATGTTACATGAACTGATTCCTTATAAGAGATATCTGAGATGCCATCTTCTGGAAAATGCTTGCAGTTATGGGCACTCTAAATTCTCTCCTAGCCTTTACCAATAGGACTTGAATGTAGTTGTCATTGTAAAAGATGAATAAATATGATAGCTTGTGTAGCCGAAACCAATGTTATAGAAAGGGTTTTTTCCAGCCCTGGTGTTTCCCAGAATTCATCTGTGTTCAGGAGGTATAGTTCATGACATAAAAAGCTTCTCATCACTGGAGACTAACAAGCAGCTGATGTTATTCACAGATTTTAGTTTTTCAGAAAATGAATAACCCAATTGAAGTATTTCTTTCTATGTACAACGGTTAGTGAGGTTCAGTACTGAGACAAACAGAAACTTTTAAAAATCGAATGTTTTGGAAATGGAGTCTTTACCAGAGTTTTCCAAATCACTGGAGACTTTACTAAACATTTTGTTTTACCCCCCAAGTTTTCCAGGAACTCAGATGGCTTCACTGTGTTGGGTTGAAATGGAAACAATCTAGGCTCCTGAGACAAATCTGTAACTGCCCTCAGAAAAATGTCCTGAAACTCACTCAGGCAGATCCTGGTATGTGGTCTTCAGGTCTCTGGGAATGTGCTTCAAAGGGATGGTGGGACCTCGGACTGTCATGCCCCCTGTTTTGCTCCCTGACCAAGATGGGAACAGTTGACCCTGCCGTGTAATCCCCATATTACCCCTGGAAAATCCAGCAGAGGACCAAAGGAATGAACATTGTGTTGCAATGGGACCTTCACAACTTTGAGCCACAGCAAGTCTTTTAAAATGCTAACAGTGGTAGAAAGCTGAGTGTGTTTTGAGCAGGTTTTCCCCTGCCGGTCTGGTCCCACAGCTGTGTCAGCCCCAAATAAAACACTGAGACTCTGTATTAGATATAATTCTTTTGGCTAGTTACTAGTTTCTTACCAGCTATCTCTGTCTTAAATATTAACCCGTTTCTAGTAATCTAAGTATTTCCATGTGGTCCCATCTTACCAGAGAGAGGGGCTAGTGTTCTACCCTGTAGGTCCTCCATCTTGACTCTACCCCCTACTACTTTCTCTCTCCTCCTAATCTCCTCATCCAGCCTATGCTACTTTCCTATTGGCCAACAGTGCTTTATTCATTAACCAATAAGAGAGACATGTTTACAGAATGACATCTCCCATCACAAGTGCTTTTACTTTTGGTTAACAGATGGAACAATGGGCTAAATATGTTCATTAATTTTCTCACTGCGGTGATCACATGCCTTACAAGAAGCAATGACAGGAGGGACTGGTTTGCCTTGTCTCGAGTCCAGATGATACAGTCTATTACAGTGAGGAAGGCACAGTGGTGGGGACAAGGCAGCCAGGCACACTGCATCTGCTGTGTGAAGGTGAAAACAGAGGAACGTTGTTGCTCAGGTGACTTCCTTTTCCAGACTTTTATTCAGTCTAAGCCTCCAGTTCATGGCATGGTCCATGTTCAGGTTGGGCAATCCCTTCTCAATTAAACCTTTCTTGACCTTTATATTCAGAGACATGCCCAGATGTGTGTCTTCTAGGTGATTCCAAATCCATAAGTGGTTTGAAGACAATTATTAGCTAACTTGAGTGGGATAACATCTATGAACACTCAGCCCAAGCACAGTAAAAACACACCATTTTCAAATGCACTTAGTGCTTGCACTAAAATAGACTGCATGTACTGGGAACTAATAGAAAGATATGGAAAGTGCCCAATTTCTTTTGTCAATTAAATACACTATTAAAAAGCCTGTGGCTTAAGGAAGAAATAATAAAGGAAATTAGAATCAATTTTAACTAAATGGAAAACAAAGATGCATTAAAACAAAGATGCATGATAAAATTTGGCCAATACAGTTCATAGGAAGACATTTGTAGCTTCGAGAATATAAATCAAAGTTGCCACTCTGAAGCTCCATACTTGTAGGTAGGCATGCAATGATGCAAGGAGGCACCTCCCCTGCATATTTTAAGTCTTCATGCACTACAAGTCACATTGCTTACATCCAAGTAATATTTACTACTTGAGCAAGGAAGAGGAAAGTATTTTTAGAATCTTCTGCTTTTTAACTCATCGATACTTTTTCTACTTGTCTGTGGGGCTTCTGCAACTTATCAACTGTGGCTGTTTCAGTGGTAGACTTAGTTACCAGGAAAAGAGCACTGCACAAGCCCACAGGCTCAGGGGGCCTGGGTAAGCCAGGAGTGTTTGATTATATTGTTTTTGTATCATTCCAGTTTGATAGTGAAACTGGGATTATAGTTTGAGTCTTCAGGTATCAGTGTCAACTTGAGTCCCATGCCTGATATAGTTCCTTAGATTAGAATAAGTGGCTACAGATTCCCCAGGGGAAGCACTGTGTCCCCACAGCTCTGCATTTGTCATGTAAGGAAAGGTCCTTCTTCCTGAGAGCTATATTCTCTTACCATCATTGAGTATGAAAGGCAATTCAGGTCTAGAAGCCATGTGAGGTGTTATGTCTTCTTGTAGTGACTTTCTCAACACTCGTCCTTTAGTCTTTTTTAAAAAACTATTCATGTTTAGGGACTACAGTCTTGCTGTGTATCCCTGGTTGAGCTGGTGCTAGCTAGCTATGTAGCCCAGACTTTTGAACTCTTAGCAATCCTCCTGTCTATAGTACCCTGAGTGCTAAGATTCCAGGTGTGTGCTTTCATATCTGGCTTTCATCATTTATTCTTGATTTAGTTTGATTATACACATGACCCTACTCTGGCTGCCAGTTTCACCACAGGGAATCTATATTCTATGAGATATCTCTATAACTGTAATCCAAGAGTCCTTGATGCCTGCCCAATTGTGGCACTCATTAGTGCAGGTTTCCCTATCCATGACTCTCAAGCTTCATCATCTGGTCATTGCCATTTGCTGTCTAGCATACAATTATTATCAGTGACCTCAACTCTATTGTGGCTTTTTATACCATTATCCCTGGCCTATGAAAGGGGCTCACTGCTACTTACATGACTTATGGAGAAGATCCATCATTGCTCTTAATGATGGTGGTACCCTGACTTGGCTCTCTGTGATAATGATATCCTGGCTTATGGAGAAGATTCATGATAGCTCACAGTGATGGTGATAGTCTGGCTTAGTCTCAGTGATGGTGGTACTCTTTTCATACATGCATTGCTCATTAATTCAGAAAATTGTTTCTGCTCTGGTATAACGAAGGAAATATGGTATGGTCAGCAGTTGCTGTGTTCTAGTTGCTGTTTGGAATCAGCAAGGTCGGGTGACAGGTGAGGTGCAGTAAACTGGCTGTTTGCAAAGTGCAGGCCACAGAACAACTGCCATTTGAATTGTAACTTTCAAATATTGTACAATTTTCTCTTTTAGCCAATCATAACTAGAGCCATGTAAGGAAAAGAATCCTGTGACAACGAGTTCCAACTTAGCTCATTTGACAAAGCACAAAGTCATAACAGCTCCCATTGCTTTGGAGTCAAATTGTCTCCTTAAATGAAACTCTAATTTTCGGTGGCATCCATGTAAAAGTGATTTCCAGCACAATGGCTGATGTAATTTCATTTCCTATGCTTTCCTCTGCCCATTTTGTTTATTTGTAAAATTTATCTTTTTTTTTATGTGGGAGGAATTTTATTCCTGAGTATGAGAGGACACTGGAGGAGCGTGTGACAGCATGTGTGACAACTCTTTACTTCATACTCATTATCAAATGAGATTCTCACTGTCCTTGCTGGCTCCATTATTGGGTGAAATAGACTGTTTAAATCAGATGTGCTTGCTTGCATGCCTTCTCATGTCCTCAAAAACAACAGGCAATCAAGCTTGGTTAGATATTATTCTTAAGTTGGAGTGATACCCCCTGTCCCCATTCACTTTTTCCTATTAGCCTCACTGGAGAGATCTGGGGATACAGTAGTGGGAGAGTTGCCATTTGGCTTTATTAGATTGTATAATTCTGTACTTAGTTGGTGGCTCCCCGTTTCTCCAGAGAAGCTATTTCAGTGTTTTATATGTGGTTATAGTTAGACATTTCATTATTCCAACAAATAAAGTGGACAGTCATTCAATGCCATGACTGTGTTTCTCCATTATGCACACTAAGAGAAAATCAGCAGTGTGATTAATGACAGGGACAGAGACCAAAGTATACAGTGTCTCAGTGGTCTTTCCCTCAGCCTCTCTCCACCCCTCCAGTGCATACAGACATTGTATTAAAAATATAAATAGCTCATATACTTAGACTTATCAGTGAGGTTAGATGTATTAAAAGAAACATATTTCAAAATTAAACATAAAACTTTTTAACACATTAAATTTAAATTCCCAAGCCAATGACTTGAGAGTGATCAGAGAGCTAATTAGTTTTTGGAATTGTCTTTTAGACAAAACATTTGCTTTCCAGAAAGAGTGCTTAGGAGATGGATTTAATTGGCTTGGCTCTTGCTAGACCACACTTTCCTATGTTCCTTGTAAATGACCTTAGCCTGTTAGGACTTGACCACCTCTTTTGTGTATGTGCAACACAGCCCAGGTTCAGCTTGTTACCCTACACTGGATGGTTTGACAGGCATGCCGGGTTTTATTCTTACAAATGCTCTTATCCTGCCTTGAGATCTACAGAGTGCTGCATGGGATGTCTCTAAGTTAGATCGTTGGAATACTTCAGGTGTCAATGTAGGAAACACGAATTTAAATGGGTGAGCAGGCATGGGCGATTTCATTAGACAGTCTGGGGAGAGCAGGCTCAGGGCTGCTTACTTGGTGAGCTCTAAGAACTCTTTACAAGCCAAGAAGCTTTGTCCCTGCCCTGTCCTACAGAGGCTTTGTGCTAAAGCTGATACCAAGTTGCCACTGGCAACTTCAGGAACCATTTCCAGGTTTAACCATAACCCAAAGATGAAGAGAACTATTTCATGCTTGTTTCTTTCTGAGGAGAGAGATACTTTTTATCCCAAGGTACTTTTGATCCATATCAGCATGGCCCTTGTCAGATATTGGCCATAATAAGACATCTGTAGTGATGAACATTTGATCACACAGCCTTTGGTTAGGAGATGAGGTCTTGTTCCCAGCACTGTGTGTGGGAGGATGGACACCTTGGCAATTCTGGATTTTATTAGGGACTAAGAAGCCTGGGAATGGAGGCAGGCATCTGTGGAATGAGCCCTGAATCAATTTCAGTTTTTTTCAGCTGTTCTTGATCAAATAGCTCAACCTCCATGAGGCTTAGTGGTTGATTTTTTATTATCTTTAAGTGGATATAAGTATCTGTTAGGGTTACAAAATAATCAAATAAAAATAACAACAACCCCCATAAAACAAGAGTTTACAGAGCTCTGGCCTTATTCAGGTTCAATTTAATTTTTATTTGCATATCTTTAACTCTTTCGAGTCTCCATCTTGAGAAAACTCACCTCCAATTCTAGTAAATATCTTCACTGTTTTGTTGATGAAGAAACAGATGACCCAAGTTCTCCTGAAGCTAATCTACTCTAGTCTGTTTCCTTTCTGTTGAAAATGAAATGTTTTGTTGAGCTTAAATGCTATCAAACTTTAATTTCTACAACAAAATAATATGATTACATAACCTGTGTCTCACAAAGATAGTGCCATGTTGTGACTGTGAAAACTGCAAATTATGCACAATGGTGAGAGTCAAACCTAGGAGATATAAAGTGAGTGTTGACTCATCAGGGATTCTGAAATAGACAGGTAGGGGAGGACATATTGGCACGTGATCTCAGCTGACCTAGTTCAGACAGAGCATCAAAGCTCAGCCAGTCCTCAGGTTCATGGTATCCAAATTGGACACTCACAGTAGCCTTGTAATAAACCCCCACACTCCTTCACTGAGAAAACTGAGTTTTATGGGTTTTCTTAAAATACTTTAATTCACTCTTGATGAGTTCCAGTTTATTAATTGGAAGGATGTAATGTGTGATGAGTTATGAGGGCGATGATGATGAGGAGGAGGAGGAGAAGAAGGCAGGAGAAGAAGAAGAAGAAGAAGAAGAAGAAGAAGAAGAAGAAGAAGAAGAAGAAGAAGAAGAAGAAGAAGAAGAAACCTACTCAAATATGAGCTTCAATACCCTTCTTGGCGAGTTCTCTGTTTACATTTTAACTTTGTCAAAGGGCTGGGACACACCTCTGTTGATTCCCCAGGGCTATGTGGTATCATGCATGGGAGTTCAAGGTCCTTATTAAGCCAAACTGCAGCATATCTCCTTACCAACCAAGCTCCTGTCAGTCTGAACTCAGGTTGCATAGGAGATTCATCTCCATGTACTGCTCCTCAGCAAGCCACACTCTTTCAGAAACATTTGCAAATAGGCTCATATCACGATTTGTTTAGGCATTTCCCTAGGCATACTAGTTAGCTGACTCAGAGCCAGAGTCACACATTGCTGTCCTTAGGAATGGAACACCCCTGGCACCTGTTTGTTCAGCTTGTGGTTATCTCTGCTATCTGTTGTCACTAGCAACGAGCTTCATCACAAAGGGCTATGGCCACCTTAAGAAACAGTCATCCTTAGAGTTGCCCTAGGGAGTCCCACATTCAAGTCACCTTTCTCCCAAATGTGAACATAGAACACACATGCCCAGTGTGCATCAGGCCCCAAAGAGTGACTTATTGCTGACTTTCCAATTTAACAACTCCAGAAACACCCAAGGTTCAGGAAATGATTTAACAGGAAAGAAAAACTGCCGATCATTTCAGGCTATGATTAATACTTACCAACCATTGCTCAAATTGCATGAGCACATTATCCTGTATATGATGCAGCTTCAATTTTACACAAAGGGATAACAAACCATTCCTCAAAGTATTCCATACTAGAAGCAAATTAAAATGAGATGGAATGGAGCCATTTGATCTTGGAAAAGCTCGGTTCTACAAGGGTTTACACTCCCCCCTCCCGCCCTTTGCCTGAACACTCACAGTTGTACACATTGGAAAACAATAAAGGAGGAAGGGCAGATAGGTGAGTGGGAGCTCAGCTTCAATTCACCCACTCATTGTCCTTCCAGCAGTTACATTGAGAATATACAATCAGGGATATTAGGTCCTTTTTGCAAAGGTGCTTATATTTCAATGAGGAAGGTATGTATATGAGTTAAATTACAAATGTCATGAAAGGTAGCATGCCATTGAGACCCTGCCCTTCCTCAGATTTCCTCAATCCTCAACCTTCTTATGGTGCCGAAACTTCTAGTCTTTAACGTCTCTCACTTTCCTCTTTCCTACTTTTCCACACTCACCTGTTTTGGTTTTATTCCTCAGTTGAAAAACAAAACCTCTACTATGTTAGTGAGAAGATTGTTTGCCCTTGACAGACAGCAGAGTTGAGAGATTTAGAGCCTTTCTTATCTTTACCTTTCAGTTTTCATTTAGATAAAACTTTAATAATGATGACTCCAGGGGTTTTGGTAGACAAGACCCAGAAAAGAACCTCTACAGTCAAATATGACTAAGTTGTCTCTAATTTGATGGTGAAGGGAGTCTGGCTGGCCCAGTCATGATAGGCGTGGTTCTGTCAGGCCTTTCTCCCTTGCTAAAACTCATTAGATTACACTCCTAAAGCTAGCCACCAAGGTCTATTTCCTTATTTGGCCACTTCTTCCTCCTGAGGCTGATTACCAAGATCCAGCTACCAAAGTATTGAAGTCCATCAATCAAAAGCCGCCTTTGGCTCACCTAATTAACACACCCAATTAAAATTAAATACTTCATCCTAACATAGGATTTCCCCTTTTACATCTATAAACTGCCATTTTCCTCCAGGCCATATCTGTCTCCTCTCTATCTAGAGGCAGTCCCTACTCCAGGACAAATATTGTTTTCCCCTCTCCCTTTTTCCTTCCCCTTCTCCCTCATCCTCTATCTCCTGTCTTATTCCCTCCCCTCTATCCCTCTGGGGCTAGTAAATTTTCTTTGTGCTGAGAACTTGGTCTTGGTGGTCCTGAGCCCATAGTGATCTCTTACAGGTGGCAATTTATAACAGTCCTTAAATATGTAAGATTTTAAGATCATTTTAGTACATGATGTCATTTAATAACATTCACAGTAAGCCTAAGAATGCCTTTACATTTCCCTACACAGATATAGAAACAATGGTGTAAGCCAGAACTACACATCAGGTTCATTGGTGACTATTTGTGGTCATCAAACCTCGTGTTTGATAGGACATTTTCGCTACCTTTTCATCTCTAAATGTTGTTTCCCAAAGTGCACAGCTGTGTATTAAGGAGGACTGCAATGGAGGTGGGGAGAGAAGGAGGAAAGACAGAAAGGAAGGATGGAGAGGAAGGAAGAAAGAGAGATGGAGAAAGAGAATGGAGAAAGGAAGGAAGAGTAAGTAGGTAGGGACAGCAATTACAATACGGCAGAGGGGGAGTTGACTTGGGAGGCAGAGGACACAGACTTCCTGTTCCAGGAAGGACACACACTTTTTTTGTTGCCTTCCTCCTCAGCCACTATTTTCAAATGTATCATCAAATGCAGAATTTCCTTTGTCACATCATCAGGAACGGATAAATAAAAAGCAGCACGTAGACAGACACCTGTAGCTCTGGAGCAATCAGTTCCCCAGTGAGCGAGTCATGTTTACGGGATGGTTAACCAGGCAGTGCCTGCACACGAGACTCCGGCTGTTTTGTGATCTTTGATGGAGGGAGAAGGCTTTAGTCCTTAAAGGTAAAATTAGCTTGAAATAGGCTTGCTATAGTGTTCATATCTACAAAAAGAACAGATGAGAGGTAGGAATTTGGTGAACTGAGTATTAATCTTTAAGAAAGCTATTTCTGGTCACCTTAGGCACCACAAATAACTCACATTTCTTGTTTCTCACATTAATTGTGGGATGTAAATTATAGACTTCAACATTTTATTTATAGTTTCTTACGTTATTTCTATTTCTCTTCTAGAGAGTTATCTTGATACTCAGGATATTGCAAATATTTTCATGAATGGCTGATTTTATCTAGCAAAATATTACATAATTCAGAGGTAATTATTTTAATTAAAAGGGGCTACAGATTTTTTTCAAAGAGGTGATTTACTTTGGGGAAATACCAAATAAAACTCATGTTTTATTTTAAACTATTTTTATTTTGAAAGTTTTAGACACACATCCAATGTACTGTGTTAAACCCTTTGCTATCTTGTTCTCTGAACCCATCTTCTTCATAGATTGTTCCCCCCCCAGTATCTGCATCACTGAAAAAGGACACCTCTTTCACCAGCAACTGTTTACAGTCCAGCAATCCTCAGGAACGGGCGGGGCCCCTTTGGCACCTCTTCTGTCCATGATGAGATGTTGTAGGGTAAGTCTTGTGCAGGTATCTACTGCTGCTGGGTGTTCAGCATTGTAATGGCCATGATGTATGTGGATGGCAGGGTTTAGTGGTCCCCCTTCCCACCCTATGACTCTTTCTCTCTGCATCATCTCCTGTGATGCTCTCTGGGCCTCTAATCTGGTGATACAGATGCCCTATAGAACTCACACAGTCTCAGCATGTGGGCTATGTGTGTCTCTGCATTAATTGCTATCCTCTTAGGAAGGTTCCTTTCTGTCTCTGGATGAGGATGTCACCAGTGAAGATATATTTTCTAGAGTAAATCTACATGTAGCTGTCTGTAGCCATTTGACCTTGTTAATGAAAGACTGTGTGGTGGCTGATGGTGGTTGTCACAGCTGGAAAAGAGGACATCTCAATTGAGGAACTGCCTTCATCACATTGGCCTATGGGCCTATGGCCTATGCTGATTGACATAGGAGGGACCCACCCCACTGTGGGTAATGTCTTCCCTGGGCAGGTGGGCCTGGGCTGTCTAAGGTAGGGGACTGAATGTGAGCCTGGGAGCAGGTCAGGAGCCAGCTTCATCTGTCTTCTCTGCCTCAGTCCCTGTCCCCGGGCTCCTGTGTCTGTCTCTGTCCCTGTTTTCAGGCACTGGTCTTGGCTGCCTTTGATGGTGGGCTGTAACCTGTAAGTTAAATAAACTCTTTCCCTCCCAAGTTGCTTTTAGGCATGGTGTTTATCACAGCACTGGAAAGCAAACTGGAACAGACCGCATACAATAGAGCCTCTTTCTACTAATATAGCTGATTTAAATAACTAGAAAAGGCACTATTTCTTGCTAATTTCCCTTGCTGTTCTTTAGAAATGATGAATAGTTTAAATGTATTAAAGTCTAAATCTGTCTTAACTTCTATTATCTCAAACTGCCACACATATATTTTCTTGAAGAAATATGCTTTTAAAAATCTGCCCTAATGGTATATTGTTTTCAAAGTCAGTTTCAAAATATGAAAGAGCTACTGAATTTCATAATGATAAGGAAACTTGGAATTTCAATGGTCACACTTCCTTTGAAATTTAGAAAATGTGGTTAACTTCTTGGTGATACCTCAGATATGCAGGAAATGTCCACTTTGGCAAAGTAGAACTGAAAATCTACATCTCTTGTCTGTCAGTGTGAAGACAGAAGCTTGAAAGGAAATGTAGCAAAATCAGCCCTAGAGATATATACTCTCTGTGTATAAATATTTAAATGGTGGCTTGGAGTCACTAAAAGAACAGTTGGATTAGTTTAAACGTTCTGAAATAATGGGCCCATTTCTGTTTTCAATTGTCTTGTAACTGCTTATCTGTGTTTTGCTCTTAGGATGTTTTGTTTTTCTGTTCTTGGAGAAAGAAAAACAGAGAGTCCATATAATGCACTAAATGGATTATACCAACATAAAATGAGACTATTTTTAGCACATCTCCATTTTAGGCAATGTGTCTTTTTAATACTAATTTACTGTGTGAATTGAAGGGTTCACCATTTTCAACAAGTCAGATTTCTACTCAGAGTAAACCGAGGTCACAGACTTAAAAATTATTAGCTGTAAGAACATCTTGAAATCGAACTTGTGGCTGGTGTTGGCTTACCGAGCGGTGGATGCCCGCACCCTTGTAGTGAGGGGTGACATGTGACAGCCCCCGGCTTCACTGTGGTATTGGGTCATTGTCCTTTTATGCACAGCTGTGTGAAAGGCACACATCTATCAAATGCTGCTATTTCTATTTAGAAAACCAAAGAATACTGTTTCATTTCCCATAAGAAGTGTTTATTTATTTTAAGTGTTGTAGATTGAATTTCATAATTGCTTCCAAGACTTTCCTCTACCTGGAGCCTGAAGTCTCACAAGTATGTAAACGGATAACTGTGTTTGGCACCCTTTTGTCTGAGAATCCCAGTGTTTACTTCATTTCCGTGATCTCTTCGGGTGAATGTGAATCTGGAATATTTCTCATCTGCTTCTCCCTTCTTGAAAAAAGTGCATTAACACATAACACCCACCTTTGGTTCAACCCTGCGCTAGCACAGCTCGGCCTGTACGGAAAGCAGGATCTTGGCTGCCTTTCCTGCAGGACTCAGGATAGATACAACCACTACCTTCTTGCCTTTGGCAAGGGTGGGAGGGGGAGAATGGGCACATGGTGACACTTAAAAATCTGTGGGAGCTGAGTCTGACACACTTAGTTCCATTCAATGTGTTGCACATTAGCGATGATTTCATTGCCTGAGATGCACACACTTGTACTGCTTATTTGCTAGTGGCCTGGTAATTTGTACCACAGCCATAGGAAATCTGGGAAAGATGCATTAACTCCACAGTTATTGTTAGCAATCTAACTTTTCATTGCAAACAATCAACCACAAACTCTGGGGCTGGATATACCTCTGCATTTACTGCCTTCTAGTTTCCTTGTCATTAATTAGGCCCAGCTCAGCCGGGTTTTCTAATCAGACTCTCAGAGGTCTCCATGCCAGGTATTACCTGGGCTGTGTTCTCTTCTGATGTGGCCTAAGAAGTTTACTCTAAGTCTATGAAGTTTCTTGGCAGAATCCATTCTTGAGCAGCTGCAGGATGGAGGACAATTGCCTCTGGTACTGACTGTTAGATGGCGATGACAGTTAGATGTCACTGACTGTTAGATGCAATATAGACCTTCCAACATGGCTGCTTCCCCAATGTCACATAGAGAATCAGCATAGCATAAGCACAGGAAGCATACCTTTGCCCTGTTCTGCCATCACTCCAGGAAATGGGATGGCCTAAACAGCAGATGGTGAGGACAAAGCAGGGTCAGACTAGAGCCCACCTACCCTGTCCCCTAACTTTCAATATTGGCTGCAAGCTGCATGTAATAGAAAAGCCAACTGACTTGTGAATAAAAGCAAAAATCCATCTTTAGCTGTCAGGCTTGAAAACAAAGAAATGGAAACTATGCCTTTAGAGGAGGCATGGCCTGCATGGTGTGGTGGTTCCAGCTGTCCATATGAAACCTTGGTCTTTCTGTCTAACTTTGTGCTATTCAAGGTCTCCTTCATGGCTCTCGTCATAGAATCTTCTTTGGAGTCCCCCTTGACCTTAGAGAGATCCACAGCCAAAATGGGAAGGAAAGGGGGTGAGGAAAATCACTCTGACTTTCCTTGCCGCCCTGGTCTTCATGGATTTCTGGAGGACAGTCCATCTGCTTGGCCATGGTTTAGTTGCATATAGCTTGGGGTTTATACAGCTTAGTCATACACAGCTGAGAGGGAGGTTGAAAATGCCTTTTTAACTGGAGTTATTGTTGCTCAAAATAAAACCAATGCTCATTTACTCAGACAGATTAAATGTCAGATGGTAGATTTCTGTCTCTCTAGCTGTCACTGAGAGCTTGTATGGTCTAAATGCTGAACTTCCTTCTCAGTATATTGATCCCCGTAGGAGAATCTTTCACTTTTGCCTGCTGCTGGGCTCACAGCAACACAGAAAACATCTTGGACATTGCTTATAATGGTTCAAGGTGTTTTATCATGAAAAGCCCCAGGTGTTGATTTTTCTATTTTGCCAGAATTCCTGACTTGGCAAAATGGCATGGACCAGTCAATGGTACTTGAGCTTTTACTCACTATGCTTATTTTTAAAACTTTTAAAAATGTGTATGCATGTGTGACTGTGTAGGAATGTGCATGTATGCAGGTGCCTGTGGAGACCAGACCTGCCAGTTTCCTAGGAGCTGGAGTCACATGTTGTGAGTTGCCTAATGTGGGTGCTATGGACCAAGCTTTGTGCCTTTGGAAGAGCAGTGCTTGATCTTAATCTTGGAACCATCTCTCCAACCCTGCTTTATCTCTACCTATAGATTCTGAAACTTGAGGTGTGGTCAGCTTGGTGCCTGCTTCCCTTCCACCTGGCCATCTGTTGCTTGCTTGGGACTCACTGGCTCTATTTCACTTGGCCAAAACACTCTGATTTGCATCCTTACTATCAAGTCAGTTTGGAACATATCCTGTTTTCTGCCCCCTGGCCACAGTTTCTATGAGATTCTGTCATCCATTGCTGGAGCTGAGGCTAATGTCAAATATGTCTGTCTGCCTGACATGGTAAGACCTAATCACGCCTTTCCTATCCTCTGCTATGCATACAGCAGTTGTCCAGGCCAGGGAAGAAGTAGAACAACTCTCAGAATCAGTGCAGCTGTAAAATAGGTTCTGATTGATGACTGAAATGTCAATTAAACAGGGGCAAATGCTCTCTGTACTGTAGGGGAATCCTTTGCTTTTCCTGTTGTCTGATAGGGGATGTCCTTCAGTATGCTTCTGTGTTGCTTTTATTGGTTAATGAATAAAGCTGTTTTGGTTGATGGGCAGACAGGATTTATCTAGATGGAAATTCTGAACAAAGAGGCAGGGTAAAGAATGTAAAAGAGAGATGGCATAGCTACTGAGGAAGCAAGAGACTCAGGAATCACTGGTAAGCCAAGACTACATAGAAATACACAGATTAATAGAAATGGGTCAATATTAAGAGAGAGCTAGCCAATAAGAAGCCCGAGCCATGGGCTAAACAGTTTATAATTAATATAAACCTCTGTGTGTTTATTTGGGACTAAAGGGCTACAGGACCAGGTGGGACAGAAACTTCAGTCTACAGATGTCAATCTCCTCCACATGCTAAAAGCCCCTCCCATCGTGTACTTTCACCATTATTTTTGTGAAAGAGGAAGTGCTTGGTGTTGGGGTATTGCATTTAATAAGAGAGTAATCTTACACTGATTACAGATGACTGTAATCTAAGGAATGCACAGACTATGAGCAACGAAACTAATGAACAAATATGGAAAAAAAAACCAAAGAAATGACAAATACATTGTGGTATATTGCCATAGGTGAGAATGGCCACAGAAGCTCCAAAAATTAAAATGTATACTAAGATACAGAAAACTGAGAAGGCATTAGTCATGCATTAGTGAAAGTGTTTTGTTTTCTCTTTTACTATTGAAAATATGAACCAAATTATTTTTTGTTGTGGGAGGCCTATCCTATGCGTGGCCAGTTCAGCAGTCTACACTGCTAGAATCCAGGACTCTGGTCATGGCTAAGATGTCTCCTGAGACATTAACAACTATCCCATGGTAGTCAAGGTTCTTTTGGCTGGGAACCATTGGAAGGGCTATCCTGAGGGCATCTGGGTATTTTCAGGCAACAGAAAAAGGAGGCCAGTATTTCTGTGGCTCAATATCCAGTGGGAGGCAAAGGCCGAAACAAAAGCATTGTAAGAGGAAGGACCTGGGTTTTATTCTAATTCTACTGAGACACTCATGAAAATGATAAACCATGAGCCCCAATCAGAATCTTATTTAAAATGACCATTCTTAATGGTATATAGAGATTGACCATGGGGAAATGGGGTGGCCTGCTCAGTCTGTTGGTCCTCAGGGAAGGTAGTGACAAGGAAGGAAGGGGAAAGGGAGGATTTAGATTTGAGATGTTTTAGAGGCCCAGGCAACCATAGTTGATCAAAGAATGCATGGGGATGGGTGTGTGTGTGTGTGTGTGTGTGTGTGTGTGTGTGTGTGTGTGTGTGTGAGAGAGAGAGAGAGAGAGAGAGAGAGAGAGAGAGAGAGAGAGAGAGAGAGAGAGAGAGAGAGGAGAGAAGTCAGAAGGAGACAAGAAGAAAGGCAGGAAAGGAGAGAAGGAAGAAGGGGAGAGGGAGAGAGGAAAAGAGAAAGAGGGAGAAAAGGAGAGGAAGAGGGGAGGTAGGGAAGGAAGGGGATGAAGGTAGTGAGGATAGGAGGACAGGAGGGAAGAAAGAAGGGAAGGAGGGAGGGAGGGAGGGAAGGAAAATTATGCTAGCCTGGATATTTGTCTGAGGAAAAGGCGTGTGTATGCTGGACATGGTTGTATTCACCTATAATTGCAGCACTTGGCAGGTGGATGCAGGAGGATTATGAGCTTCACAGTGAGAAGTTATCTCAAAAAGGAAACAATATTTTCTGAGAGATTGAAAACCACTGAGAAGCAGGTCCAGGAAACTGGGGAGGTCCATTCTGGCTTTCATACATTGAGACTCTATGCAGGCTTTTGCTCTGTTTTTGGCAGTTGGATATGTAAAGCTTCAGGGAAGCCAATCCAGTTTCAGACTTGTTATCATTTATGGGACCTTTACAGGGTGAGATGAAGGGGCTCATCTATGACACTGTGTTAAAAGAGATCAAAGGCCTGGACTCAACCATGCATAAGGTGCCTTTGAGGAATCAGCCAGCAGGTGGGCTAGCCAAGAAGGCATGAACGTGCTGCCCATCAGATAAGATGAGATCACAGAGGTGTTAGGGGAAGCCACAGTCGCACTCAAATACCTCAATTGCACCCCTGGAAACTCCATCTGTAGAGCTAGACTGCTGGAGATCAAATGCTGGCACTACATTTAATAGTTGTTGATTTGACCACTTATTTCCTTGCCCAGGTTTCAGCTCCTTTTAAATCTGTAAATTAGAGATTATCAGAACTTCAACCTTAAGTGAGATCATATGTGTAAAATGTGTATGGTTAAACAGATAGGCATTCACAGCAGAGGTCTTCAGAAAAGCTATCTTGTATGTTCTTAAGATTTTAGACGTGTATATCAGGGATGTAGAAGGCCCTCCCATTATAGTGGGAGTAAATATCCATATAAAACACCTGGATAGTTCCCTGTTACTATTTATAGAAATCCTTACCCATGTCTATAACCTTTGCTTCAATAATTTCACTTGTAAGAATTTGTAAAAGTAATGCAAAAAACAAAAACAAACAAACACAAAAATCCCACAAGTGAGGCCATGCATCTTAGTATCATTTAAAAAGCAAACCAGTGCATAAGCATAATACTTGTTGCTAGGAGACTGGTAACCCGAGGTTCAATCTAAAACACACTCTCAGCAAAATTAGCGGAGTAGAGGTTCTCTGCAAGAAGAGTTGAATGGTGTTTTGGTTTGTGTGTGTAGGCTTATTAAACATAGTCATTACAATACTTCTTGCAGCGCAGTGTGGTGGGGTTAAAGATCACTTAAAGATTTCTTCACACTCTCATGTGTGCTCTGTAGTGTGTATGATTTTCTTGTATAGCGAGGAAAGGAAAACAATGGTAAAGGAAAGCAGACAGACATTTAGATCCCCTGTGCAGACAGAAGTTGCAGACAGATGTTTATTTCCCTACCCTCATGCAGACAGAGGGTTGATGACTCTTCATCACTGCAGAGAGAGGGACTATCCCTTTTCCTCTCTCTCTCTCTAACCTTTACCCTTTTATTTTTCTGCAACTAGATTAAGTATTGTCCATGGCTAGATTTGTTAGATGTCAGTCTGAGCTCCGGAGAAAGCCATATGCAGCCTGTATTTCCAGGGAGCTAGAACTTCAGACAACTTAATGAGAGAAGAAAAAAGCCAGGCCCCAAAGATGTCTGCTTGTCACTGAGCTATAATTTCTTTCCCCAATTACTTCTCTTCTGCCAGCTGGGCTATGTGTCCCGGTGCCTCACCCGGGAGACATTCTCTGCTCAATACTCTGTACATGAGCAATAATTCAGTCCTGGAGAAGTATTCCCCTGGCCCCAGGAAGGAGCATGGATGGGAGTTCCATGCATGAAGATCTTCTGTGTGTGTACATACATGTGCTACAAGCATGCTCTCTCGATTAACTAGAGCCACTTACCATGAAGACAGGATATTTTGTGCTGATTGTGAGATATAATATTTCATGCTCATTCTAAATATAACCAGACAATACTTTAAGGGTATGTTTATCCCATTTTATATTTATTATAATCCTTTATAAATTAATATTCTACCCAGAACTGCAGTCAGGGTGTTCTGAAGTATAATACATGCTATTTCAAAATGATAATTTATAATGTAACCAATAACACGTTCACAATTATATGTATTATATTCTACTTTTTAAAGTTGGATCTAAATTCCTTAGGGTAATGAATGGTGTGTTGGTTAGTTTTATGTCAACTTGACACAGATAGAGTCATTTGCGAAGAGGAACACTTCGTTGAGAAAATGCCTGCTTAGGCTTGGCCTGCGAAGGTCCGCTTTGTGAAAGCTGTGGAATTGGGGTCATTGGCAGAAGGTGCTTGAGGGAACCAAAGGAGGAAGGATGTTCTCCTCTTGGGTCTAAATCTTTTCTGCTGTCCTGGAGGTCCTCTGCCTTCTCATTTCAGTTGGGCATCTAGCAGGATGTTTGTTCTTTTTTTTATTGAAAAACCTTTTCATACATTATATTCTGATCATGATTTCCCCTCCCTAAACTCCTCCCAGATCTTTCCAACTCCATACTCATTCTTCCTCTTTAGAAAACAAACAAGCAGGCAAAGAAAACAAGTGAAACAGAACAAAAGAAAACAACAACAAAGAAAAAATACAAGAAACACACACACACACACACACACACACACACACACACACACACCCATAAAAACAACCCATAAAAACACAAAATCAAAAACTATAATATACAAGCAAAAGGCCAATAAGACAACAAATGCTCAAACACAGAAATATGAGACAAAAACTCTACAAACATATACCTGTTCCTTTTGTGTTGGCCATCTACTGCTCGGCTTGGAGCCTGCCCTTAAGTATGGCAAATTTGCACAGTGAGACTCCACTGGAGAGAACCATTTTCCTTTGCAAAGTGGATGGCAATTGGAGATAGCTTCTTCCATAGGGATGTGGTAGGTATCTACTTCCGCTTCTCAGCACTGGGACCTTGCCTTGAACTTGTACAGCCCTGGCCATGCTGCTACAGTCTCCGTGAGTTTGTGTGTGCATGAGCCCTGTTATGCCTGGAAGACAGTTATGCCTGGAAGATTGTATCCCCTCTGGCTCTTACAATCTTTATGCCTCCTCTTCCACAGACTGCCCTGGGCCCTGAGGAGCGGCTTGATGAAGACATCCATGTAAGACTGAGCCTTCCAAGGTCTCTCTCTCTGCACACTGTCCAGCTTTGGGCCTCTGTGTTGGTTCTCATCCACCAGGAGGCCATTTCTTATTTGCTATTCTACCTGAACTCCATCAAGACTTTTCTTCCTACCTGTCTGCCATTACCATAACTCCCCAACGTCTGAATCTCAGCCTTGGGTTGGATGGCAGTTACTCTGTTTGGCTTATGTCAGTGTTACTGTTTTAGCCTCAAAGACAGTGGCTTTTTTGTGTCTGCTGTTTATAGATTCCTCAGAGACCTTGTTTATGTACTATGTTTTCCTCATCAGACTCTTTCTTATAAGACCCCAAATTACAGCCATAACATATATTATATATTTTGTCTAGACAAAGTGGCATTAACAAATTGATATATTCTCAATAGTAAGAATTTGGTTGTGTAGTGCCTAAACAATGGAAACACATTGGTTAACAACTGATATACTTTTAAAGCATTACTGAAATAATCACAATAGATTTTTCTACAGAGAATTGGATGAAATTTGAGTCATCTTCAAATTTCAGCCCTGATGCTTACTCTTTATGTGATTTTGGGAGTGGGACTTCACCTTTCCATTACTCTGCTTTTTGCTCGAAAATTCCTCACTCTGAGCCTTCTTCCAGTACCTGCTGGAAGAGCATGCAGAGATCCACAGCTAAGCACTGGGCTGAGCTCTGGGAGTTCAGTTGAAGGGAAGAAAGATTGTGTGAGCAAGGGGGGGGGTGTCAAGGTCATGACAGGGGAACCCACAGAGACAGCTGACCTGAGCTCTTGGGAGCACATGGATCCTGGACCAACAGTTAGGGAGCGTGCATGGGACCAACCTAGACCCTCTGCATGTGGGTGAATGTTAAGCTTTGTCTGATTGTGGGAACACTAATAGTGGGATCAGGCAGGACCTGTCCCTGGTGCATGAGCTGGCTTTCTGGAACCTATTCCCCATGCTGGGATGCCTCACCCAGCTTTGATGCAAGGGGAGGAGTTTGGTCCTGCCTCAACCTGATATGCCATGCTTTGTTGACTCCCATGGGAAGACTACCTCTTTCTGAACAAAGGAGGAATGGATGATGGAGTTGATGGAAGGTGGTGTGAGGAAACGGGAAGAGAGAAGGGAGGAGAAACTGTGGCTCATATGTAAAATAAAGTAAAAAAAAGTTCTCATAAAAAAAAAGAAAGAAAAGAAAATACCTACTCTGGAAACAAAACAATTCAACAATAGCAATTATGTTCAAAATTAATAGAAAATATCAATAGAGGTTCTGAAATTGTCTTAGTCACTGTCCTATTGCTGCGGAGAGACACCGTGACCAGGGTAGCTCTTATAAAAGAAAACATTTTACTGGGGTCTTGCTTACAGGTTCAGAGGCTTAGTCCATTATCATTATGGTAGAGAGCATGGCAGTAGGTAGTTATGGTGCTGGAGAAGGAGCTAGGAGCTACATCCTGGTCTAAAAGCAGAGAAAAAGAGACTGGATTTGGCATGGCTGTTTGAAACCTCAAAGCCCACCTTCAGTGACACACTTTCTCCAATAAGGCCCCATCTCCTAATCCTTTTAATCATTTCAAATAGTACCACTCTCTGGTGATTAAGCATTCAAATATATGAACCTATGGGCACTATTCTTATTCAAACCACCAAGCTGAAAATTTTAAATGGACTGATATAAAAATAAGTATGATTTGTTAGGTGGTGGTGGCATACACCTTTAATCCCAGCATTCAGGAGGCAGAGGCAGGCAAATCTCTGTGAGTTCAAGGCCAGTCTGGTCTGCATATTGAGTGCCAGGACAGGCTCCAAAGCTACTCAGAAAAATCCTGTCTCAAAAAACCAAACTAAGCAAATAAATAAATAGATAGGTAAAAATGATAACATGAAAATGTGGAATTTCAACAATAAAAATTCAAGGTATGGATTTAACAGGAAACCACAAAAAACCAGTGTGAATTAAGAGACAAGTTAAACCTGTTGTCCTCTGAGACTAGAAAGTATAGAGAAAAACAAAACAAGAAGACAGGAGGTGAATAGAGCTTTAAGGACCAGTAATGACTGCTGCAAAAATGTAGCAGATACATAGTCTCACAAAAGGAGGAGAAAGAAAAAATATAACAGAATTTGTCTAGATGGTAACTAAAAACATATATGTTTATAGATATCCAGAAGACTCCAAAAAAGATAAATACTGGGAATATATTATAATTCTTGGGCACACTCATATTTAAATTACTGAATATCAATAACAGCGAGTCTTGAAAAGAGACAAGAATGACTTGTTCTCTACATGGGAACAGTAGCACTGGCTTTTGACCAGACTAGGGGAGAGCCGGATGCAGGGAACCAGGCAAAAACGGGTCTGCTGACAATTCCGTACCAGGTGAAAGTATTCTCCAGAACCAAAAGTGAAGTGAGAACAGAAAATCCCTGGACTTGGGTCTGCAGCAGGGGCATTACAGAGAGTGCTTGAGACAGAGAGACCTACGTTAAAGAATTCCAGCTACATTTATGAATACAGGCCACTAGAAATCCAGAACTCAGTTTCCTTTTGATTTGAATAAAGTATATAAAATTAAGGAGGACAGGATTCATTGTTTGTACAGATCTAAGATGTATAAAAATGAGCACCCATGGTTCTCTGCCTCCTGACCGGATGCAAATGGCTTCGGCCATGACTCTACAACCATGATCGAACTGTAAGCCCAGATCAGCTGCCTTCCTTTAAAACACCCACCCATGCATACATATACACTGTAAAGCAAAGGAGGAAGTGCAAGTAAGTGGAATCAGTCATGTCATAGGTTTTTATAGCTACCTAAAGCAAAAAGCATTAGTTCTAACAACAGTTGACAAATTTAAGTTCCAAGGGAGTCAAGGAGGCACACACTCAGATGGTCAAAAGGAGTTAAAACATGGTAACTTGACTATTCAGTTACTCTTAAGTAAGGAAAGATGGAGAGGGAAAGGCAGATTAACGGAAAACCAACAGTAAAACAGCAGAGCTCAGCAGGCATGTAAATAATTAAATAGAAACAAAGTAAGCACTCGAGTGAAAAGGCAGAGGCTGCAGACCCAGATATGCTCCTGTCCCACTGTCCCACCCAGGGCTGGTGATTGAGCCTGAGGCCTCCTGCATGCTAGGCAAACACTCCACAACTGAGCCATAGCCCTGTCTAGCTCCTGCTCCCTACTTAAAAAAATCCCCAAACAAAAACACCACCACCTTTTATTTTGAAACAACATAATTGCCATCCAGACTGACCTTGAATGCTTCTACAGCCCAGACAAGCCTTGACATTGTCCTGCCTCAGACTCCTGCAAAGTTAGGATGACAAACTTGTATTAATGAACAACCTAACCTAGACTTCTGGGCTTGCCACAGATGGCGGTATTAGTGTCCATACACTGTTCTCAGTGAGTGACCATGGGCCAGAGGTCTGGTGTGTGTGTAGGCAGGAGTACCAGTATTCACAGGACACTGCAGCCTGAGGCTGGGCATACACAGAGCACACATGGGTTATAACCCCAGCTGTGTTATCTCAGGTGCTGGCCCCAGCACAGTGGCTGAAGTTGGGTTGAAGGTACAGAATCATTGCAGCACCTGTCCTGAACCTGGGTGGGGTCGATGCAGGAGGCAGCTTCAAATAGCTAGATGAGTACCAGTTCCTTCTGGATGTGTGAGGAGGGAGGGAATTCAGCAGTAGCTTCCTTTCTGGAGTTCACCCTGGGAAATAGGCGTGAACTTAGTCCTGTGTTCACTGCAGAGCAGGCAGCAGGAGTCACAGTGAGCATTCTTGCTGGAGGCTGGGGTGAAAGCTATATGGAGTCGGCAGCTGCTGGGGTCTAGGGAGACCCTCAGTGGCAAAAGCCTTTGCCAGGTAGGGCGAGTGTAGAACGGGCCTCGGGGTCTGCAATGAACCCCGTTAATTTGACTCCTGAGCTCCACCTGGCTACTTGTGTTCAAGGTTAGCTGTCTGTTTCTTTGGACACAAAGGCTGGCAGCTCCTATCCTGCCATATTGCCTGTGAGATGGCTCATGGCTCAGCAGTAAAGGTGCTTGCCTCCCTGGGACCCTTACAGTGGAAGGAGGCAACTGATTCCCACAAATCGTCTCTTTGCTTCCATATGTGTGTTGTGTCATATGGGCTCATATGTTCATGAGGGCACATGCACACACAACACACTACACACATGCATACATGCACACACAAATAAATATAATAAAAACTATAAAACAGATCTTATATGAAACAGAGGATATGAATAAAATACTCATCTGATACTCAATGTTTTAAAAATAAGAATTTCTAACAAAATAAACAAACTATGGACCAATAGTCTCAAATTTGAAAGGAATTAAAATGTTAACCATTTATAACAAACAATAGTATCAAGTCTGTATGGGAGTAACCAAATGCTTTCAGATTGAAACTGAAGTGTGTTCACAGGAGGGAAATCACACCTGGAACTCTACACTAGTCAAAAGCCTGCGGCTAAGGATGTGAGAGGTCCTAGAACCCAACAGCTACTGTTTTGCTAAAAGCATGTGGTATGTCCATCAAATTGCAGTATAATAGCTATGTTTAACCTCTTACATTAGTGCCACTTTCCACTGTGCTCAGAGAAGCTTCTCCCTGTAGAAACAACGGCAGAGATGCATAACTTGTCAACATGCTGAGAATATAGGACTGTTGAGTGCTCGGCCATAATTGGGATGTCTCTACCATCCTCTCCATGGCTAACAGAACACTGTGGAGAGACCCTGAAAAGGGTGTAGAGCAGGAGGATGCCATGGGATCTCATGAGATAGCGTCTTCTGGGAAGTACATCGATGTGACTCTTAACAGTTGTGATTACTTCACAAGACCTGCACAAGCCTGAGTCCATCAAACTTCTCTTGAGCAATGGGGAAGGACCCAGGAGGCTCTTCTTCCTGAAGCACTATGGGCAGTTAACCGTTGCTGGGGAGGAAGAGGCATTTTCTTCAGTGGCACCACTGGCATGGTGTCTAGCCACCTGTAAATAACCCCTCATTATGCTCTTGTAAGTGACCTTAATGTAACTATAATGCAACCAACTGAGTTACCAAAAACAAACAAACAAACAAACAAACAAACAAACAAAACAGTAATTCCAAACCCAAACTAAACCAAAAACCCAAATCCAGAAATCCAAACCAAACCTTAGACACAATAACACTACCACCCTTGGAAGGAGAATCTGCAGCCTGACAGGGGGAACAAGAGAGGATAATGGAGGAGGAACATGATCAAAATATATTATACATGAAGATGCCATGATGAAACTCCACTAGAATTAATGTAAGCTAAAGCTAACACAACATTAAAAAACAAAACAGAGGAAACTAAGACAAAGTTACACTCCTTTGTTTGGTTTGGTTTGGTTTTTGAAACAAGGTTTCTCTGTGTAGATCTGGATGTTCTGGAACTCCTTCTACAGTTTGGGTTGGCCTGGAAGTCAGAGATTCACCTGCCTCTGAGTGCTGGGATTAAAAGTGTGAGCCACACTGCCTCCCAGTGAAGTCACACTTCTTAGTTTCTTTTGTCAGACCAGAGCAAACTGGTATCAATCCCTTACAACACATTATAAAAAAAGAAAACTTGAACAATGCCTGCCAGGCACAGTAACAGTAGATATGAAAAGGTAAATAAAATATGAAATCAAATCCATTACTGTACAAAATAAGCCATTATTATTCATTTAGTCTTAGTTATTTCCAAGGAATATAAAATCAGTTTAACATTGAAATATGAAAAAAGTGTGTGTGTGTGTGTGTGTGTGTGTGTGCATGTACATGAGCATTTGCACATGTGTGTATTTAACCACATCATACAGAATAAAGCTGATGTTGTATGTATACATTATTTTGCTAATGGATGCAGTGAAAGCATTTAACAGAATCCAACTTAGTCCTCTCAGAACTTGTATGATTTTGTGTTCTTATCTACTGGTTATCTGTTCTCCTTTACATAGTCATCCTCTATTGCCCCTAAATGCTATTTCCAGGACTTCACCGCTCTTTCTTCCACTCTTCCATGAATAAGCATCCATGGTCTTAAATTCCACACATCCTTACTGATCCAAGCAAGCCATTTCTAATTATAGACTCACTCAGACTCACATAAATAACTGTATTTTCAGTTCTCGATTTGTATATTTTCATACTCAATATATCCCATTATAAACTTTATTTACTTGTGTATTGATATTTGGAGACAGAATCTCATTTAGCCTAGACTAGCCTTGAACACTCTGTGTCGATGAGATGGATTTGAACTCCCGATCTTCCTATTTGGACTTCCATAGCCCCAGGATTACAGGTGCATGTCACTGTACTTGGCTTCAAAGTTAAACTCTTTATTTGGATGTACCCCCACCTGCCTACAGGGTAAACTTGAGATAAACCTGCCTTTATCTCAAATTCTTTTTAACTTTTCAACAAGACTTGTTATAACTTACAGCTGCTCAAGCCAATGGCACTGCCACCCCCAGTGAATTTGCCAGCAAGTGCTGTAATTTGCACCTCTGCTCTCAATTTCTTTCTCTTTGCATTGAATGACATTACCTCTTAAAGCATGTCCTACCTATGTAGACACTAGAGGCTATTCACCAGATTTCCTCTTGTTTTTACCAATCTGCATTGATCCAATACTCAAAATTTTATTAGTATAATGTTTGCTCTCAAACCTTGATTTTTACTGTCTCAAGGGTCCTTATTCTCTTTAATCTAACAAATTCAACATTTCTAACCTTATACGACAGCTTTAATCTTTTTGCAATTTTATTAATGTATTTTTTACATTACAATCCTGGTTCTTCCTCCCTCTTCTCCTCCACTCTCCTCTCCTTCTGTCTGCTCCACGGAGAGGGTAAGGCCTCCTTTAGGAAATCTACTAAGTCTGTCCCATCATCTCTTTGAGCAGTACCAAGGCACCCCTCCACCCCCACACCCTTGTGTCTAGGCTGAGCAAGGTATCTCTCCATATAGAATGGGCTCCACTAAGTCAGTTTGTGCATTAGAATTAGATACTGGACCCACTGCCAGTGGCCTCATATATTGTCCCAGTCACACCATTGTCACCTATATTAAGGGTGTCTAGTTTGGTTTTATGTAGGTTTCCCATTTGCCAGACCAGAGGCAGTGATCTCTTGCTAGCTCGGGTCAGCTGATTCTGTGGGTTTCCCCATCATGGTCTTGACTCCTTTGTTCATATTTTTGCTCCTCCCTCACTTGGATTGTATCCAAGGAGCTTGACCCATGGTTAGTTGTGGATTTCTGCATCTGGTGAAGGCTTTAATTTTTGTCAAACATGCTGTCTCTTCAATACCTCAAGGAATCTTGTAATATGCACTGGTGTAAAATTGGACTCACTGCTGTATGCTCTCCAGTACACATGGGGGAAGTGGGTCTGTGTACCTCCTGAATGGTTTTCAAGATGTGTAACATACTAGGGTGAGGCATCTTTTGTGTTGCCTCCACTGATTTGTCTATATTAATGCACAAGAGACTTTGTTAAAAAGAGGTAGAATCTGAAATCATTCAGATGATTCCAATGATGTTCAATGATAGAGTAGATAGATACAGGTCTGGATTCTTAAGGAAGTAGGAAGCAAGGAAAAGAAATTGCAAGACTGGATCTGAGTGAGACATAGTTTGGAGCAGAGAAGTTTGCACAGGGGAATTTCATAAAATACTTCTTGGGAACAGAGTTCTTATGGAAAGAGAATTAGTAAGATCCAAAGTCTGCAGGAGGCAGAGGAGAGTTAGCATTAGGTGACTCAGTAGACTTGGCTTGTTTTGGGCTTCAGATGAGGAAGAGGGTGAGTCCAGCTAGGACAGACAAGTGATGCTATCATATCTCTGAGGACAGATCCTGTGGAGTTTCAAGTTTCACCAAGGTGTGACTTATCCAATATTCCACTGCTGACCCAGTCAACTCTGCCTGGAGGATGTGGTAAAGTGAAGGGCAACATTTAACATACCCCAGCTTTGAGGTCAACGTCCCAATCCAAATGAGGCAAGGCTGGAATGCAAGTGTGGGAGAAACTGAGGTAGCAGGCAGCTGGTACAAGAACAGTAGATGTGCATACTATTTTTAGGAAAACTGACAAATTAGAGATCAGTGTGTTAAGCTAAACAAGGGAGACTCCAAAAGACAATACCACATTTTTCTTTCATATGTAGAACACTGATTTAAAATCATATCTAGAAAAGAAACTTCTCACAAAGTAGTGGAACCGAAGGTTATTCCATTACAATGGGCTTCAAACCTCTCTCTCTCTCTCTCTCTCTCTCTCTCTCTCTCTCTCTCTCTCTCTCTCTCTCTCTCTCTCTGTGTGTGTGTGTGTGTGTGTGTGTGTGTGTGTGTGTGTATGTGTGTGTGTGTGATGAAAATAGAAAGGGGATCATGAGCAGGATGAGAAAAATTGAGGGGAAGGGGAAAGGAGAGGATAATGGAGTGTGTGCATCATGAAAGCAGAAGGGGAGACTCTTTGAAGGAAGAAAGAAAACCAGGAAGAGACAAGAGAAAGTCCCAGAAGGGCAGTTTGGGAGCAGAACCAATGAGAACTCAGTATAATGATACATATGCATGAAAATACCAGAACAAAACCATTGCTCTGTATGCTGTTAAAAACTAGTGAAAAACCAACAAGAATTGTAAAGGTGGACACTTGAAGATAGGCAGAACATGGAAAACATTGCTTTTGTCTATTTGTTCCTCGACTCAATCTTCCTGGCCCCACATGTTCTTCTCTTCTCCCCTTCTCTTTCTCCTAACTCCCTCTCCACTCACTGCCGCCCCACCACCAATATGCTCAGGAGCTCTTGTTCCTTTCCCCTTCTGTGAGGGACCCTGTATGAATCTCTTAGGTTCCTCCTTGTATCCTAGTTTCTCTGGCCCACCCATGGATTTAAGAGGTTAACAACAGTACCAAGCATGATTCCAAGAAGTTTGAGTAAATCACAACTTTAACAACGTTTAGTCCTGAATTGAAGTCAAATGTAAACATTAGTTGATGAAATGACAGGTTTTTCTAGCTCATGCAGATTGCAACTTTAAATTGTGGCAGTAGAGGCCCCTCGTATGCAAGGAAGGGGGCTGGCAGTGTGAGCACAACTCTGGAGGGCCCAGACACTTGTTCCACATAACCTCAGCAGCAGTGCAAAGCATAGGAAAGATATTCCCAGTTCAAGGCCAGCTGAGGCTACATGGGACCCTGTCTCCAAACAAGGAAAAAGAAAATACCAACTCAACCACAAGGGTAGAAGCAAATAGAATTGGATCACACAAGTCAGCATAACATGGGATGATATATTTTAAGTTCTGAAAGCAAGTAACTGTCAGTCATCATTGCTATATCCAACACATGTATCTTTAAAGTTGACAGAGAGATAAGGGCATTTCAAGACAAGCACAAAATATGGCAGTTCATGACCAGGATCCAGCAGCTCAAAAGACCCTTAAAGGAATAGTATACACAGAGGAGAAAGGATGTCTCAAGCACACAAACCCAGGGAAGAACAATTTCATAAGAGGACTATATGAACAAACAAGCTGGGAAGGAATTCATCTTTCCAAAGAGTAATGCAATAATCCCCTGAAACTAGCAGGGTAGGATGCAAAGAACAAACAATAAAATAACCACAGCAGTTGGAGATCAGTAAACAACTCTCAATGGTGACCTTAATTGTAATTTTCTCCACCCACTGATAAAAGAGACGTAGACTTGGAGAACTAGATTAAAAATACTAAATCCAACTCTGCTGTCTCCAAAAGACAGTCCTCACTGGTAAAGGAGGCCATGGGTTGAGAGTTTAAGGATGGGTATCAGTCAATTAAGCAAATGGGAAATATATATATATATATATATATATATATATATATATATATGTGTGTGTGTGTGTGTGTGTGTGTGTGTGTGTGTGTGTGTGTGTGTGTGTGTTGGCATAGTTATTCTAACATCCAAGAAGGATAGATTTCAGGTCAAAATTTTAAAAATAATGTAATTCTTTATTGATTCTTCTGGAATTTTGCATCATGTACCCCAATCCTGCTCACCTCTCCCTCCCTCCATATCTATCTCACTGTAGCAACCCACCCAAAAATTAATAAAAGCCAAAACAAAGCAAGCAAACAAACAAAACAACTCATCTTGCTCCTACACCTTCTCTCCAACACCTCTTCATTTGTCCTAGCGGCATTGGGAGTTGTGATGTGTCACAAAGTACACCCTTTTGTCCAATCAGCCCTACCCAGAAAATGTTCATTGCAATGACTCATGGGTCTGGTTCAAGTCCTCTGGCACACCATCATCATTGCACCCTCACTGAAACTCCTCGCCTAGTATCCTGCTATTGCCCCAAATCATGGGGACCCTGAGGTTATTGTTCCACAGGACCAGCCCCTTCACATACTCCAGCAGGTCATAGATGGGGTAGATGTGGGCCATCCAAAGGCCAAAGATGTGGGTCTGGGTAGTAGCTGACCTAGTCAGTCCGTGCTGCTGGGACCCGCCTCCCTCAGGTAAGGTGTGGAGCCAGCTCTCCTAGGCCCGTGCCATGGGGCCAGCTCTCCTTTGTTCGTGGTGAGGGTGAGTCCATCCCTCCTGAGTGCAGAGGTCAGGTCTCCTGCTGCAGTGTACAGGGAAGGACAGGGTCAGCCATCCCCGGACCAGTGAAATGTCAAGCCAAGATCAGTCAGAAGAGATAACTGAATCCACTATCTTTTAATAAAGAGAACTCTTAATAAAATATGTAACAATTCTAAATATAGACACACCAAATGGTGGGTCTTCTGATTTCATAAAACAAACACTAGTGGACAAATGAGATCAGTGGGTCCTAATACAGTAAGAGTGGGTTATGTGACTACCACAGTTTTATCCCTAAGTATTTCGTCTAAAGTAGAAATGTAAGAAACATCAGAGTTAAGCTATACTGTAGATTACATGGACCTAATTGACAAGTATACAATACCCATCCAGCACACAGAGAATACACATTTGTCTCAGCGGCCCTTGGAATCTTTACTAAAATAGACCACCAGAAAAGGTGTTGTAATACAAAGAATAAAAACCCAGAGACAGATATTGGGATTAAACCTGAATATCAGAAAAGCAAAGCAGCCAACCACTAGTTCTTACTTCTACCTCAGGCTAACCTGGATGATCCTGTCTCCACAAATCCTAGAGTACAACATTGACTGCACTGCTCTCCACCAAGCCTCAGACAGCAATCCCCTCCTCAACATGGCTGGAGACTAATCGCCTCAGACTGACTTTGCTTCTTTCTTTTATACCTCTCTAGTGCTGGGATTAAAGGTGTGAGCCCTGTTTCTTTCAGACTGATTCGCTCTTGTGTAGCCCTGGGTGGCCTTGAACTCACAGAGATCCATCTACCTCTGACTCCTGAGTCCTGGGCTTAAAGGTTTGTGCAACCATTGCCTGACTCTGTGACTGTGTCCAGTTTTGCATTTTGATCCTCAGTGGCTTTATTATATCATAAACAATATAGCACACAAGGTATCATGAGACTGCAGGAAGATATCATGAGAGAGCTGGGAAATATAAAAGGCGATGGGATGCACGCAATGAAGAAGCTGAAAGGGGAAGGAAAGAGATCGTGAGGAGGCATCTTGGAGCATGAGGGCTGGTGCACTGGAAGAAGCAAATAAATTAGAATACAAAAAACACTGTTTTGTGGGCTAATAGAATTAAACCTGCAACCCTAACTTGGAAAACAAAAGTACTTTGACAATGCGTCACAAAATTTCCAAAGAAAATAAAATAAAAGGCAGGTAAGCATGTGAAAGTGTGCTGAGCAATGCTCGATACTGGAGAAGACAGGCTGAAGTCACAATGCGCTAAGTCACAACTTCCCAGGGGTTTAAGGGGTTAACAGCACCAAGCTTGATTCCAAGAAGATGGAGAAAACCACAACTTTAACAACATTTAGTGAAGTCAAATGTAAACGTTAGTTGATGGGGTGACTGACAGTTCTGGGACTGGGTGAAAAGAGAGGATGTGGAAGAAGCTGGAAGTGAGTGTTGGCTTGTGACTCCTTTCAAATGAGGGTCAAGGCCACGCTGATCTTTTAGTCTTGTAAACTGGAAGTTGTAGGAGAGTGTGATGCAGCTCCTCATTTCTTCCCCCCTGGGTGACTCCATGGATGTAAGAACGAAAGATTCATTGAGTCATATAGATGTGTGCATACTATTGCATGTAAACTGTTATCCATTAACAACAAACAAAATTACACTACATATAAGGAAAACATATTGAGTAGGGACTTTTTTCATATTTTACTATTCTTTGGAAGGGTGTGCCTGCTATGTCACATGTGCAGAGGTCAGAGGACAACTTTAGAAATTGGTTTTCCTCTTCCATCTTGCTAAGCCAGATCTCTCCTGTTTCTGTTGCTCTGAGGATGCCAGGCCACCATCTGGATGATTCTTCCATCTCTGCTTCCCATTGCATCATAGAATTACTGACATTACAGGTGCATGCCACTGTGTCCAGATCTTAGTGGGTGTGGGCATTGAATTCTGGTTGCCAGAAAGCATTTCTACCTGGGTTATCTTGCCAGCTAATAACAGGGAATTATTAGCATGTTCGTTGTTTCATGCTATGTGTTCAATAAAGGCTATAATCATGTGCATTTTCCATTCAGAACTGCATGCACTTCCAGTTGATTTCAACCCATATTAAGGCTGAATACTGTTTTAAAACCACAAATACACACATAAAGGAACCAACATCAGCATGTAGTTGAATATTGTAAGCCAATGGTTTAAGCTCCATTTTCAGTGAAGAAAGAAGAAAGTCATGATTTATACAAAAACTAGCACTGTCCATGTCAGACGCAGAATATAGTATACTGTGGACAGCAGCTATGAACCTGAAATCAGCAAAATGACCTTTCCTTCTGGCTTTCTGAGATAAACAGCTTAACATCCCAAATAAGTTACACAAATGCTTATCTTGGGCAGCTGCAAAAGTGGGACATATTTATAAACCACACTTTGTGTTTCATATTCTTCTCTGAGGACTTCAGAGTCTGGCATTTTCCTTATTACTGTATCTCTCCTATTTATCCTCTATTTCTCAATTTTCAGGGTCAAACCATAATTTAAGACCTTGAACTCAATTTGTCATGGAGAATGAAATGTTGTAATATGAATGTTTATGATAGCTTCTACAAATTTTTATTAGATTCTACTTCAATAATGGATCCCAGGCTGCCCCAGATAAGCTCACATTATCCCACGTTATTTTATCATTTCCTTTTTGTCTTCAGCTTCTAGGGTGTGTGTGTATGTGTGTGTGTGTGTATGTGTGTGTGTGTGTGTGTGTGTGTGTGTGTGAGAGAGAGAGAGAGAGAGAGAGAAACACATGTACATATGTACACTTATGTGTGTATGTGGTAGAAACATGTGACTGCCCATGGTATGCATACTCACCACACACAGAGAATTGTGCATTTAAAATCATGAAAAATGCTGATATTAAAAATTCATTTGCTTTATGGGCAAAGATGTAAAAATTCAAATTAAATTAAGAATGGTTATTATAGGAAACACATCATAAATGAGTTCTTTTCACTTTGGACTTTGGCTTTTTCCCATCTCCTTCTTTGAGAACTGGCCACAGGCATGTTGCATACAAGGCTCTCCTTGAACTTCTGACCCTTTTGGTTCCATTTTCCAGGTGATAGGGTTATAAGCACAGTTCATTTTACCTGGATATTGAGTTTTAATTTTAACAGTTTTCATTATTTTATTAGCACTTGATACTGTGAAACTGGAGTTATTAGCTGCCTGGGTTGAATCATATTCCCTTTAAAACTCATGTCAAACTCCTCCTCTCTGGCATTCCAGAATGTGAATGGTTAAAGGTAGAACCTTTCAAGATATTTTCAGGCTAGATGAGGTTCCTGTGTGGTTTCCAGTGTGACTGGTGCTCGTACAGGAAGGAGATAAGACACACACACAAGGAAAAGGCCATGGGAGCACATGCCGAGAAGGTGGCTACCCATAAAGCAAAGGGAGAAAGCTTAAAAACAATGAACCTGTCAACAACTTGGTTATAGACATCCGATTTCCAGAGTCACTGAGGAAATAACTCTGTGCAAGCCATCCAGTCTACAGTACTTTGCTAAGGCATCCGGAACTCAACGTGTTGGTATCCACATTCACAGTGGAGAAGGCAGGCTTAGAGAGGATTGAGCTGGGTTTAGGCCTAACTGGACTCTCTCCCATGGCATTGCTACTCCACACTGTTTCCTGTAGCTCTGAGTCTGGTGGCAACTCCTAGGACAGAAGGCAGTGAAGGGGCAAAGCAATAATGGGGGACATTCCCTTTGGAGTAATGAATGTGATCCTGAATCCTGGCCTATTACATGTTTCTAAGAATATTTGGCCTTACATTCTCCTTTATCGATCATATTGTCCCTTGATCTCTTTAATTTTCACCATACAGAGTACAGTGTCTGTCTGTGATTTCCTTGAAACAGCACCCCTAGATGACACAGCCTGGGGGTTGGAAGGTAAAGGGGAGGGGGATGTACTCCAGGACATCCATATAAAATTTAACCTGCAGTGTCCTGGTTCACGAGAGTCAGTTCAATGGCCTTGGTATCAGGGACCGTGTGGAAGAGCTGGCCTTGAGGGGCAGGCCTTTGAAAACAACAAAGATTTTATGGTTGGTAACTGAGAAGGGTTTTCAGAAATAAAATATTAGAGGCAGAACCACCAAAAGGGTCCTGAGTTTGAACTGCGAGCCTATATGAAACTGTCTTCCAGATCCTCCACCTCTCGTTCCTCTGGCTCTAGAGTCTGACTTGGGGAAGAGTGGTTGGTCTAAGTGGACAATGCATAAATGAATACGGTGGCTAAAATCTAAAGGTGTGTTTTGGGGGAAATAAAAGAGAACCAGCCAAATTTAGTTCATATGAACTGGGTAGTCAGAAGGAAGTGTGTTTCAGTTTTTTGAGCGAAGTTGAAGATGAATGCAGGAATCCTGGGTGTGGTGTTTCTAAGTGTGGCATTGGGCAGGAGTGAAGGACAGAGACTAGTTGTGCAGAGTGATGAAATGTGCTCCCCTGGTGGGTAGTGCCACAGCTACTGGTCCCCTGGTGGGGACTGTCCATAGCTTCAGTAGACACCCTTGCCTTGCCTTGAACCTGTTTTCGACTTAAGTGTATCTGTGTCCTCCAGATTGAAATATTCCCTCATGAAGGAAGGGGTATGGTGGTGGTGGTAGTGGGGTAGAGGAGGGGGGGAGAGGAAGGGAGGAAGGGAGGGAAGAAGGCAGGCAGAGATCCGTTACACTCCCAGGAAATGTACATGACTCACAGACTGCCTCTCTGAGGCTATACAAGGAGGAAATGATTCTGGGGAAGAGAACACCTTTCAATGGTTTTGCGGGTGGTTGTGTGAGGAGCCCCAGGAAGGCGGTGTTCATGTCTCCCCAGGAAAAGTCATACAATGCCCGGGAACCCAATGCGGCATTCCTCAGATTGTGAGCGCCTGCCGCAGGTAAGCGGCAATAAGGTCCAAACTGAGCAGCACCAGGCACTAGGAAGAAGCCCGGTGCCCCAATGGTCAGATTCGCTGCCCTGAGATGGTGATAGAGCTGGGGATTCTATGATTAAGATTCACTAGTGGGCGGTGGTGGCACATGCCTTTAATCCCAGCAACGGTAGTGAGTTCAAGGCCAGCCTCGTCTACTGAGCTAGTTCCAGGACAACCAGAGCTGTTGCAGAGATATCATCTTGAAAAACTGAAAAAAAAAATCACTAGGACCTTATGTGGTTGAAGAGGATGATTTCGTGCCTTCTGTTCAGAGCACGTGTGAAAACATGAATGAGTGAGTCCATCGGTGAATAAACCAATGAGTGAAAGAGATGTGGGAAGTTTATTTACAGTCCTGTGAATGGAGCGTGCCCAGAAGTGCAGTGCTACTCTTTGCAAAGCTACAGTGACAAGACAGGGAGAAGCGGTTCCTATTGTCAACTCAGATGCTGCTGCCCTTGTACACAAAGACCGTGATGAGAAAGCAGTGTGGGGATTTTTTTCAATGAGATATTTATTGAGCTATAATGGTAAGTTCTGTGAATACTAATCAGGGAGTTGAGTTACTCTAAATAGGCACCCACTCCACAGTTCACTACCAGCTGTGGAATGCTGAATAGTCGACTCTTTGTTTCCCATTGATACCGTTTGTGCAAGGGTATTACACATCTTTTACCCAACCAGATGGAACTATTTGTAATGATAAATAAGCCATGATCCTCATCCATCCATCGTCCATGTATTTCATTCGCTCCCTATTTTGATTTTGTGAACTAGCATAAAATAAAAAAGATAAAATAATTTATAGTAAATAAGACTATCCTAATTTAATTTATCTTTTTCTGTTAAAAACAGAGAGCAGGTAAAACCCGTTAAACACAACACTTAAAAATATTAAGAAAATTTGGCTCAGGTACAATGTAATTATATATGGATACAGGCAACTTCCTCTCCTAAATGTTACCATTGTTCAGAAATAGTAAGTCTTTAGGTACTAAGGTGTACTGCTCTCCAAAGGATGTTGTAGCTTATTTAGTTTTTCTCCATATTTCATTCTTATGAAGATCATTTCAGTTAATTCACACATATTTATTGATAACTAACCTGTTTCAAATGCCAAGTTCATAAAGGGGACACGTGTTGTGAAAGAATAAATACATGCCCAAGGTGAAGGAGGGAAAAGAGGGGGGTGACACAAAATTCCAAACTCACAGTTAAAATAACTTGTGGACTGACAAGCATCCTTTAAGGTTAGTATCCTGGGCATGCGATGGGACTTTGGGAACCAGCAACACTGCAATAAGATTGACTGACAAATTCCATTGCTGTGTGCCACACAGGTCTAAGCATCACATGTACCATATAACCTTCCTCTGAACATTGCTGGGCATGGACGATTATTTCCTCAAAGCTTAGCAAAGTGAGTGGAGCATATGAAACATGTAATTTAAGAGTCTATGGGGTTAGAAAGATAGCTCAGAGGCTAAGAATGCATATTGCTCTTGCAGGGGACATATGTTCCAGGGACTTGACATGACTTTTCATGTGTTGCTAAGTGACTGTTGGTTTACCTCCTGTTGTCCCATATGACTAACTATTGAGACTCTCAAAACTTGGGATTGTGTTTCTGTTTACTATCTGTATGCATGTTAACAGTGTAGACATTTAAAGACAACAAATGCTTAGTAAGTGCTTGAAAGATATGAATAACTTCTTTTTCAGATTCATTAAACACTAGAAAATAATCCTTTGGCTCAATATTCCCTAAGAGTTTTAACAAGGAGCTCCAAATGCAGATACATATTCCTTCTAACAAAGGAAATAGTTTTAACCACCTACACAGCATTCAGAAGTCTCAATGTGATAGTTAAACTCTTAACGATTTCTTATGCCTGAGACAGTATCTCAGTATTAATGTAAGTGATGTTAGTTAGCATTGGGCTGAAAATGTTACTATGAGTCAAGAAAAAAAAATTAAAGGAATCACTTTTAGATTCCAAAGCTTTGAGCTAAGTTTTGCAACTAAAAGAAATTAAGGGGTCCCTTCACCCTCGGTCCCACTGGGCCCACTGTTTGGGGTGAGCATTTAGCCAGAGTGTAAGTCCAATACCCCCTCCACCTCCTTGGAACTTCTTGGTTCCGCTCTGAGCACACTGGACCTGCCTATCCACGCTGGACCACCTTGAGGCAGCACTCACCTGATCTTTGGGCCCCATCACCTTCCCTCTGCCAGAGAGATTTCCAAGAGATCTCAGATCATCCAGAGTTACAGATATCAAACTCTTGACCCACCTACACCCACCGGGAGAATAGTGCAGAGAGAGAGAGAGAGAGAGAGAGAGAGAGAGAGAGAGAGAGAGAGAGAGAGAGAGAGAGAGACTCCACCTGTACCCACTGGAAGGAGCAATGGGAAGACAGCAGTACAAGAAAACACTCAACAATAGAAAGACCAGTATGATACCACTAGAATCAAGGAACTCTACACCAACTAGACTTGAACACACCAAAGTAGATGAAGCAGAAGAGAATGACTTAAAAAAAATAACTTCATAAAAATGATAGAGGCCCTCAAAGATGATATGAGAAAATCTCTTAAAGAAATAAAAGAAAAAACAAACAAAAAATGGAAGAAACAGAGGAAAAAAAACAAGCAAAAAATGCAAGAAGTGAGCAAATCTTTTAAAGAAAGTAAGGTAGCCAAGAAAAACAAAAACAAAAAACAAAAACAAACAAAAAAATGATCAAACAGATGAAGGAAACAATTCAAACAGTTCAAGACCTGAAAACTGAAAAACTGGAATAGAGACAATAAAAAAAAAACACAAACAAAGAAAATGCTGGAAATAGAAAAACTGGGTAGACGATCAGGAACTACAGATGCAAACAATTGACAGAATACAAGAGAACGAAGAGAGAATCTCAGGCACTGAAGATAAAATACAGGAAATAAGTTCATTGACCAAAAAAAGAACCTTAAGTTCAAAAAATCCTTAACACAAAACATCCAGGAAATGTGGGACACGTGAAAAGACCAAACCTAAGAATAATAGGCATAGAAGAAGGTAAGAAGCCCAGCTCAAAGGTACAGAAAACATATTCAACAGAATCATTGAAGAAAATTTTCCTAATCTGAAGAAGGACATGCCTATAAAAGTACAAGAAGCATACAGAACATCAAATATACTGGACCAAAAAAGAAAAAAAAAACTAAAATAAAAAATAAAAAGTGCCATTTCCATATAATAACCAAAACACCTAACATAGAGAATAAAGAGCAGCAAAGGAAAACGGCAGACCTATCAAAATTACACCTGACTTCCCCATGGAAACTCTGAAGGCCAGAAAGTCCTGGATAGATGTTTAACAAATACTAAGAGTCCATGGATGCCAGCCCAGTCTACTATACCCAGCAAAACTCTCAATCACTATAGACAGAGAAAACAAGATATTTAATGACAAAGCCAGCTTTTACTAATATATACCCACAAATCCAGCCCTACAGAAAGTTCTGGAAGGAAAACTCCAACCCAAGGAAGTTAACTATACTCACAAAGTCATAGGCAAAAGATAATCCCACTTTACCAGAACCCAAAAGAAAAAGTGGGGCAAATATACTCACAATACCACCACCAACAACAAATCTAAAACAAACAAGAATTAAAAATCAATAGTTCTTATTTTCCCTCAATATTAATGGTCTTAAATGCCTATAAGAAGACACAGGCTAACAGAATGGATACGAAGACAGAATCCATCCTTCTGATGCATACAAGAAACACATCTAAGCTTCAAAGACAGACATTACCTCAAGGTAAAGGGTTGGGAAAATATCTTCCAATCAAATGGACCCAAGAAGCAAACAGGTATAGCTATCTTAATATCTAACTAGTTAGAATTCAAACCAAAATCAACCAAGAGATGAAGAAGGTCATTTCACATTCATCACAGAAGAAATTCATCAGTACAAAGTCTCAATTCTGAGCACCTATGCCCTAAATACAAAGGCACTCACATTAATAAAAGAAATGCTACTAAAACTCAAAGCTCACATAACACCTCACACACTCATAGTGGGAGACTTCAACACCCACCCTCACTGCTAGACAGGACCACCTGACAGAAACTTAACAAAGAAACAAAAGAACTAACAGAAGTTATAACCTAAATGGCTTTAACAGACACCTATAGAATAATCTATCCAATAACAAAAAAATATAACTTCTCAGCTTCACATGGAACCTTCTCTAAAATCAACCACATACTAGGAGACATAACAAACCTCAACAGATACACAAAAAATTGGAATAGCCCCCAGTATTCCAATTATCAGACCATCATGCATTAAATTTGGAAGCCAACAACTACACAAATTGCAGAAACCCTACAAATTCTTGGAAACTAGACAATGCACAATTGGACCATTCCTGGGTCAAGGAAGAAATAAAGAAAGAAATTAAAGATTTCTTAGAATTCAATGAGAATGAAGGCACAGCATACCCGAACTTATGGGACACTTTGAAAGCAGTGCTATGAGGAAAATCCATTGCACTAAGTGCCCATATGAAGAAAATGGAGAATAGTCACATTAGAGAATTAATAGCACAACTGAAAGCTCTCGAACAAAAAGAAGCAAACTCACTCCAGGGGCGTAGACACCAAGAAATAATCAATTTGAGATCTAAAATCAATAAAGTAGAAACTAGGAAAACAATACAAAGAATCAATGTAATAAAGAGTTGGGGTTTTTTTTTGAGATAATCAACAAGATAGACAAACTTTTATCCAAGCTAAGAAAAAAGCAGAAAGATATGCAAAAATCAGAAATGAAAAAGGAGACATAACAACAGACACGGAGGAAATCCAGAGAATTTTCAGGTCATTCTTGAAAACCTGTACTCCACAAAATTTGAAAATTTAATGGAAATAAACAAATTTCTGTATAGGTAACACTTACCAAAATTAAATCAAGAACAGATAAGCAATTTAAATAGACATATAACTCTTAATGAAGTAGAAGCATTCATCAAAAGCCTCCCAACCAAAAAAAAAAAAAAAAAAAAAAGCCCAGGGCCAGATGGCTTCAGTGCAGAATTCTACCAGAAATTCAAAGAAGAGCTAATACCAATACTCCTAAAATTGTTCCACACAATAGAAGCAGAAGGTTCATTACCAAACTCTTTTTACAAGGCCACAATTACCTTGGTACCCAAGCCACAGAAAGATACAACTAAGAAAGAGAACTACAGACCAATATCCCTCATGAACACTGATGCAAAAACACTCAACAAAATACTGGCAAATCAAATCCAAGAACACATCAGAGAAATCATCCATCATGACCAAGAAGGCTGCATCCCTGAGTTATAGGGTGCTTCATCATAGAAAAATCTATCAATGTGATCCACTATATAAACAAACTGAAAAAGAACAACCACATGATCATCTCACTAGATGCTGAAAAAGCCTTTGACAAAATTCAACACCATTTCATGATAAAGGTCTTGGAGAGATCAGGGATAACAGAAACATACCTAAACATAATAAAAGCAATATGCAGTAAACCAATAGCTAACATGAAACTGAATGGAGAGAAGCTTAAGGCGATTCCTCTAAAATCAGAAATAAGACAGGGCTGCCCTCTCTCTCCATATCTCTTCAATATTATACTTGAAGTTCAACTAGAGCAATAAAAACAAAAGGAGATCAAGAGGATACAAACTGGAAAAGAAGAAGTCAAACTGCCACTATTTGCAGATGATATTATAGTTTACAAAAGTGACCTGAAAAACTTCCACCAGGAAACTCCTACAGCTGATAAACACCTTCATAAAATTAGCAGGATACAAGATAAACTAAAAAAAAAACAGTATAAAGGGCTGAGAAAGAAATCAGAGAAACATCACCCTTTACAATAGACACAAACAACATGAAATGAACATGAAATGATTGGGTAATGCTTACCAAACAAGTGAAAGGCCTATACAGCAAGAACTTTGTTTCTTTAAAGAAATTAAAGCAGATACCAGAAAATGGAAAAAAACTCCCATGCTCTTGGATTGGAAGGATAAATATAGTGAAAATGGCAATCTTGCCAAAAGCAATCTACAGATTCAATGCAGTCCCTATCAAAATCCCAGCACAATTCTTCACTGACCTTGAAAGAATAATCCTCAACTTACATGGAAAAACAAAAGACCCAGGATAGCCAAAACAATCTTGTACAAAAAAGGAACTTCTGGAGGCATCACCATCCCCAACTTTAAGCTCTACTATAGAGCTATAGTCCTGAAAATAGCTTGGTATTGGCACAAAAATAGGCAGACAAATGGAATTGAATAGGAAATCCTGATATTAACCCACACACCTACGAACACCTGATTTTTGACAAAGCAGCTAAAAGTATACAATGGAAGGAGGAAAGCACCTTCAACAAATGGTGCTGGCACAACTGGATGATGGTGTGTAGAAGACTGCAAATAGACCCATGTCTATCGCCATGCACAAAACTTAAGTCTAAATGGACCAAGGACCTCAACATAAATCCAGCCACACTGAACCTCTTAGAAGAGAGAGTGGAGTACCCTTGAACAAATTAGTACAAGAGACTGCTTCCTAAACATAACTCCAGTAGCACAGACACTAAGATCAACGATTAATAAATGGGACCTCCTCAAACTGAAAAGCTCCTGTAAGACAAAGGACACAGTCGACAATACCAAACGGCAGCCTACAGACTGGGAAAAGATCTTCACCTACCTCATATCTACCAGAAGACTGATCTCCAAAATATACAAAGAACTCAAGAAACTAGTCAACAAAACACCAAATAACCCTTTTAAAAAGTGGGTTACAGAATTGAATAGAGAAGTGTTAATAGAGGATTGCAAAATGGTTGAAAGACACTTAAGAAAGTTCTCAACATCCTTAGCCATCAGGGAAATGCAAATCAAAACAACTCTGAGATACCATCTAACTCCTGACAGAATGGCTAAAACAAAAATGCCAATGACAACTTATGCTGGAGAGGATGTGGAGAAAGGGGAACACTCCCCCACTGCTGGTGAGAGTGCAAACTTGTACAGCCATTTTAGAGATCAATATGGCAGTTACTCAGGAAAATGGGAATCAGTCTACCACAGGACCCAACAATTCCACTCTTAGGTATATACCCAAATGAACCACATCCATGCAACTAAGACATCTGTTCAACTATGTTCATAGCAGCATTATTTGTAATAGCAAGAACCTGGAAGCAACCTAGATGCCCCTCAACTGAAGAATGGATAAAAAAGATGTGGCACATTTACACAATGGAATACTACTCAGTAGAAAAAAAAACAATGGAATGTTGAAATTTGCAGGCAAATGGATGGAACTTGAAGAAACCATTCTGAGTGAGGTAACCCAGTCACAGAAAGACAAACATGGCATGTACCCACTCATATATGGATTTTGGACATAGAGCAAAGGATCACCAGCCTATAATTCATACTACCAGAGAAACTAGAATACAAGGAAGAACCTAAGAGATTCATGCATGGTCCCTCACAGCAGGGGGGAAGAAACAAGATCTCCTGAGCATATTGGGGGGGGGCAGTGAGTGGAGAGGGAGTTAGGAGAAAGAGAAGGGGAGGAGAGGAGAACATGTGGGACTAGGAAGATTGAGTCAGGGGATGAATAGATGAGAGCAAAAAAAGAGAGATACTATAATAGAGGGAGCCATTACAGATTTGAAGAGAAAACTGACTCTAGAGAAATGTCCAGAGACCTACAAGGATGACCCCCAACTAACAATCTGAGCAACAGTGGAGAGGCTACCTTAAATGCCCTTCCCTGATAATGAGATTGATAACTAATTTATATGCCATCCTAGAACCTTCATCTAGTAACTGATGAAAACAGAAGCAGACACCCACAGCTAAACACTGAGCCAAACTTCTGGAATCCAGTTACAGAGATAGAGGAGTGATAAGCAAAGGGGTCAAGACCAGGCTACAGAAACCCACAGAGACAGCTGACCTGAACAAGGGGGAGCTCGTGAACCCCCAGACTGACTACTGGGGACCAGCATTGGACTGACCCAGACCCCCTGAACACGGGTCTCAGTTAGAAGGCCTGGGCAGTCTAAGGGACCTCTGACAATGAATCAGAATATATCCCTGGTGCACAAAAGGACTTTGGGAGCACATTCTCCATGGTGGGATACTCCCTTAGCCTAGAGGCAGGAGGGAGAACCTAGTTCCTACTCCAAATGACTTGACAGATTTTGATGATCCCTCCTGGAAGGCATCACCCTCTCCGTGGAGTGGGTGGGGAATGGGACAAGGTGGGGTGGGGAAGGATTTTGGGAGGCATGCGAGGGAGGGAGAGGGAATATATATATACATATATATATGTATATATATAAATTAATATTAAAGGGGCTGGAAAGATGGCTCAGAGGTTAAAATCACTGGCTGCTCTTCCAGAGATCCTGAGTTCAATTCTCAGCAACCAACCACATGGTGGCTTACAACTATCTACAATGAGGTCTGGTATTCTCTTCTGCCATATAGTCATATATGCAGGCACAACACTGTGTGCATCATAAACAAAAATGGATGAAATAAAGAAAAAAGAAAGGAATTAAATGAGACCTGACATGAACTGCCTCATTCTCTACATTATTTCTGTCTTGGTTATGCTCAACTCAGTAGGGAAGGCACAGATAACAATTTGCTACTTTCTATTTAGAAGAAGTTACAAGCAGCTGCCTTTAATTCATGATAGAGAGGTGAGGCAGCATTTCTAAGACAAAAGCAACATAAGAACAATAGCCCTCTGATGTAAAAAACAATGATTGCATCATTCAGATCTGGTAGCTTGTAATGAAACCACCAGCATTCTTGATTCCCTCACAAGAGCTGAGAAAACAGCACCTTGCTATTTCAGGATGAAAGCTCCTGTGAACATTATCTCCAGCACAGCTCCCAGCTTGCTCCTTCAGGGAGCCTCAGCCCTGTTTGACTATGTTGTTGATTCCAATCCCCCTATTCTTTAGTCCCATAGAACCCACATTCCTATTCAAGCACTTGGGACTCTGTGTTTAGCTTTGAGCAAGACAAGAAAGTTCTCTGGGTCTTGTCTGCTTCTTACTTGTGTTGTCGACTCTTGATCTGAACAAAGACTGTAGTACATAGTATCTGCTGAATAAATGTGAATGGGTGGATGGATGGATAGGTGTATGGATGCGTGTGTTGAGTGTGTCTGTGTTTGTACACATGTATACATGTGTGGGTAGGCGTGTGTCCACATGTGTGTATGTGTGTGTATGGATGGAGGAATGAAGAATAGAATGATTGAACAAAACAGGGAGGTCTAACACACCTCTCTCTGACCAGTGAATGCAGGACCTAGAGAGTGATTTTCATTGGTTTCTGATTAAGACTGTCTCCTTTCATCCTCTATGGTCTGTTCCTGGGGTGTTGGTGTTTCACACACACAGTAGAATCCCAACAGCTTACTAAATGTTTGGCACATGAAAATTCCAATTCTAAAGTCACTGAGCTGTCTGCAGGTGTCACTCAGAGATAAGGCTTCTGTCTGTCTGTCTGTCTTTCCTGTGGCCTGTTGTTCTCACAGATAAACAAAAAAGAGAACAGTAGTTTTATGGTGTGTTAGCCTTATTATGTGTGTTTCCTCACCTACCTATTTTCCATGTGGTTCTGCAGGGATGGTGTTTCCTGAAATTATAGACAAGGAAACTAAGCAATGACCATGGTGTTGGCAACAGTGGGGTTTGTTGAAAGGCACGTTAGCTTTTGATTTGAGTGCTGCCAGAGTTTGCCAGGGTTTACCTTAGAGAAACCAATTACTTTTGAAAGCTCAATTTAAAAGTTTGTAACTGTTATAGTAACTTCTTCCATTGGGCACCATTATAAGGGTTAAAAGTAGCACACAGAGCCATAAGCACAGTACTGGTGACAAAGTTACCATTAAGTGGATCTACACTGCTACACATCCTTATATATGCTCTGACTTTATTCTGGTCAACAACCAACTTCATTCCAGCTCATGAAATCTGTGTCCCCAGCCCATTGACACTTTGGCTGATCACCAAATGTGCCAGGACCAATGTAGGAAACATTTCTTTTCAATTAACAGTTTCACACATGTCGATTCCTGACCACCTATTACCCCTTCTACCTCTACCCCCTCTTTCTTACGGTTGCACAATGAAAAATCATAGTCTTGTGACTAGCAATGACTGGTAGGGTGTACTTGTTGTAGCAGATAGCAGAGTAGATTCATAGTATGAGCACATGGGGGTCTCAAGTTAGGGCCTAATGTAACTGGTCTTGAGCTGGTGATCGGAGTACTACAGCATTCTCCTTCCTCTGTAAGATGGTGTTCGCATAATGAAACAGTGAGATACATAAGAGCACAACCACAGGAATAACCGTAATAGTATTCATAATCTTCTACACTGCTGCAGCCTCATTGGATTTAGAACACACAGCTCTAGAGCCAATCCAAGAACTTTGCATCATTTAAATATCACAAAACTCTTGACGCAACAACCTTTACTTACACAATAAGAAATTAAGACTTAAATTGACAGCTCTGTAAAATCACAGACAGTTTCTCATGCAGGTCTGCTCCCAGAGGAGAGTGTCATACATCATGTTTCAGGTCTTATGGTCTCAGAGGCAGGGAGTATTCATGAATTTTCTGCGGCTTTCTACATTGCTTCACAGAAGAAAATGTCCCTGTCCCACATCTCCCATTGCTGTGACATCATTCTCCCAAGCTAGTGCCAGTCTTTTGTGTATTTCAGTAAGCATGCATGAGTCAGCTTCCCAGGGTCTGACCGCCTCAAGGCACTGGCCCAATCATATCTCGGAGCCCAGAATTCTCAGAATGTCTGCTCCTGCCCATGCAGGCACACACAGAACCTAGTCATTCTGTGTGCCATGAAAAAGGAATTTTGAACACTATCATCAGGATTTTTGTGCTCAGAAAATTGAAAGGGAATGTGTTCTCAAGAGACAAGAGAACACATACTCTCCATCGCCTGATCATGGAAAACACGGTCTGTATCTGTGTTAGGACTGTTCATTATAGCATTCAGTGACCTTGCTTCTCCTCCTGATTCCTCAGGCTTATGTGAAGAGCACCCACACTTACTCTTGCAATGAAACATCAATGCGTCAAGTGCACCCCCATGTTGTAGTCTGACGTAATTGTTTTCTAATTCTAGAATACATGAGCACAGAGCATGATCATGCTCTCACCACATCCAGGACATCAAACCAGCATGTCCACGAAGGAGTGATGTCTTCTACATAGGCAGTGTTGTGAATATTCAAATCTAGAGAAGTGCTGAGAAGACAGTACCCTGAGTCTACTTAGTTATACATTTCTTTGAGAAATGTCCCCCTGCTTGCCAGATTGCTTATGTTAGGCTCTTTGCGTGCATACAAAAGGATCAGTCCCCTTTGCAAACATTTCTGAAGAGTTCCTAAGAAGGATAGAGGAGATTACCCTCACATACCCCAGAGTTAAACATCTGGGAGGAGATGACGATGGGCATTTCCCTCTACCTTCTTTTTCAGTCCCAGACCCAGGGCCTGTAGAGGAGGGATTGTTTTCTCCCTCCCTTTCTCGTCCCCTTCCCTCCCCATTAGTAGCATCACAGTCACCTTTTTCTCTGGTGCATCCTTCCTTCCTCCAGACTTTGTCCCAGTCCCCTTTGAAGCCTTATATTTCACCTTGAGCGACAGCTGAGCAGTTCGCCTATAGAGGCTGTCCTTACCATATGGGGAATTCTTACCCAAGTTTCTAAGAGACAAATAACAATTGTATGCTCTATAGCAGTGGTTCTCAACCTTCCTAATGCTATGGCCCTTTAATACAGTTCCTCCCAACCATAAAATTAGTTTGTTGCTACTTCATAACTATACTTTTACTACTGTTGTGAATTGTAATGTAAATATCTGATATGCAGGATATCTAATATGCTACCCTCAAAGAGGTTGAGATCCACAGGTAGGTAAGTCTTCCAAAAGCTCCTAATCCACAGGTCTCATGCCATCAGCAGAAGGCAGATGTCCTTAAGGCCTCTAATCTCAACAACTGTAAAGGACCTGGGGGTGGCTATCCATGCAGCCAGCTAGTAAGTCTCTGTTACTCTCTAATCATTAATTCAGGCAAAAAATTTATCCTTCTCAAGAACTCTGATGCTTTTGTCGACTGGTAGCTTTGTCAGCTTAAAGCAGCAGCCAAGGCTCCAACTGTTAAAAAACAGATTTCAGAAATGGGTATTTTAAGGTTGCTTCTGTTTATACTCTTAACAAAGTTTTAATGAGCTACTAATCCAACTCTGACAGAGTACTATACACCATACTATGCCACTATACAATCATAACTGTAACTATAAGCTCAAAATTAAGGTGCTTTTCATTGTGCTAAAGATCTGTCAGTTGTACAAGTGTTAATTCTTTCAGCCAAATTGTTTCTAACATGAGTATGCTGCTAATGTATCTAATATTTATGTTTTCACAAACCCAAAGGATTCTTTAAGTTCCAGGGAGCCAAATTGGATCTACTTAAACAGGTCAGATTCATTCCAAATAAGTATTACTCAACTTCTTCCTAGCCTTGGGACTTCTTCCCTTGTCTTGGGACACCCTTGGGAGCCCTCCTCCCACCTTACAATTTTCCCATTAAGTACCAGGACCTAAGAAAAAACTTTTTTTCTGAACTTAACCTTGTCCTTTGCTCTGCCAACATCTTGCCAGGTCTCAAAGAGATACCAGAGTTCCATATTGTCAGAACTGCGATGAAACATCCAGCAAGCCAGGACGTGGCAGCACCCCAGCTTTCTCAGGTCCCCCAAAGACGATCAATGCCACCAAGTCAGCAGGAATCCATGCCCAACCTTCACTTTTTTAATAATAATAAGAGGTGGGAATGTTGGAAACTAGCAGTCTGCTAATCCCGCCCTCTAACAATAGGCAGGACATGCATGGCCATGTCATGGCTGCATCACTCCTTACTGGGCTGCATAGGGACTCAGTTAAGCATGTGCAAGTTTCCCTTTTTAAGCAAGTGCCCCCCTTCTCTCTCTCTCTCTCCTGCATTTGGTTGGCCACCAGCTACCCCCCTTTCTCTTCTCGCCACCAAAAAACTCCACATGGGCGAGTTGAGTCTCCTGCTCCTGTTTCATTGGCGGGAACTAGAAAAGGACAAGTGGCAGTGGGATTCCTGATAGAACTAACATGTTTATTTGGAAAAGAGAAACAAATCTAGTTTCCTTAGTTCTGTCTTGAGTGGGTGCTGTCTGTCCCTGCCCTCTGGCCTAGTTACAGGCCAGCTTTTATGTGAATAATTGTCCCCTTGCAAGGGAGCTGAGCCAGTGTGTTTGCCCCCTAGCCGGTGGGGTTTGCACAGCTTCACACTGAGGGACTAACTAACTCACTGGGAGAAGTTTAGTTCTTCAGTGTGAATTTTAGTGACAAATCAAAGGCTACCTCCACAGAGGAAGTCTATGCTGCCTTTTCATATCTTAGCCCCCCCCCTTCCCAGGTCCTAGAACTCCATCCATCATCTTGTACTTCACCCAAGTCAGCTGGCCGAGACTTGCATCCCTCTCTCATTCCTGCCCGGCTTGGCGTTTTCAGATTAAACCCTATCCTGAGCACATCATGGTTTATCTCATAGATTACCCATGGCATGCCTCTGACTGACAGTACCCAATCTCGTCTGTGTTTCCTCATCCCATATAGAAACTTTATTTCTTGAACCCCAAGAATTTGCTGTTCCTGGCTTTCCTATGTCAACATTCCCACCCTGGTGCCTCATCTCTCCTGCCGATTGTGCCCTCTCTGTTAGACAGGATTGCTGAATATTTGGTATGCATTTAATTAGCAATAAGAATTGTTGGGGTTCTACTTCTGTTAGCTCTTGTCCTCATTGCTATGCTGAAATAACTGACAAAGACAACTTAATGGGGGAGGAATCTGCTTTGGCTTACAGTTGGAAGGTGCAGTCTATCATGGCAGGGAAGGGTATGTTGCACCATTTGTTTACCCATAGGCAGGAAACAAAGACTGATGAATGCTGGTGTTCAGCTCTTGTTTTCCTCATTATTCCTTCTGGAACCACAGCCCAGTAAAGATGCTGCATACATTTTGGATGGGTCTCTCCATCTCAGTTAGCCCAGCCTAGAAATTCTCTCATAGACACGTTCCCTGTACTCTAGGTGGCTCCATATCCTGCAAAGTTGCCATTTAGTACTAACCATCACACTGCCCACCCATCGCCAAAGGTGCCAGACACCAGGGCAGAGGAAAAGGAATCTTCAGTTCTGGACTACAAAGAGCTTGTGGCCTAATGGTGTAGAAGAATGAGCAAGTGGCAGAGAATGAGAAGGAGCTGGACCTTAGTCCCAACCTATAGTAGAGAGATGAAAACAAATACACCTTTGAACTCTCACCAGCATGGATGAAGATGAGGCACAGAAATAATTCAGTGCCTTACACATAGGAAACTCCTAACTTTGAACACTGCTCAGGTCTTTGGCCAACGAGTAACACCACTTTGTGCATTTGAAACAGAATATGAAATGATGACATATGCAATCTAGTTACTGTGCTGGTAGAGAACCTCCAAACACCACAGGGAGCTGAGGCACCTGCTGGTACCAGCTGCAGGAAGGGGCGCCTCCCTTCACCTGCAGGAGAGGGGAAGAGCCCTGACAGAGTCAGTCTGTGAAAGATGAGCAGGGTGGGGATATAAAGGGGGAGCTGGAGAAGGAACGCCGGGCAAAGGGTAAGTTTCCTTGTCACCTCTCCTTTCTTGGTCCTTTCCCATCCCCAGTTTCCAGAAGAGCCCTCTCATTGGCTGAATCCAAGACTTGGGGGTTGCATCAGGAAAGTTTTCCTCAGTTTCCAGTACCTTCCTGCAATATAAGCACAGAAAGGCAAGGGTTAATAAGAATTTAAGGGCGATCACTCCCACTGTTTGCATGAACAATTGTTTAGGCATATGTATAGAATGAGATTCTTTGGCATTAGGGTTAGGGACAGATGAGCTATTGCTGTTGTTTCCTGTCCTGCTAGGTCCAGCCACCCTTATCAGCCCCAAGTAAGCACACAGAAACTTATATTGATTATTAAACTGTTGGCTCTTGGCTAAAGCTTCTTATCGGCTAGCTCTATTTTAATATTAACCGGTTTCTATTAATCTAAGTATTTCCATGTGGTCTCATCCTACCGGAGAAGGGTCTGGACCTGCTACTTCTTCCTCTGCTACATGGTGTCTCTCTTGGCACCTCTCTGCCAACTTTCCCAGAATTCTCCTCATCTCCTAGTCCTGACTATCTTCCTGCCTCTATGGTCAAACAGTGTTTTATTCCTCAACCAATAAAAGAAAAAAAATATGTACATATGTATATGTATATGTGTATATATATAGAAGGACATCCCCCATCATCTACTCTTTTCTGTCTAAATAAAAAGCAAGGCTTTAACTTTAACATAGTAAAATTATACACAACAAAACAGTTATCATGCAAGAACTACAGTTAACAAGTTTTGGTCTATTAACATTTGGCAAAGTTTAAAGAAAATATTCTATCATCTATCCTATCTTTGTGAGTCTAAAGTCTTATATGTAACTTATCTTTTATCATAACTAAGGAAAAGCATAATCATAACTATCTGTCTTTAACTCCATCAAGGACCTCAGAAGGATAATATATAAATTCTAAGATTGACAGAGATATTTAGCTGCCTGGACAGTCACCCAAAGTTCCTCTGTAACATTGGAGCATCCATCTTCAGCTCATGAGCCATAGTGTGTCTGGTAGACTTCTCAGTGCAGCAGGAAATTGGAAACTGTCTACATGTATTGGCAGTTTGTCAGTCATTTTTCTGTGTGTCTGGCAGACTCTTTTATGAAGCAGGAACCCTGAAGGACTGTCCAAACTTGTTTTTTGAAGTTCAGCAGTCACTTTCCTGTGGGTCCTGTATGACCAGTCTACATAGCATACAGTCAAACAGTCTAGGCAAGAGCTGTCTCCTGCCCAAATGGCTAGTCTACCATATTGAAAAAACTCCATATCGAGGTTTTTTTTGGTGCCCATCCTCCTCTTTGATATAATTGGTGTGGTCAGGAGCAGTTGTATCTCATTGTTATATTCTGTAGGTCTTTGAAAGCTTTGAAGAATATCTATCCATTTGAAATATATCTCTATCTATCTAGAAAATCTAACTAACATAACTATAAGTTTTGGCTATTATAGATTATTACAATCAGTGTTTAATTATACATTGCATTTTTAAATGAGATGTATAAACACAACTTTACCATGATGGGGTCATTATTAAAGAATGTCTGATTTAGCAAATACAGAACATGATTAATAGTCCACTTTTAAATAAATAAAAATAATAAAAAGTAGTAATAACTTTATACAACTGCTTTGAAAATATCTCAGAATGTCCAGCTCTCTTTCCTAACAGATTTTCTCTGATGTGTCAGTATGATATAACTCTGATGTATTTGCCTTGCAGAGTATGAAGCTGAAGAGTCTAGTTTCTTTCTACAGGACAGTTTGGATTGGTTAAGTGGTGCTCCAGAGTTTTGATGCCACTTGCTGATGCCATCATCCTCTCTGCTGGGTCCAGAGCTCCTCTAGGCAGGGTGAGACTTATTTACCTTCTGATGCTAAAAACTACAGTTGTTCTCTGGTAACAAACTAAGTAGCAAAGTTTGCCAATTTTCTGTCATTAAGGTAGCTGCATAATATTCCTTAAGAAATACTTTTATATTAATAAATACATAACTAGTCACATTCCCAGGTATAATATGAGTTTTCAGTTCATATAGTGTAATAAGGAAATCAAGGTACTGGCCTATCAACCACTTGGAACAGTTATCAATGCTTTGCTGTGTTACAGTGTGTCGAAGTTATTCTTCCCCTCCCACTAACTGCAGAATATTTTTGCAAACAGGGGGCTGTCCTTTAGTTCAAAGGCATTATGCAAAAGAGATTTGAAGTGGAGATTCTGACTAAGGACAGGTCGCATGGATCTCTGCGATGCTTCTGTTATCTTCCCATCCTGACTTGGTCAGTTTCCAGTCATGGGAAATTAGCTTTTCTGAACACCACCATTTTTATTTGCAGAGTGGGCTACATCTGCTTGCACTCAAGGCTTAGGGAAGCTACAGAGTCGGTAGTACTCAGCCTTGAGTGTGGTAGAACATAGTAGTCCTCAGAGAGGCTGCCCTTGACTGATTTTCTTTAACCATGTGGAAATCTCACGGGCAATGAGCTACCTACCTCCTCAGGGTGGTTCCTAGTGATGTTCTAACCATCTTCTTCTGTCTTCAGCCCGATACCTTACCAGACTGACATACACAGTCAGAGGCTGAACAGTCCCAACATGACCAGCTGCAGACAGGAAAGCTGGGAAACCAGTAGTAACTCAGTGCAAGGAGTTTCAGAAGCTTCAGAACCAGAGGGACCAGTGAAGTCCCTGGTGCGAGTCTGAGGACCTGAAAGCTAGCCCCAAAGTTGCTGGTACAAGTTTGTATTCAAAAGCTGAAGAATCCAGATGATCCATGGATGACAAGAGCAAAGCAAACCACACCTGCTCTGGAAGAGGTTGGCATGCATGAAAACTCCCTTTGGTACACTAGAGGGTATCACCACATTTCAGAAAGTATCTTCCCCACTTGGCTTTCTGTCTCATACATTAACCATTTCTGGAAATGCTCTCTGGAGAGTGGGCAGATGGACAACCATTCTGAAATACTGAAGCCAGGCGCTCCCCTGTTCTTCTCCAGAGGACACTTACGTCCAGGGCTCTTTGCTGCTGTCACTACCATCTCACTATCGGCTCCTGACTCCAAGCAGAACTATAGTGATGATTGCTGTATTCTCTCGTGTTATGTTTCTGTCTGTATGCTGTAGTCATGCCTTCCAGAATGATCTTTCTGACCACCTGCACTTAACCTTGCATCACATAGACTGCAGTTGTAAGATGTTTGCTTCCAGAGAATATTTGCATTTAGTCTCAGACAAACATCAGACTCAAAGCAAAAAGACAGTTTCTCCCTTGGAATGTGTAATGTAATGATTTTGAAAATAAAAGTGATAAGATGGAAATCTTTCAGAATACAAGATATAAAATCAATTTTGTATTTCTAGTTTATATAAAATTCATTAATGTCCTATTTTCCTGTTCTACCTGGGATCATAAATTCTTAGCACAAGTTAGTGCACTGGAACATTAAAATATACATCTCTGATAAGCATGAGGAGCTAAGACTGACTAAAAATTATAGCCTATTGGTAAATGAGGCCATTGGAGAGGCAGAATAAGAAATGGAAATAATTTCTCCCATCAACGCTGCAGAGTGTGTAATCCATTTGCAACATTCCTCACTTCTGCAGCCGAATGAAATGTCTCATTCTACCACTTATTCACTCTCTTGGGAAGACTCCCATTCTCAGCAATCTTGCTCCTACCAAGCTGCTTGGCTCATTGAAGGGAGAGGTCAAAACCCACCCACTGTCTCTCAGATAATGGCTTTGTCCTCAAGCAGCTTGTATTAGAAACCACTGGTGTACTGCTTCTCTGTCTGCCAAACCCAGACAAATTTCTTACAATATTGCAGTGCAAATATCTGGTAAATACAGTTTCTGACACATCACAATTGCTCAATAATTCATACCTATCATATTACAACCTGATTTTAGGATCCAAACAAAGCCTAAGATTCTGGAGCTGTTGATAGGTGTTTAGTCATGCTCAGAATTGAATTACGGATTGAGTCACCTGCTCACTTTCTGTCTCTCTAATCGTTTAAACACTGTTCATTTGTCTCCACTGCCCACTGCACAAACTGTGCTCTCTCTTACCAATTTGTATAAAGTAAATTCCCAATGTTTCCTAATGTCTGCACTAGCTGTTACTAGGGCTGGATTCATTGGAATATATCCTGTTATTTCAGAAACACAAAAATCAATCCACTTCATCCCTTAAGTATTCACTCCATTCCTGTGAAAAGACACGCCAATGGGACAGAAGTTATTAATCCCAGACATAGGATTGGTGGTGCAATGTCCAGCTCCTCCTCAGAGAGAGGCTCAGAGGCCACAGTCAGGTTCTGTCCAAGTGAGATAGTAACGTTCACCCTCGCCTATTTTTGTTCTGTCAGAGAGAGAAGAGACAGGCCTAAATACACTTCAAGGCTCAGCCCAGAATGAAGTGGAGAATGTCAGGATTATATGATTGCTGCTGTCTCAGAGTTCCACTGGATTCTAAACACAGTCCATCTGTAGGAAATGTTGAAATTCCACACTGAGAAAACAGGAGGCACAGAACCCCAGACTGGGAGGGACGCATGTCAAATTCAAACAAGACGGAAGCTGGGTGCATGACTTTGCATATGTAAATATCACTTGCACATACTCTCTGAAACAAAGAACTTCCTGAGCCCAGCACCAGTGGGAGCCCATCAATTTCTGCCTGAAAAATCACAGATAAGTGACCACTGAGACAGAAGCTCAAGGATACATTTTAATTTCATATTAATTTATTAGGATTAGGGAACAAACGTTATCACTTCTCCGGGGGACCATGTATGTCTCTCTTAGGGTCCTCATTTTCTAGCTTCTCTGGTGGTGTGGATTGTAGGCTGGTGATTCTTTGCTCTATGTCTAAAATTCACACATGAGTGAGTACATACCATGTTCCTCTTTTTGTGACTGGGTTACCTCACTCAGTATGGTTTCTTATAGTTCCATCCATTTGCCTGCCAATTTCAAGATTTCATTGTTTTTGTTCTGCTGAGTAGTACTCCATGTGTAAACATACCACATCTTCTTTATCCACTCTTCAGTTGAGGGGCATCTAGGTTGCTTTCAGGTTCTTTCTATTACAAGTTCATAGCAGCATTATTTGTAATAATGTCCTTGTGGTATGAATGCACATCTTTTGGGTATATGCCTAAGAGTGGATTGCTGGACCTTGTGGTAGACTGGTTTCCATATTCCGGAGAGTAACTGACATACTGATTTCCAAAGTGGCTGTACAAGTTTGTACTCCCGCCAGCAGTGGAGTGTGCAAATTGGTGGGGGGGGGGAGGGGAGGGAGTTAGGAGAAAGAGAAGGGGAGAAGAGGAGGGGAGCAGAGACTTGAGCTTTTCCCTCTCCCCAGCTCTAGGTCCATAAGGTGGAAAAAGAAATAGTAGGTCAGACCCACACAGATCAAAGAGAGCTTGGAGCAAGGGGAAAATGGCATGGTTGCAAGCAGTTAGGAGCACTTTAGCAGCATGGGGCTTCCAAGGACTTTGTGAGTGATGAAGAAAGACTAGCTGGGGTGTGGTAGGGTGGGGTGGGGTGAGATGGTTAGAAAACCTTTGCATTCCCCTGAAGGCCTCCCTGGAGGGATGTGACAGCAACATTGCAGTCACTCCTCCACCACTCTTTTTCTGTATCCATCATGAGACAAGGAAGGTCACCCTTGCATCCTTTCTGTCTTGCTGGAGTTTAAGCTGTGAGGGGAAAGGGTGAACAGAATGTGGGGTGAACACTGTGTTTCTGAGAGCTTGCTGTGTCAGCCGTCTGGCTTGGACCAGTATCAGGGGATGGAGATCACCAAGTTCTCCTCGTGCAATACCCACATCTTGGAAATGAGGTTTACAAGATATTTTTATTGGACACTTGGTTTAATTACAAACTTCATTTTGTTCAAATGGGTTTAGCATGAAACTAGGAATGAGTTCTACAAAGATTTATTGTTAGCTTATGTAATTATAGAATTACAGAGATTTTAGAAATCAAATAACAACATTTTCATTTCATAGTAGCAAGAAAGAAGTCTCAAGAGATTAAAAGAGACACATAAAGGCACAAAATGGATTCATTTATTTTAATGTATTTTATGGTCTTGGTATAGCAGGCACATGTGTCAGACACCTGGTAGGCAGCAGAGCCTCAAATCCTGAGGTCCCACCATCTCCCTTACAAGGAAATGTCCCCAAGTATGTCTTTGACGCATAACCACCTGAAATGCACTTAAGTCTATTGGACAAACCGAAGGAATTCTACACTAGGTCATGGTAATCCAGTATGAAGGTTTAGCATGACCAAGCTTGCTCTTCATCAACAATGAAGATGAGGAAAATGTAGGTGAGTCCTGTAAGCCTCATTGCCAACTCTGCCAGCTTCTCTGGCAGAAGTGTTGAGTATCTGAGCTAGCCACATTCTTGTCCTGGCATAAGTCCAGGCAGAGACAAATTTGGCGCAGACAATGTATATTAGGGGACTCTGAGGTGTCCGCATGTGCAGGGAAAAGGACACAAGCTGAAGGGAAAGTATACACACATGGCTGAAAAATGATAATAAGAAAATGCAGAAGAGGTTCTGAGCCATGCTAAGGAGCTTGGTTTTATTCTGCTCAAGAAAAGGATTCTTCTTCTATGACTCTAAAAGATCTCAAATCTAATGTGATATAAAACTTAAAATTGAGCATTGAATTTCTGCAGTATAATAGGCAATAATTAGCAGCAAAACATGGGAGCATGGGCTTCTGGCAAATTAGAAGTCAAGCTGAAAGCACACAGGGGTGCTTGTAGTGGCCAAATGTTAGGAAGGTGGTTAGAGATTTTAGTGTGTTTCACCAACTTCTTCAAAGGAGTCCAAAGCTTTCGGCTCTAACTTTGAGTTTCCATAAGAAACTCATAGGTTCTTCAGTGTCACAGTGGGCGGGGGGGGGGGGGAAGAAGGGGGATGGAAAATATCTATAGGAAGCCACAGTTCTGGCTTAAGTTCAAGTAAGTTTAATGTATGGCAAGCAATGGGACTTTAGCCAACAAAGTGGGCCAGGGACGCAAGAGAGTAAGGGTGCTTACATCCCTCTGGGGAGAACTCCTTTGGTAACCACCCCCTGTAACCATACAACACTGCTGCCAGGTGTTGTATGGTTTTTTATTGGGTGAAGAATTCACAGAGGGGAACGTTTGAGATTCTCTGCCTTGTTGGGACTCTGAGGGTCATTGCCCGCCTGAGTCTTTCCTCAGAAAGAAAGGCTCACCACACAAGAAAGGCTCTGTGTGTGTGTGTGTGTGTGTGTGTGTGTGTGTGTGTGTGTGTGTGTGTGTGTGTGTGTTTGTCAAGGAGTGGCTCTTTATAGTTGATTTTTTTTTTTTTGGTGAGATTGTCAGAGCTGAGGACTCCAGGTTTCAGTAGATGTTACCCTTTCATTGTTGCTTTGTGAAGGGTGAAACAGGTAAACTGGAATCAGACGTTATATGTATGTTTGGTACTTTGGAAGCATCACAAATGATTTCTATTACCACTTAAAAGAGGGAAGATCTATTTTGTCTGAGGTCTCAGAGGTTCAGTCATGATTGCTTGGCCTTATGGGCTTGGGCAGAACACTACGGGGGGGGGGCGGGGATGCATGTGGCAGAGATGCAGAGGTCAGCTGTTGACTTCACCACAGGCACGAAATGATGAGGATGTTAAAGCCTCCAGCCAGGTCCTGCCTCCATTCCCACAACCTCCCCACAAGATGTCTATAGAATAATACTCAGAACAAGAGACCAAGCCACACCTCTAAACCAGAGCACATGTTTCACAACTGGATTAAGCAGTTGTATTTAAAGAGTGCCCATTAATTTATGCCATATCTATCTGGCCATAGATCAGATATTAACATTTGATTTTACTTACGTCGTAACTTTGGAATCCATATTTCTATCCCTCCTCAGAAAGTTTCAAGGCTTTTTCCTTCATGTCTATCTTTAGGCTACATTTTTTTTACCATAGAACAAGTGCTTGAGTTTATGAATAACCAGATCACAGAAAATGAATGGCACCATAAATATCACTCTTAGCCAAGAACAATAAAGCAATAAATGGAATGTTGTGTTATTATAAAATAATATTTATATTACACATGGAGATATTTACCAACTGCTGTTAGGTTAAAAGTAAGATACATAATAGTGTATAGTATATAAATACACTACTTTCTTAAAATGCTTATTTTTTTGAGACACATTTTCATACATCTCAGTCTGGTTTTGAACTCACTATTTAGCTTAGCATGACCTTGAACTTCTGCTCCTCTTGCCTTCCTCCCTCAAGTGCTGGGATTGTAGGTGTGTACTGTATCACCTAGTTTATGTGACTCTGGGGATCAAACCAGGACTTCATACAGACTTGACAAGCATCATATCAACTGAGCTCCATCTCAGGAAAAAAAATACAGGAGCTCTTTATTTAAAAGATTATATATCAACTGCTAATACCCATTTTGGAATATATTGCTGTGGTTTCCTCCTCCTTTAAAAAAATCTTTTAGTGTTTTACTTATTTGTATTAGCATAAGAACCAGTAACATAAAAGGGAAATGACCATGATGGTCATCCAAATTAGAAAACTGTCATGTGGGATTTCAACAGACTTGTTCACAATTCCAGGTATTTTTCTTTCAAATTTGATGACCTTAGCAGGGACCCTGATGTATACTTTATACTTTAGACTGTTTCTCCAGTTTAGGGTTTGCCGTCTTCAATGTTCTATGTATCTGAGAAGGAAGGCAGATGGGACCTTTTGATCTGATATTACACTGACCACTGGGAGCATTTTCTAGAAAACAATTTTTTTCCTGATTTCTGAAAGTCTACTAAGATTTTGGAATTAAAAATAATAAATATAATCAAATTTCATAAAGGAGAATGTGAAGAAAACTTTGAGTCTAGACACCATTCAAAGAGGGACAAGAGAGGAGGATGCCTCAGAAAAAGAAGACGAATTTCTCCCAGGAGTGAGGTGGCCCCTTTTTTCTCCATCTCTTCCTACAAATTTTTGTACCAGTTGTATTGTGCTCTGCAGAAGCCCAGAGTCTTTCATGCTATCTTTCTTTGTGCTAGAGTTTGCACAACTCTATGTAATTCCAGTTTCCCAATGATACCTCTAATACTGAAAGCAGAGCAGGACCCTGAGCCATTCATTCCCGTGCTGTTTTGTGTTTACTGTTACCTTATGTTTGTCTGAGCAGTCACCCTGCTCCCAGGGCCCAAAGCAGGCGAGCTTCTTCTAACTGGTGCCATAGAAATGACGCTAGCGTTGGAATTCAGAAGGGTGTCAGAGAGAATTTACAAGCATCAGTCCCAAACAGACCCAAGCCTGGTGTGTGTCTAACCTACCTGCTTTATGACTCACAAAGCCCATATCCTAGTGTGCCTTCAGGAAGGCAGAGCAGGTACCCTGGAGAAAATGCCATGTCATAGGAATAGACCATCCCCTTTCCTACTTTCTTTGATTGACAGAAGCAGAGTTATCTTTAGAACATAAGACTGTATTAAATGCATTTCAAGACTATCTCAGTACCATTAAGCTGGGAAAAGAGGAAATTTTTTCTATCCATTTTCCCTCTAATTCTCAAGGGCCTACTAGGACAGAATCACAGACTAAAAATAGCTTAGACTAACTTAGGCCCAGTTAGACAGGCTATTTCTCCTGTTATACATAGCTTGTTTTCCTTTTAAAAAATCTAGTTATTGCTAATGCCATGAAAGCATGTCTGTGGTATGATCAAGGCAGACAAGGCTGCTCACAGCACTGAGTCTCTTCTCTGCAAGCTGATCTCAGAATTCAGCTTTGGGCAATGTTTCTCTCTAATCACGTGGTCACACATCCACTTACCATCAAGTCCTTTGTCGTCTGTCTGACTATTGACAGTGCAATCAGCTTTGCAAACAACAGCTTTCTCATCATCTAAATATTTTCATCACAAATAAAAGTTTTAGGCTTTGTTTAATTGCCATATTTTGTAGGTCACCTTAGTGTTGAATATTTCATAGCTCATTTAATAGCACACATTTGAGTGTTTTTTCTTTTTAATTTTTAAATATTTTATTTTTTTATTTTACATACCAACCACAGTTCTCCTTTCTTACACTCATCACACTTCCCCCTCACCCCACTTCCTCACCCCACACCCCCTAACCACTCCCCAGAAAGTGTAAGGCCTCTCATGTGAAGTCAGCAAAGTCTGGCACACAAAGTTGAGGCAGGATCAAGCTTCTCCCCACTGCATCAAAGCTGAGCAAGGCATCCCCCCATAGGGAATGGGCTCTCAAAAGCCAACTCATGCACTTGGGATAGATCCTGGTCCCACTGCCAGGGGCCTCACAAACAGACCAAGTCACATAACTGCCACCCACATTCAGAGGGCCTAGTTCAGTCCCATGCAGGCTCCTCAGATGTCAGTCCAGAGTCTTTGAGGTCCCATGAGCTCAGGTCAGATGTCTCTGGGTTTCCCCCATCATGATCTTGACCCTCCTTGCTCATGTAAGCACTTTTTGCTGTCTTCGACTGGATTCCTGGAGCTTGGCCCAGTGCTTTGGATGCTTTGGATACAGACATTGGCTTCCATTTGTTACTGGATAGAAGTTCTATGATGACAAGTAGAGTAGTCAATAATTTTGTCGGAGGAGAAGGCCAGTTCAGGCACACTCTCCACTATCGCTAAGATTTTTGGTTGGGGTCATCCTTGTGGATTCCTGGGAATTTTCCTAGTACCAGGTTTCTCCCTAACCCAATAATGGCTCTACCAAGATACCTCTTTCAATGCCTTCCCTTTCTGCCTCTCCTTTAACTCCCTATCCCATTCCCCCATATTCCCATGCCCTCCCCTCTATATCTCTACCCCCAATTTACCCATGAGATCTCATCGATTTCCCCTTCCTAGGGAGGTCTATGTATCTCTCTTGGGGTTCTCCTTGTTACCTAGTTTCTCTGTGGCTATGGATTGTTGTTTGCTCAACTATATTCATAGTAGCATTATTTGTAATAGCTAGAACTGGAAACAATCTAGATGCCTCTCAACCAAAGAATGGATAAAGAAAATGTGGCACATTTATACAATGAAGTATTACTCAGCTGTAAAAACAATGACATCATGAAATTTGCAGGGAAATGGATGGAACTAGCAGCGTTACCCAAACCCAGAAAGGCAAACATGTAACTCAGTTTTTCCTGCCAGCCTGGTCCCAGTGCTGCCTCAGCCCCAAATAAGACACAGAGACTCTGTATTAGATGTAAAGCTGTTTGCCTGTTACTAGCATTTCTTATTGGCTAGTTCTGTCTTGAATATTAACCCATTTCTATTAATCTAAGAGTTTCCTTTTGGTCTTATCTTACCAGAGAGATGGTCCGGACCTCTTTTCTCCAGTCCCTACATCTTGACTTTCCTTACTACATCTCCCAGAATCCTCCTTGTCTTCTAGTCCCACCTAGCTTGCCTATTTGCCAACTGTGCTTTGTTCATTAACCAATAAGAGAAACATTTACAGAATGACATCTCCCATCACTCATAAGTGGATATTAGATGTGTTTTATTTTCAGATATGCATTTTTCACACCTATGATACTTTCACAGCTATGATGCTTCCTTCATTGTTATCACCACATATGCTGCTACTGCTCGTTAATACTTTATCTGGGGTTAGACTTCTTATTTATTGCCACTTTTAATTTTTTTTTCTTTAAAGCACTTTTAATGCCTGCCAAATATTTGTTTTTACTATTTCTAAAAGAAATGAAGAGTCAGTGTACGTACATAGTGGAGAGAAAAGCAGCAACTCTCTTTTTTATCACCTTAAGTAAATGGTGCTGAGCTAACCATTCAGCAATTTCTGACTTCTTCCCTCACTTGCTTCCCTCTCCCCATGTGTCTCAGGCTCCAAGTGATGCTTTTCACTAAATGAATAAAGTATGGAATGATTGAACCAGCAAGATCTGAACTTCTTTCTCAAGAAAGCATGGTTTATCTTGGATACTCAGGGAAGCCATCTGTGATTAACTTGCTGCAACCTAGAGTCATTTGAGAAGAGATCCTCAGTTGAAGAAGTCAGGTTGGTCTATGAGCAGGTCTGAGGGGGACTGCTTTGATTATTAACTGATGTAGAAAGACTCAGACCACCATTGGTGGTACCAGTTTGTGGGTATGGTGTGAGAAGTGTAGGCATAGCAGCAAGCAGCAGTGTGGGTGCATTCCCTTTTCTCTGCTTTTGATAAAGGATGTGGTGTAACTAGCTGCTTAACTTTCTGCCTTGGATTCCCATCAATAATGGACTAACCTGAAACTGTAAGCTGAATAAGCCCATTCTTTCCTCATACTGTTTTTGGTCAAGGTATTTTATCACAGAGACAGACATGAAATTGAAATAATAAAATGATGGGTACTGCATGTACAGAGACATGATCTAGGACAGAGAGCACCACAGATGTCCATGAGGAGAATCCCTCCAGATCAAAGAACAAGAAGAAAATGGGCTTCGCAGCAGAGGCACCCTTGGGATGTTTGAGAAGCAGCAGGAGGGGTCCTGTAGATGCATGGCCACAACTTTATTCAATTTACTTAAAGAGGATGTTGGAATAGTTGTGAAATCAGCAACTAGAAGGACTCCTTGTATTTGTATATAGGTACTCAATATTATAAAGACTGCATTTTAATTGTGATCACTGTAAAAATGCCAACAAACATTTTTTCTGGGGTTAAATAATAAAAACTTAAATTTGTATAAAAAATAAACACATAATAGTTGGAAAACTAGAAACACTAGGGAATGAGACATGTGTCACAAATATATTAAGACTGCTCAATAATTAAAAGTGAATAAGCACATCATTTATTTAAAACAGCATATCTAGATATAAATCCATGAGTACTTTTAATTTAAAATATGATAAGTTTTATCTAAAAATATTGAGATGGGAGTTTAGTTTTTATGAAAACTACTGGATAAGTGAACAGCTATTTATAAAAAGAGAAAAGTTAATCTACACTAAACACATTATTAAATGAACCAGATATGTAGATAGAAAAATGAAGTCACATCCATACTAGGAAGTATAACTTCTCCCAACCTAGGATGTAGAAATAAGTAATAACTCAATACTGAGTCATGATAAAATTTACATGAGTTATACTGTTGTTTCTTGGCCAACCAAGGAGAAATTAATGGGTAATTGACTAGTGAGATTTAAATAAGTTATACACTGTCTCTTGGCCTTATTGGCTAATTGACTAGTAAGATTTAAATAACTTACTGCATTGTTTCTTGGCTGGCCAAAGAGAACTCACTGGATAATTGCCTAGTGTCTCAATCCCATGAGTATCATATAACATGTTTTGTGAGCTTTGCTTTGAGATCATATTCTTCTTGTCTCTGGTTTTCAGCAGTTAACTAGGATATGTCTACAGCTACAAGGCAAATAAGATTTGTATAAGACTTGCCATGTGTAACAGCTCTGAACTCTGGGAAATATATACAACAGTCATTTGAGCTTGAGTGAAAATGGGCTCACCCTTGACCACATGAAGGAAGTTCATCTCTTTTATAACTCTCGCCAGAGGACAAGGGAGGGTGTAAGTCTCTAGTGGAAATTCATCATTATTATGGATAGTTGATGACTGAACAAAATTCGGGGAAGTCCCAACTTCTGTGAAGTTTAAAGATCATCAGAGTAAGATGATTCGCAAATTCTGTGAATAAACTCGGGCCAGTCTCTGGCATGAACTGTACCTAAATGGGGCAGAATCCAAGCAGCAGTGCCAAATATGGAAAGATAGGATTGAGATTTCCAGTCAAGAAAAAATAGTTTGAAACTTAAGTGCAACCAAATTTACTTTTTTATGGGACTGGAGAGATGGCTTAGGGTTAAGAGCACTGGCTGCTCTTTTAGCGGACCTGGGTTCATTTGCCAGCACCCGCACAACAGCTCACAACTGTCTGTGACTCCAATTCCAGGGACCTGACATCCATGGTAAAACACCAATCTACATAAAAGAAACATAAATAAAAAATAAGCAACAATATTGGACCTTTCTTAAGTCTCTAAACAGAGCAAGTTAATTAATGAACAAATAACAAGGAAGTTGTGATCTATTTTTAAAGAAAACGATCCCAACGCTGGAGAGGTGGGAACAGGGAGGAGCTCTGGGGCTTGTTGGCCAGTTAGATGAGTTAAATTGGAAAATGTTGGGTTCAGTGGAGGATCGTATTTCAAAAAGCTACGGTCGAGAGTGATGGAGGAATCCACCTGACTTCAGTCATGGCATGTGTACCCGCAAGCTCGTGTATATACATACACACGAATATGTGCAACACACACATGTATGTACATAGACACACATGTAGAAATCAAGATTAAATGGTCTTTTTCTTGTATTTTTATTATCTTCTTTATTTAAAAATCTATTCAATATTTATCTCCATTGCCTCCACATCTCTCTTCTTTGTGTGACCTTTTACTAACCCCCCAATATTTGCATCTTATGGTCTAGCTAATTCACAACCTTTTATTTACACACACAGAAAAATGAAATTCAGGATCTGTATGTGAGAGAGAACATAAGATTATTGTCTTTCTGAGCATGGGTCTCCTCATTTATCGCTCTGTAGTTCCACCCATTTTCTTCCAGTTATCAGAACTTCATTTTTCTTAGCACTAAATAAAATTCTGTTGTTTATTTTGCCATATTTTCATTTTCTATTGGTGGACATCATGTTTGGGCTGGATCCCTTTCCTGGCTGCTATGGACTAAGCATCAGTTGTCTTAGATGTGCAGCCATGTCTATAGGATACAGCGTCCTTTGGGTGTATATCTAGGAGTTCTTTCTATAGCAGTTGCACTTGACACTCTAGCTGGTAGTGGGAGGAGAGAGTAAACAAACAATAACAAAATTTATTTGAAAAATGCTGCAATGAAGCAACTCTTAAGTAGGCTTAACTAAAACTTAATCAAGTATTCAAAGGAAATTATAGATGTAATGGAACAGTGATAAAATGGACAATTCTGTTCAACAGTCACAACAGTCACTGAGATGACAGAGCAAGACACAGAATGTATGCATAGGCCAGAGAGAAAATGTTTAATATGAAAAACAGAAACAGTTTAAAGTAAATATATCATCAATGATGGGACTATATTTAATATGGCAATGGGTATGTGTTTGGACTTTGAGCAAGAGACAAGGGATGGGTTGACAAATTTCTGATAGGAAACTGGCAAATTATGTTCAAATTTAACAAGGGATAGGGGTTTCAGATATAAGAAACCCTGCATGTTTTGAACTTGTTGGTCTTACTCCTCAGAATTTACTCCAAAGATCTATCTCCAATAGTGAGACTACATACCCACAAAGCCATCCATCCTCTATTAATTCATCACTGACATCAGTAATAGGTCAAGTCTAATGGAAATACCTACAGTATTAGCATTTTGGATATTGTTTTAAAAATTGTGGTTAATTTTTTTTTACCCATAGACAGCACACTTCTCTTAATGGACCATGGAAATTCTGGCCCACATAGTTTCTGTTGCAATTACTCAACTTTGTGCTTGTACTACCATAATGGACATACAAATAAATGTTCATAGCTGTGTGATGATAAAGACTTTATTTAAAAAATAGATGATGCATAAAAATTTTCAGGTTATAACTTGATAACGTCTTCATTTACTGAGTGAGAAACTATATATTAGAGAAATTGAGGAGGATCTCAATATACTGACATGGAGTGATTTTTTTGAAACAGATTGAAAGTATCAATTCTAGAATCATTTGAATATCAAAATAGTCCATGATGATAGTGAACAATCTTCTAAATAAGGCACATATATCCATGATGTCATAATGAGTGAATAATAAATGAATAAATGATAAGGAAAGTGATCTTCTATTACAATAGCTAACTAACAAGTGAATACAGAAGAAAGTAATGAAAGAAACTAAGAAAGAAACATCACTATTTTTTTCCTTGTCTTTGCTGTTATTAATGGTACAAATACTAAGTTAAAAAAAAAAAAAAAAAAAAAAGGAGTCAGATGTGGTGGAACAAACTTGATCCCAGTGCTTGAAAGACAGGTAAGATGATTGTAAGTTTGAGACTAGCCTGAGTCCACAGAAAGGGCAAGCATAGTTTGGGTTGCTGAATGAGACCCTGTCACAACAAATGAACAATCAAACAAACAAATGAATACACAAACATTAAAATAGTAGGAATAAAGAAAAATCACCATTTTGTGACTGTGTTAATATTTCTTGATTCAGGCAAAATTACCAATGGATGCTAAAACTAGAGGGAACAGTTACGTGAGGGCATAGACTCAAAGTATTATCTCATAAACTGCTTATCAGTCAAAAGATTGATGCCTTCAGAATGCTCCATCTTAACCAAGTGACTAATGTCAATGTTACTAAACACAGACAAACTGATAATCCTATGCTTTCTAACATGAGTTATGTGATATCTCTTTCTAGAATGCAAAACTTCAACTAAATGATAAAATATCAAACAAACTTACCTAAAGGTATCTACAAAATAGTTGACCTGAACCCTTCAAAAATGCCAATTTTGCACCCAAGTAAGATAGGAAAGTTTCAGATCAAAGAGTTATGGAAGCTAGAGACAATTTACTAGCCTGGGTTGTACTGAACCAAAGGTTAAGATAGTTGACAAAGGCACTATTAGAACATTTTGCAAAATAGGACTTGTACAGGCAGATGAGATTCTACAGTGTGCTGGCTTTGTAGTTACACCTGATTATTCTTTTTTAAAATTTTAATTTGTTTATTTTATTTATGCATGTGTTCTGTCTGCATGTATCTGTGCATACCACATGTATATCTTGTGCCCAAAGAGATCAGAAGAAGGTGTAGGATCTCCTGAACTGAAATTACAGACAGCTATGAGCCTCCATGTGGGTGCTGGAAACCAAACTCAGATCCTCAGAGAATGGCAAGTGCTCTTAATGCCAAACCATCTTCCTAATCCAGTACTTTACTATTCTTGTTCTTAGGCAATTAAGCCTTTCAAGACTTGGTATTTTCTGTTTACTATAAAATGGGTTGGAAAATATCTAACATAATTTTTTGTAGAGACATGATGATATGTATTTATGGTATACAATATAAGAAATTTGGAAGTTTAGATGAACAGTATGAATTTCTTTTATTTTCTAGATACTTATCTACATTTGCCTTTCAGAATAGAAATTGGGAAAGAAATAACACATCAAACACCTTCTACCCCTGTCACAGCAGGAGGTTCTTTGAGAACCTGCCCACTTCTCAAAGACAAATCTACTTGTGACTTTTGATGAACTTACACTAGTTGTATTTGAAACTAGAATAACACAGTCATCAAATTCAGGCATTTCAGAGGAGAAAGGCCAGTGCTCATTTTACTTAGCATGACGATCTCTTGTTCTACTCCTCCATTTGCAGACAGTATGGCTTTGTTCTTCTTTAGGGCTAGCATCTCAGTCACTATTCTATTGCTGTGAAGAGAAACATTGATCAAGGCAACTTATAAAAGACAGCACTTCATTTGGGGATTATGGCTCCAGAGTGTTGTAGAGTCCGTGACTATCATGAAAGTAGGCAGGCAGGCATAATACTGAAACAGTAGCTGAGTGCTTATATGATGAGGCAATAGAGGCAATAACCACAAGGTGGAGAGAGAGAGAGAGAGAGAGAGAGAGAGAGAGAGAGAGAGAGAGAGAGAGAGAGAGAGAGAGAGAGAGAGAACTGGGATGGTGTGGGCTTTTAAACCTTCCCCATTGACACACACACACACACACACACACACACACACACACACACACACATACACACACACACACCCCACATTTCCAATGTCCATTCATGCACAGAGGGGTATTTAATTGATTTCATGACTTGCCTTGTGTAAAGAGCACCACGATGAACTGGCTGTGGATGATTCTTTAACGTATTTGGCTTTTGATGCACTCAGGAGTTGTATGGCTGGACTGTGTAGTAATTTAACTTTTAGTTTTTGAGTGACTTTCATGCTGATTTCCATGAACTGGATTACATTGGCATTAACACTATATTGGGTTTGGGGTTCCCCTTCCTCCTGTTCCTCAATAACAGCTGATGCTTGTTTTCTTGATGACAATCTTTGCCACTGTGATGAAACAGGACTTCTGTACAATTCTGCTTCCTGTTTCACTGATGGCTAAGGAAGTTACATGTTGTCTTCACTTACCTATTGGTCATTTGCATTTCTGCATTTCAAAACTGTTCAGTTCAATTGCCTGCTCTTAATTGTATTAGTTGTTATTTTGATGTTTATGTTTTTCAGATTTTTATATAGATGAATACTTGGAAAAGTTATTTTCTCATCTGTAGACTGTCTCTTTGACAATTATTATTTATTACTATTATTTTCTTTGCTGTTGGAGTCTATCCAGAAAGATGTATGCCTATGTTGTAAAATATTTCTTCTATATTTTTCACTAGTTTTTTTCAATGTTTTGGGTCTTACATTAAAGCCTTTGATTCCCTTTGTTTGAGATAAAATAGATTTTTTCAAACAAATACCATATTAACAACTTTTAGAACATTACTGTTACATTGGTACCATTTATATTTGGGTTCTATAATCAGAAATCAGTCTTTCACATATTGTTTGTAGTTGAGTTTAAAATAATACTTAAACATAATTATGTATATTATTCTCTGATATCATATAGGATAAGACACATGACGAAAACAGTATACCATATATTAAATCAAACACAGAAGTAAAAAAAATTGATCTATCTATCTACCTATCTACCTACCTACCTACCCACCTATCTATCTATCTATCTATCTATCTATCTATCTATCTATCTATCTATCATCTATCTATCTCAACAATTGCTCAAATAATATAACATTGTACTTTGTTCCATATTTCAACATGAATTTCATTGACTTCTCCATTATTGCATGTGTATGTGAAATTAAATGCAAGAGCCTGTAGAGGACAGAAGAAGATGTAGATACCATGGAGGTGGAATTATAATGGTTGTGAGCTGACCAATGTGGGTGTTTGGAATCAACCTTGGATCCTCTGGAAGAGCAGCAAGCGATTTCCACGTCTAATCCATCTCTCTACCCCTGAAATATCAGTTCTTGGAACATAAATCAAGTAATGCAGATATGTGTATAGAGGCAACATTTCTTCTCAAGACGTGTAGCTCATATTCACCCTCATGTTTCAGAATTTACAACCTAAACATACTAGATAAAGCTACATGCTTGAATTACAATGTCCAACTCTGAGAATGGTACGCTCTTCTCTCATCCAACAGTTTTTAATCTTGAAAGCTGTTTCTGTTCCTACCTTCTTTTGTCTTCTAGATCTGCTCAATATTCCACATGAGATTCAGAAATACATGGTGGGGAAGGCATCGTCTTTTGTTCTTTACTGGATTAACCAGGAAAGCACTACTACATACATGACTACAGAACACAGAACTGCTATGAGTAAGGTTTTTTTTCTGCCTTCCTGGTCCCACAGCCGGGTCAGCCCCAAATAACACACAGAGACCCTGTATTAGATATAAAGCTTTTGGTCAGTTACTAGTTTCTTATCAGCTAGATCGCTCTTAAATATTAACCCATTTCTATTAATCTAAGTACTTCCACATGGTCTTATCTTACCGAAGAGAGGGGCTGACATTTTTCTCTCTCCGTCCTCCATCTTGAATCTCCTCCTTCCTCCTTCCTCTCTCCTCTCAGACTCCTAGTCCCACCTATCTTGCTTACTTATTGGCCAACAGTGCTTTATTCATTAACCAATAAGAGAAACATATTTACAGAATGACATCTCCCATCACAGGACATTAGAGATAGTGTTGCCTCAATAATTATATCTCCTCACAGATTAACATTCCATGACCTAGAGACATCAAATGATATCTGACAGCACCCAGCTCAGTGAGACTTAGTCACTTGTTGTGGTGTGCAGCTGCATTCCCAGAACTAAAGTGACTGGCAGGAATAGTGTGAATTTGAAGCCTTTCTGAGCTGTCTAAATCCCACCCCCCACAAAAAGAACAAATAAATTTAGGTTCTTGTACTTCCTATCTGCTTGTCTGTGTCAGCCTTTGTGTTGCTGGAATGAAGTACTCAAGTGATTAAAGAAGAGGAAAGCTTTGTTTCTGTCCATAGTGTTATTGGTTTCGTCTACTTGTCATGGCTTTTTCTGTTGTTTCCATGCCTACGATAAGGTAGGCATTGTGGTCACGAAAGCATGTGGCAGGAGCTGCTTATCTCATGGCAGACCAAAAGAGCAGGCAGAGCAGAATACAAGTGAAGAATATGCAACTCTCCAAACAGGGCCTTACTTCCTCCAGCCAGGGTTTTTCATCTTTCTCAATAATGCGATCACAGTTTGCATCCACCGAGGAATTAACTAACCTACTGAGTAGGTCAGGGGCCCTAGAATGCAATCATGTTCCCCAAAGCCCATCAGCTGACCACAAAGATGCCAACATATGAGCCTGTGGGGATATTTTATACCCAAACATCACATGGTCCTTCTACTTCAGCATATAAAACTCTCAGGACTATTGACTCATTTACATACCCCGCTCTTCCTACCACAGCAAAACCTGTACATTGTTCTATGCTAACTACATCTCAAATAAGAGGAAAAATGATATCTTGTTCTACCAAATGATAAGTTAAAGTCACAGTATAATTTTAATAACTTTGTTCAATGTGAAGGTTGTTATGTGTGAATGAAAAACAGTGTTGAGAAAAGGCACAAACAGCTCAAATAACTGCAACAACAAAACAAATTCCCTGGGAATTCTTTCAAAGCAAAAACCTAACACTTCAACAACCAACACGGATTTTTCCTACTTTTTTTCAATTTACAGAGTTTGAGTTGAGTAGCATATGTTCGAATGTTACATCAAAAACTCTATTGTTTCCCATATTAGTGCTCTAATGAGATCACCTGGAATATTTAAATGAAATATTTATTCATTAATTTATTTGTCTCAAAGCTGTTGAGTACTTACAAATAACAGAAATCACTGTGTTGCTTAGTTTTGTCAATTGACCCAAACTAGAGTCACTTGGGCAGAAGAAACCTCAGGTGAAGAATTTTCTTCATAGGATTGGCCTATGGGCACGTTTGGGGGACATTTTCTTAATTAATGACTAATGTGTGTGGGGGGGTAGTCTCTGTGGGTGGTACCATTCCTGGGCAGGCAGCCCCATACTGCATGAAAAAGTAAGCTGAATAAGCCACACACACACACGCACGCACGCACGCACGCACGCACGCACGCACGCACGTACACACACACGCTATAAGCAGCGGTCCTCCACTGCCTCTGCTTCAATTCCCACCTCCAGGTTCCTGCTAGAGTTCCTGCCTGAATTCCCTCAATAATGGACTGATGTGGAAGTTTCAGTTGAATATCTCCCCTCCCCAAGTTTCTTCTGGTCACAGTCTTTATTACAGTAACAGAACAAACTAGAATAACCACAAACCAAGAAGCTTCAAGCAGAATCTTTTTGCTGGGTATAATAACCACTTTTAAAACATGGTTCACATATTAACAGGACTCAGCTTTGAGTTAGTTTCTCGGGGTAGACATGGCTTTTGAGGGTGTGTTGGTCAGCTTTCTGTCACTGTAAGGAAATACCAAAGAGGAACAACTAAGCAGAGCAAAGACTCACGTTAGCTTCCTTCTGAGAAGTTTCTTTCCATGTGAGCTTTGTTCCGTGTCTCTCAACCTGCAGTTGAGAGCAAAGGCTGCTTACCCCATGAAGAAAAAGGAGCAGAGCAGGGAGAGAAAGGAGGCGTGTCCAAGACACACCCTCAAAGGCGAAATCCCACACACCACTTCTTCCGACCCCACTCCACCTGAGGTTCCCAATACCTGCCAGTGACCCTAGCAAATCACAAGGTCATCCTTGGACACACACACACACACACACACACACACACACACACACACACACACACACACACACACCCCACTCCAGGCCAGAGCCTCATGATCCAATTGTATCCCAAAGCCCCACCTCTGAACACTGCATTGATTATCAAGCTTTGAGAAACTTATTTGTGTGTGTGTGTGTGTGTGTGTGTGTGTGTGTGTGTGTGTGTGTGTGTTGTGTACATGCATGTTTGTGCAGCACACACAGAAAGCAGAAGAAGGCATTGAGTCCCCTGGGTCTAGAGTTAGAGCCAGCTGTGAGCTGCCTGATGTGGGTGCTGGGAACTGAACCCTGGTCCTCCAGAAGAACTGCATGTGCTCTTAACCCCTGAGTCATCCCTCCTACTCCAGGTACCAAGACTTCTAGCATGTGAGCCTTCTAGGGGTGACATCTTAGATCCAAAAGACATTTGCCAAACACAAAGCTAGGTCCTCAGGATCTGTTCTTTTCCCCTATTCCCCTTAGAGTTTGGCAAAGTCATTTTTTTTTTTTTTAATTTATAACCTCTTTTGGCACTCTGCCTTTCAATGCAATTGAATTGCTGTGACTCCCAGCACTCATTTCATTGTCTACTTGTTTCTGGGATGCAAAGCTCTTCCTTCAACCCAGGTGCAATGCACATCTGTTGTTTCCACGGCTAGCTCCTTGCCACCTGTGTCTCACTATCAATTAGCAGCTTCTCAGAGCCATCTTCTTAGGACCACCACACCAACTTGATTTATTTCTGTGAATTTTAATTGCCTTTAATTCAAGTATATGTTTGAGGCAGAGTCCGGGCTGGCTTGGAACTCATATATAGTCAAGGTTAGACTTCAACCCTCTCCAGGGTTTTCTGCCTCAAGTACAGGCTTTAGAGGTGTGAGGGACACAGTGCTTATTTAACCACCATGTTTCCTTCATGAGAGCACTGTGGTGACATACATGCGCTTTAACTGTTTCTTTAGCCCTGAATCCTAAGATGATGGTTGTTATAGTGGTGAATGAATGAATGGATTCTAACTGACTTTTCTTAAATGAACTACTAAATATACTGGTGTGTGTGTGTGTGTGTGTGTGTGTGTGTGTGTGTGTGTGTGTGTGTGTGTGTGAGAGAGAGAGAGAGAGGGGGGGGAGTGAGGGGGAGGAGGTTCAGGCACAGGGAGGCTCTGAATTAAGTTGTCTTTCTCTGGGAACTCTCCACTGGACATTTAGAGGCACAACTGAACCCGGAGCTTGTTTTGCTAGATGAGCTGCCAGCTAGCCTCAGAAACCTTTTCATTTCTTCCCCAGCACTGGAGTTAGAGATGTCCTTCAGTACTTCACTACCGAGGCCTCTGCTATATGGACTCTGGAGACGCCGATTCATGTCCCCACATTTTTGCAATAAGCACTTAAACTCCTGAGAGGATTTCTATCCGTTCCTGTTGAGAAGGTTATAACTTGTCAAATGTATGCCAATTAATCAGATTTTTCCAAGTCTTAAATTAGTTAGGACATCAGAGAAAACACACCAGGCATTGGGACGATGGAGGAAGGATTTTCCCTAAAGCAGGCAGGCATCATGGGAAAGTGCCCATTTTGTTGTTGGTTTTCTCAGGAATTAGAAACATTCTGAGGTGAGAACGCACACAGTTCTTCATTTCAAAGGGAAGTCAAAGACTTCGGAGCTTGGGAACAGGAAAGCAAACATCCTCCCAAAACGAAGGCGGTGTGGAAGGAGAGGAGCCTGTCTTCTGAGTACTGCTTAAAAGAAACTTCCTAGAAAGCCCTCCCTCGGCTTACTTAATAAACCCACTTTGGGAGCAGTTAGCCCTCCCAACTCCAAATACAGAGCGTGCCTGGCTCCGCCTAGTTTAGGTTAATCCTGGCCCTGCAAGCTGTGGCTTCTAGACCGGGGTCGGCGCGTTTCTAGACGGTCCTTTCGATCCCTTTAAAGGTGGGGACCATGACGGAGGATGTGCGGGGGAGAAGGCGGGAGGAGAGGGCTGGAGAGTCGCGGTTGACATAGTAACTCTTCAGCTGCTCTCCCTAGCGGCTGCCTCCGAGGCCCCGCCTGTGCCCTCTGCCTGGGAGCCCGGGCCGCCTGTTGGAGCGGTCCAGATGCTCTCAGGTCAAGGTTCCCTTGGCAGTTGACCCCCAAGCCCCGAAGTAGTTACTGCCACGCTGGCGGGCAGGGAAGCCACTGGCAGAGCCCAGGCAGGCAGGCGTGAATCCCTTCCCTCATCTTTCCCTCCCGGGCATCGCTTTGCTCTGGGCCAGTTCGGTAGGTGACGCGGCCCCTTCTCCCCAGGTCTCCAACTGCGGGAGCGGGGTACAGGCCGGCTGGACGCTGTGCCATGAGCCAGAGCCCCGGGTTCGTGGCCCGGAGGGGTGGCTCTCCGCTGGCTGCCCCTGGAGCCAGCGCGCGGCGCAACGAGAGCCAGGACTATCTGCTGATGGACGAGCTGGGAGACGACGGCTGCCCGCAGCTCCCGCTGCCTCCTTATGGCTACTACCCCAGCTTGTAAGTGCGGGCGCGGGCCGCATGGGCTACGGGAGTGGGTACCGCGTGTCCCATCAGCATGTCTCTCCAGACATCCAGACAGCCAGGGGCGTGCGCGCGTGTGGGACTGGGCTGGCTGCTGGTGAACACTCAAGGGGTGCGCTCACCTTCAGAGTGAGCCTGTGGGGTTCCCGCTCCACAACGTGTGGTGGGGGTGTCAGGTCACCACAGGGGACCTGCTGTTTTGTCACCACAGGTGACTCTTTGTTTGGCCATTTTTTTTACAACCCTGCCACCCTGCAGCTCTGCTCAACAGGCATGATAGAAACTCAGAATGGGTTCCAGTTTTCTCTCCAGTGGTTCTGTCTGTGTGGCAGAGATCTGAACTCTCTTTGAAGGCACTTTGGGGCAGGAACGCATGAAGAGTGCTCTCTAGCTCTGCCCTTGTCCTCTGCTCTTGTGCAAGGATTTCTTAGGGAGAAAACAAGTAGGGAAGTTCTGAGGCCAGATCTGTCCCGTATGTCCCCCGAGGCCTCCTTCTCACTCTGGATCTGAGATTAAGACCTGGAAACAGACCCATTCTGGGTTTTGTTTTGTACCCAAGCAGGATACTGTCCCCCGTTAGGGGGCAGAAAAATAGGAATCAAGCCTCTCCATAACAGGGAGCCCTTATTTAGAAACAACAATCCCCCACCCCCCAATTCCAGGTTGGTGATAATGGAGGTGGGAGGGACAGACAGCAGACAATAGAATGGTGAAACAAAGTCTCCATGACTCCCTTGTCATCCCCCCCTCCGCCCCTTCCCCCCACCTCCCCAAGCAGGGCAGGCTGTGACCACAAATGTGCTTTAGGACGATAGTATTTCTGGCTCTTTGTACCTTTGCTTGATCTTTGCTTGTGAGTACCCGGGTTTCCTGGCCTGTCACAGCCATCTCAAGCTGTTACCCAGGAAAGCCTTTCTCAGTTGGGAGGCCCCTTCTAGTGGAGGAAGGGTTCTATCACTTCCTGGGGGCTGGTAGACCCTCATGACAGAGACTGGCTTGGGCAGTGACCAGGCCTGAAAGAGCCAAAGCCGTCTGTCATTTACTTTCCTGGTGAGAACTCAGCCCCAGGAAATGGGGCATCCACATTTTTCTGCAGTAATGAAAAAAAGTTGGAAGTGGTTCCATTCATCTGAGCTGTGCAAGTCCAAAGCATCTATAATAAAGTACCCTCTTTTAATTTCTGAACAATTATGATATAATTCAGACAAGGCAAATTCACTTCTGAAGTTGTACAGTATAGCATTGCACATGTAATCCATATTTTGCAGCCACCGTTAATAGCCGATTTCAGAACATTTTTGTCAATGTCATATTTGCTGTCCAATTATAAACCTCTCTTTCTCTTCCCCTGTACTCTCCCTTCCCCTCACTGTGTGTATAGGGGTGGTATGTATCTCTGTGCTCGTGTGTGTGTGTGTGTGTGTGTGTGTGTGTGTGTGTGTGTGTGTTTGTGTGTGTTTGCTCATGGTTGGTGCTTGGAGGCCAGAGACCTACAGCTCTCTATATCATTTGGGGGGGGGCAGGGTCTCAGTGATGTTTTTCTTAGACTGGCAAACATTTGTCACTGAACCAATTTTTACATGGGTGCTGGGGATCTGAACTTGGGTTCTCAGGCTTGTACAATATGCACTATTCCTCACTGAGCCATCTCCCAGTCCGGGGAAGTTCCATCTCTTAGGACAGACAGACTTCTCATGGTTTGATGGGCATATGACCACCCAGAGGTTTTGCTAAGATTCCAGTCCTGGGTCTTAGGCACAGCTGAAAAGTCTGCATTTCTAAGCCTCCTGTGATGGTATATTTGATTGTTGATAGATTACACACTAAAAACAAGAAGATGCATGGCAAGAAAAAAAAAAAAAGATAGAAAATGCTGCCATTCTGACCATAGCTGTTTGCAAATTTGCTTTGAAGCTGGGGTAGGTGGTACATATCTATAATCTTAGCTACTTCAAGGTTTCAAGTTTGAAGCCAATCTGGGCAGTATAGGGAGACCTTGTCTTTAAATCGAATTTCACGAAGTTCTAATGCTATTTAGCAACATCACCTGTTGGTATCTTCAAAAAATTAAATGGTCTCATTAACTAAACATCTTTATTTTACAATCTCTATTTTAATTGATTGCTTTGTCTTAATGGAAGTGATTTGCTTTACAATTTATGGTTATATTATCATCAGTAAGATTAAATAAAGTAAGAATTCCAAGTTGTTTGAACACTTTTCATAGTGTCCTCCAATGTGATTTAATGTATAAATCATGAAGTTCTTTAAATTACCATTATATATAGTAATTTATATGCAATTACATGTTTAAAAATTAAACTGTCTTAGATGAGGACAGTTGAAAGACAGGATACAGGGAAATATGGTGATGGACTTCAGCTGATGATGGCACCACTTGTTGAGTCATGGTGAAAATGAGCCACACACTGAAATTAAAGTTTGTCTCCTCCAAGTCTATTGTTTCCCAAAGACTTTAGGGTTACTTTTCATCTAACGTGTTTTCTGACAAAGTTTTTAGGTTTTACAGTTGAATAAAACAATGCAGGCAGAAAAGAAAAGGCTTCCCTTTGCTACAGAGTACAAATGAGCACTTCGTGAACTTTTAAATTTGTGAAGGGAGTGCCTTTTGTTTCCTTTTCCAGAGTGGAATGTGTACTGGTGTATCTGTGGCAATCACTGGTACACCTTAGGCTATTTTCTCAAATCACTGAAGAGTTTTGTCAGTGGCCATTTCTGTGACATAAATTCACTCACCCTCACTAAGAAATTCTCTTTCATGTTTCTCTTCTAGTGGCCATTTCTGTGACATAAATTCACTCACCCTCACTAAGAAATTCTCTTTCATGTTTCTCTTCTTTAAAAAAATGTTTTTACATGGGTCGTGGGAAATTATCCCATGGAAGACCATTTGCACAATCTCAGGTCTTGGTAAGTGTGATTATTTTAAAGATGTTCCTTTTGGAAGAAAGATTCACAATTTTTTTTCTAATGTTCAATTAGAAAACAGATGATATATTCTAATCAGTTTTGATTGATGAATAAGAACACAGTCCCATACCCTGCCAAGACCCCAGGAGTCATTTAAAGAAATGTCTCCAGTCTGTGACTCTGAGCATGAGGGAGAATCTCAGACATGTGCACACATGTTAAGGGTTTCCAAATCAGTCAAGTTTGGTTGATTTATTTCCATTGACACTGGGTAATAAACTATTGAATTGTTACTTATTACTGTTCCGATTGTGAATAATGACATGCTGTGACAAACCAAAGCTACAGGCAACCTGATTAAGTGAGTAAAAAGCAACAGCAGAAACCTATGGTAGCATAGGGAAGAGAGGCTCAGTAGGTAAGGGCACTTTCTGCCTTAGTTTTATCCCAGGATCCATGCTGTGGGTGGGGTCAGGGAGGAGAACTGACTCCAGAAAGGTGTTCTGTGACTTCTGTATGTGTTCTGTGGAGTACATGAACCCCCAACAAATAAATGTAAAAATACCCTGTGGTAGCCAGCATATCGTAATAATATATTTAGAAATGTTTGAAAACATTACTAATTTGTTGGCTGGGGAATAGCTCCACGGTAAGATGCTCACCAACATATTCAAGGCCCTGGATTGCTACGTGTCAGGAACAGAGATATTATAATGTGGGAAATGCCTTACATGCAAATGAGGCAGAGAACTAGAACTGGGAAATATCTTGAATGAAACCAGAACTTCTCACAATATGGAGAAGTTAGGCTAAAAAATGATGCCCACCAGAATAGAGTGAGGGAAATGCCAGGGAGAAGACAAGGCCCCTAGGAATTTCAATTTACTGGCCTACATGCCATGTGAGCTTTTACTATTTGTATGCCTGGTTGACTCAGAGATCCTTAAGCCTTGGGCTCTTAATATAGTAAAATGCTAAAGCATGAAGAAGGAAGCTTCCTGTTCATGTTGACTACTCAGGAGATTCATCCAAGATCAAGCCTGCTAAAAATAGGCTCACTACAGCCAGTGACCAAGCACACAGGAAATAGTTAACTAGGAGAGAGTGAGCTAACAGCAGAATTCACTATACAGCAAACCGGATGGCAGCATGAGGTCCTTAGGAACTTAGGGTACCAGTGTACCAGGTGGAAAGCTGGCATGTGTAAAATGTCATGGTGTAGATAGATAGAATCTTAAGGAAAGAAAGAGTCTCAAAAGAACAGGGGGTGGGATAGGGACAGGGATAGGACAGGGCATCTATATAACAGTGGCAGAAAGCAATGCAGTTCCATTTTTAAAAGTTTTTAAAATCAGAATTATTGGTTTATTTTGTGTATACATGCACACAAAATATGTATATGGATACACCCATAAAAGAAATTAAAGCAATTCTATTTTAAAAGTTAGTTACAATTTTTTGTACATGTGTGTGAGTATGTGTGTGAGTATGAGTGTGTGTGTGTTTGAGTGTTGTGTGTGATGTGTGTGTGTTGTGTGTGATGTGTGTGTGTTGTGTGTATGTGTTGTATGTGTATATTGTGTGTGTAATGTGTGTGTGTGTGTTGTGTTGTGTTGTGTGTGGTATGCGCATGCTGTGTGTTTGTATATGTGTGTTGTATGAATGGTGTGTGTGTGTGAGTGTGTGTGTTGTATTAATGGTGAGTGTGTTTGTGAGTGTGTGTGTTGTATAAATGGTGACTGTATATGTGAGTGTGTGTGTGTGTGTGTGTGTTGTATAAATGGTGACTCTGTGTGTGTGTGTATGTTGTATGAATGGTGACTGTGTGTGTTTGTGTGTGTTGTATGAATGGCAACTATGTGTGTGTGTGTGTGTTGTGTGATGGTGACTGTATATGGGGTATGTGTGGTATATGTGTGTGTTGTGTGCATGTGTTGTGTGTGTGATATGTGTGTGTTCTGTTGTGTTGTGTGTTGTATGCGTATGCTATGTGTGTGTATATGTGTGTTGTATGAATGGTGACTGTGTGTGCGTGTATGTGTGTTGTATGAATGGTAACAGTGTATATGACTGTGTGTGTGTTGTATGAATGGTGACTCTATGTGTGTGTGTGTGTTGTATGAATGGTGAATGTGTGTGGTGTGTGTGTGTGTGTGTGTGTGTGTGTGTGTGTATGTTGTATGAATGGTGACTGTGTGTATTTGTGCGTGTTGTATGATGGCGACTGTGTGTGTGTTGTGTGTGGTATGTGTGGTATGTGCCTTTCCGATGTTTCTTTTTCTTACTGACTCTCACAGTGAGACAGGCTGCTCCCTGTAGATAGTGGGTTGTTAGTGAGCTTTTGGGATTGGCCTGTCTCCACCTCCTGATGTTGGGCTTACAGGCTCATCCAACTATACCCATTTTTGTTTTTTTCCCTTGGGTTCTGGGGATCTGAATTCAGAACCTTACATTCGCAGAACAAACACTATACCCACTAAGCCATCTCTTCAACCCCCAAAGAGACATTTAAATTCTATTTTCTATTCTCTATTAAGGAAAGAAAGATATAGGTAGTGTTTGCTTTCAGTGAGAATTCTAATATCTGTTATGTCCTTTGAAATGATACTAATAACACTAAAGTCAAATCCTGAACTTAAAATCAGGCAAATAGATCATATATCCGTGAAAAATTTAATTTCTCTTTTATTTCTGAGATAGAGTTTTACTGGGCCATCCAGGTTAACACTGTACTCACGATGTAGTATAGGTTGAACTCTCTGCTTCAACCTTCTGAGTGCTGGAATTACAGTTGTGTACCTCCATATCTGACTGAAAAATATAATTCTTGAAAAAAATCCTCAATGGAACAATTAAAATTGCAATTTATATATAGCATAACTGATAATACCCCAAATACAGATATAAAAATACTGATGAATATCAACCATTATTTAACGGTAAAAGTATACATTCTGAAGCTGCATCTCAAGGGAAAAGCAAGTGTGGCAATCACTGTTGGTTTTGGTTTCCTAGTCTCATTTAGAATCACCACCCGCTAGCCATTACAGTAGAGGAGATCTCACTTTTGACCTCATCGTGAAAGACACAACTGTTGTTTCCAAACTTCCTATGGCTTGAAGGAATCGATGACCCCTGAGAGACTTGATCATCGTGAAACACATCTTTAGGATGCCAACACTGTGGGATGAATGATTCTCAGATATGCTTAAAGGTTTACACTCATTCTGTTTAGAGAGTGGATCACTTCTAAGAAAGCAGTGCTGCTACGGCAGGTTTTTCCTTCCCGCCGGCTCCATCCCGCCTGCTGCCAGTCTGGGCCCACAGCCGCATCAGCCCCAAATAACACTCTGAGATTCTGTATTTGATACAATCCTGTTGGCCAGTTACCATTATTGTTTATGGGCTAACTCTGTCTTAATTATTAACCCATTTCTACTTATCTAAGTATTTCCATGTTCTCCACACAGTTATCTTCCCTAAGTCATTAGAAGTAACTTCTCAGGGCAATTTGTCTTTTAGACAGTAAAAAATCATAAAAAGGACATTTTGTTGAGCTCACTCTTTTTTTCTTCTTCTTCTGTTTCATTAAAATGCTAGATATAATTGGATTCAGTGAGTTAAATTGCCATTTGATTGCTCTTTGTTTAGGAGTGTTCTGTTGGTTTCAGTGTAAGGGAATATCTTCATTTATTCACCATATCTCAATTAAACTCTGGCATTTCAAATTTGGTATGCTTCTTAAGACTCAACCCATTGCAGTCAGCTGAATCACATTCTTCCACAAACAAGTGTCCCAGCTCTCCTATACCACATGCTTATGACACAACTGGCTGCTAATTCAGCTAACTGATGCTCCAGGAAGAGGAGAAAAGATACTAAGAAGAATTATATACAATGCAACATGTTTCTCTTTCTACGGACAACTAATCCAAAATATTTACATACATCCGAGGATCTAACATTTTTGGGATACCTACTCTGTAGTAAGTTTTTTCTAGTTGCGCAAATGTAATTGTGTCTGGAAAGCAGTCATTTGTCTGTTTTTAATGTTTGTTTTATAAATAACAAAGCTGTAATTTACAGATGTTAAGCCACTAGCAGGAAGTTACAAGGCTGTTAGGTTTTCACATGAACCCAACCCAGTACATCTCAAAAGTACATCTGGACCACATGGCAGAAGGGCTGGCAGCACCCTCTACCCTCTCAGCACCTCACATAATCATCCTTGAACCCATATCGGGGGCTTAAAATACCATCATCCCTCCATTCTTCTCCTCACCTCATGCCATAGATTTGGAGAGCCACATGCTGGCTCTGATATATTGAGCCAAGAACCCTGTGCTAGGCTTATGATAACCAAGTTATACCCAGGTGAGAAGAGAAGACAGACAGGAGGGAAAATGCCAGAAATCTGGACAGCACTGTGCATCTTTGACTTGGCTTTCTCTTTCTATCAAGGTGTTCCTCATCTTTGAAGGTCAGGGTCAACCTGTTTATTCTCATCCTTTAATGGATTTCTGAACTATCTAGTCATCTCTGTTGGCAAGATATGATTATGTCTAGTAAGGAGAATTTATTGTGGACTTTTTTATCCTTCAGAGATACTAAGTCATTCAAACTGAACAAAAGATGTGAGGTGTGAGCATTCAACATTCTTATTTTACCGATAAGAAAAAGATCCACAGATAAGAGGTTGATGGATATGCCCAACATTACACAGCTCTCAGTTGGCAGAATGAGAATAAAGGGAGTAACCAAGGGCTTTCATCATTGGCTCCATCAGCAGTGAAATGAAGGTTTGGAAGATTGCCAGTCCTTTTCAGCAAGGAAGACCGGTATACCAAAATAAGTGTTCTGTGAATAACTTACAAATTTAACCAAAATCCACAAACTGATCATGACTCTTTAAAGACTATAGATGTTGTGTATAACTGTATACATATAGCTTAATAAAAGTTTCACATCTGGGTTGACAATACTCCCTCTAAGAGCCAAAGGCCACCTAACAAAAATCCCCAAAAGTAGGCTTGAGAAATCCTCTTTTGGTACAGGGTTGTTCAAGAGACTCCCCAGACACACAGGGTACTACTATTGCCTTTGTTTGCCACTCCTGCCCCTACAGGTGGAAGATAAGTTCTTATTGCTGGAGACATATGTACTTCAGACACAGGGCCCAGAGACCCTTGAGCTGGAACTGTCCTGAGTGCCTCCCGCCTAAGGACTAGCACTCCTGGTACCAGAAGGTGTCATGCAAGCTTACAAAGGAGAGAAAACAACCAACAGTGCTACCCAGACATGATGCTTATGAACCACAACAACGACCAGCATAGCATGATAACTCAAATGTCATTCATACCTTGAAGGTGACCAACAGCCTCTAATTGGGCTTAAGATCTGCTCAAATTGGAGGGAAATCACGCCTTGTCCCAGAAACTTAGCCAGTTAGCAATTGGTGAAATCATGGATCTTGGAGAAGAACCTACAATTATCACTTTACTAAACCAACACAATCCCTAACTACACTCTAATGATTTCTCCCAATACAAACAGATAAGTGTAGCCTTTATCTCTCATCAAAAAAAATTTTTCTTTGCAACATGTGACAACCATGACAGAAAACCACAACCAATAAAACTGCCGAGTTGTGAAGCCCAATTCTAATGACTACATCTACAAAACACTCCCACATAAGGCTCAGGGAACATTTCACAAGAGGGTCAGGGAGTTTGCTGTAAGACTGTGTCTCATAGTAATGCCAGAAGCTACATGCATAAAGTCTCATCAACATGGCTGCCTATCATGAGCTGAACAAGTACAGCAACAATAAACATGCCAAAGTGGAAGTCCCCAAGGCCTCCGCCCTACACAAAGAATCGCAGGTACCCAAGAGTGCAGAGAGCGAGAGAACCCATCCTCCCCAGGGAAGACCATACCAACCGGTATCCAGTACCAAATAGCCAGTCCTGGAAACACACATGTAAGCAATATTATACAGACTGAGAAGATTATATTTAGGTGTTTGCATAAATGACGACAACAACAATTATGAAAACAACAGGCTACAAATTTTAAAGAGGGCAAGTAGATGTGCATGGGAGGTTTGTGAAGGGGGAAAGGGAAAACTGAAGGATTTATCTTTTAATCTTAAAAACAAAGTAATAAAAAAGAAATCACAGACATAAAATGTTCCTTTTCTAAAATGTGTATAAATTGTTGCTGTGTTAGAGAAACTGGCTTGTATTGCAATGTGTGAGGCTGGAGAGATGACCTGTTAAGAGCTCATTCCACTTTTGAAAAGACAGGAGTATAGTTCTCAGCCCCTCAGAGGGGAGCTAGAACTCAAGCTCTAAGGTATCTGTTGCTGTCTTTTGGCCCTCATGGGCACCTACACCTACATGGGCACATACCTACCCCCTTAAAATGAAATATACAATGAATCTTTGGAAAAAAAAAGTGTGAATCTAGAGTTTATTGCAGTCTTTGCATAATTTTAAAATTTTTATATATTTTGAAATATATAAAGTATATTTTGGTCATTTTTTTTCATTTCTCCCAACACCTGCCAGCTACTTCCCGCCCAACTTCATATCTTTTCTCTTGTTCTCAAAACAAACAAACAAACAAGAGAAACAACAAACAACATCAAACTAAAACAATCAGTAAGACAAAAGCAAAAACACCTCAAAAACAAAACCACACTTGCTTCCTTTAACAAAGAGTTTGTGTAGTATTTACTTGGAGGCGTGTACAGCCGGAAAGTCAATGGTCATGTTAAGATTGACTGCCTATTCCGGGCAGATTTCATTCCAGAAGCTCTGATTTTAGTGCTTGGAGCACCCTGTCCTGACATGACCAGGACAAAACACATGCAGTCATACCGGGGAGAGCACCCCATGGGACTTGCTAACACAATGAACTTCCAAATTCCCCAAATTACCATAAGAACTGGAAATGAGGTGAGATCTGGGGGTAGTTTGAAACGTTTAAGCCACTACAAATACAACTCTCCTTTTTTTTTTTTTTTTTTTTGGTTTTACTGTTCCCCCCCTTTTTTTTATTAATAGTATAATTTAAAAATTTTACATGTCGATCTGTTTTCTCCCCCTTCCTCTCTTCTTCCTTTTCTCCCTTCCTCTCTCCCTCACTCCTTCCTTCCCTCTTTCCCTCCTTCCCTCCCTCCCTCCTTCTCTCCTTTCCTCCCTCTTACTCTCTTTTCCCTGTAACATGCACCCTGGCCACCCTCCCCTTCCATCCCCCCCCCATTCCACTTGTAGGGCTATGCTATCCAGGTTGGGTTCAAATCTGTCAAGTCATTTGAAGTAGGGACTAGGACTTCTCTCCTGTCTCTAGGTTAAGGGGGTATCCCTCCATTGGGGATGTGTCTGCAAGGTCCTTTTGTGCACCAGGAATAGATCCTGTTTCTACTGTCTGAGGTCCCCCAGACTGCTCAGTCCTTCTAGCTGAGACTCATAGGGGGTCTGAGTCAGTCCCTTGCTGGATTCCCAGCTATCAGTCTGCAGGGGCCCATTAGCTCCTCCTTGTTCAGGTCAGCTGTCTTTGTGTGTTTCTGCAACCTGGTCTCCTTCTTACTGCAATATTAGCATGCTTAAAACAGAAATTTGCCTAGTCTCTGGGCTGTGTGAAATTCCTGTGCTTATTCAGTGCTGAGGGAACTCCTTCTCCAGGGTCTGTTCCATTCAGGGCTGGTCACTACTCCAAGATGAAAACGTCATTCATTTATTTCAGTAGCTGTTTAAAATTTTGAGATTCATCAGGAGCTGCCTTTGAAAACCAGGACTACCACATCTGATTAATTCTCAGCAGCTGTGATTTATAGCCCGCCCTTCTAATTCACTTATGTTTATTTTTAATATATTTTTATTATTATATTTTTATTCCATATCTGCTGAAATGGCTTTCACGTCTCAGTTTATATGGGTATGTCTTATGTATAACTTAGGAACACATGAGAAGAGCACAGACATAAAAAGAATTTGTTACAGGATCATGAACGCCTCCCATCCCGGAAGTGACTCTCTTGAGTCCCATTTCCACTCAGAATCTTCAATGCTCTTGCTTTCCACACAGCTCTGCTGTAAATGGTGAACTGAGCATTGGAGTCAAGCCATTTTAAAGTGCACACACGTGCCAGTGGAGACAGCGACAAGGTTTACAGTGTCCCCTGCAGCAGGAGTTGCAGGCTGTTGGGAGCTGCTTGATGTGGGTCCTGGGCACCAAACTTGAGTCCACTACAAAAGCAGCAAGTACTCTTAAACACCGAGCCATCTCTCCAGCCCTTAGAATAACTTTTTTTTTTTTTGCTTTTTGCCCCGCAAGAATTCAAATAATGCAATTGATTGGTGCTATGCAATTAAACTGCTTCATAATTACATGTTTCCAGAATGCTGTTTAAGGAACCTGATTCGCCACTGTTCCTTATAGACTCCCTACAGTCTGTGGCATACATGCAAACACACATTCATTTATTCCTTAGGCCTGAAAAGAATACCTCACACTGTTTCTAGGATTTATTTCTGAACTACTGTCACCCACGCTGAACCTTTGGAGGCTATTGCCTTTAATGTTCATCCATGCACTAGTGATTAAAATCATGTCATGGCAATGATTGACAGCTGACAGCTATAGGAAGAAGGCTTACAATATAAGACATATTCAATTTTAGGAAAGCTAAATTAGAGAAACAAGGAGCTCATCACAGGAAGAAGCCAACTCTCCCAGCAGTCATTGGTTACCTGTAGTTCTCAGTCCGGGGTTGAGACTCCAAGGAACTTTCTCTCCACATTTGTGTGTCCACTGGTATTGCCACCCTTCTGGTCTTGTTTATGTAGCCATTTCTAGAAGAGACAGTTTCACAGCAAACTTCTTGTTATTAGGGCTCTCATAATCTTTCTGTCATGATTTCCATGATGTTCCCTGAACCACAGATGCAGGGGCTGTGACACAGGTGTATCCATTGGGGTTGGGTCATGTTAATTAAGCAGCAGTGTGGACCCCGTGGTCTGTTGGTCTTCGATTATGTCCAGTTGTGGTTTTCTGTAATGATCTCCATTTACTGTAAAGAGAGACTTCTTTGATAGGGGGTGATAGCTACACTTATCTGTGGGTATGAAGATAAGGGTTAGGATATAGTAAGGAATTACGCTCATCTAGCAAAATAGTGATTCTTTCTAAGGCCCACGACGGCATTTACTCCAAGAAGTTGGCTGGTTTTCCAGTACCAGGTGTAACTTGCCTTCTGTTGAGTGGGTCTGAAGACCAATTAGAGAGCTGATGGTTACTAGGACATGTGAGTACCATTTTTGCACCTTGATGTACATCCTGCCATCCTGGTCATTGTGATTCATAGGTGTTACCGCTGAATGGAACTAGCTCCCTCCTTTAGCAACTTGCAGGATATTTTTAGTACTATGGAAGCTAGATAGAAGGAAGGAGACTTTCAGGTTAGAGTTCGTTCATATCATCCAAGTCCTGTAACCTAAGTGTGGGGTCTTCAGCAATAGGGGCTTATCCTCAACCTCTGCGAGTCTCCTGACCAACTCCTTGAAAGAAGATTTCTCATGCCTGTTGCTTTATCCTTCCCTGGTTTCTGTGGTTACTCCATGCTGTATGTGCATATCTAAACATTTGGAACTCAGGACTGCAGGTGAGAAAGAATATGTGGCATTTTACCTGGGTCTGGGTTACTTTACTCAATATGATCTTTTCTTGGTGCCTCCATTTATCTGCAAATTTCATTGTGCCACTTTTTTTTTCAGCTGAATAATATTGCATTGTGTACCTGATTATCACCATCCATTCATTGGGCCCCTTTGTTCTTCAGGACAGTGGCCAGCTCTGAACTCGTATATAACAAGGCAGACTCAGCAGGCTACATGTGTATATTTGTGCATTTATGTGTGTGTGTGTGTGTGTGTGTGTGTGTGTGTGTGTGTGTGTATGTAACTGATAATCAAGGAAAAGGAGGCTAGCAGCTTCAGAGTTGTGGGACTCAGGACAGGTGGAAGGAAGGGTACCCAGAAAGGGCCAGATGGAGAAAAGAGGAGGCAGAAAATGATTTAATTTTGTTTTACCTAAAAATGTATTTAAAAGGAAAAAAAGGAGAAATATATTCTTGGAACTAATGAAATCTGACGACCAGGTGTAAGGAGGAATGAAAGGTCATAAGGGAACCCCATTTTTAGAGTCTGTGCCACATTTAAGGGGCTTGCATTTCATATTTTCTAGCTGGATCTTAAAATATTGTTGGTTCTTTGCTTTATTTACATGAACTTCTTTGAACCTCACAGTAAACCCAGTTGTAAGCATGTGGGAAATAGGTATATAATTTCCATGTGTAAAGAGCAGGGGAATTCAGAAAAGTCAAAAACTCCACTTTAGCTTGTCTTGCTGCTTTTTACAGAGTTTATTATTTCACATGTTTTTCTTCTAAGTTTCACAAAAATGGCCCGCATAAAATTTAAAGCAAAATTGTTTCTAAGAATTAGATATATTTGTTTTATTTTATGCACAGGAATGTGTGTGTACCATATGAATTCCTAGTGCCTGTGGAGGTCAGAAGATAGTGTTGGATCCCTTGGAACTGGGTTTATCAATGGTTGTGAACTGCATGTGGGTGCTGAAAATTGAACTCAGGTCCTCTGCAAGAGCAGCACATGCTCCTAACCAATTATTTTGACATGACTTACTGTAATTAACAATGGTAACAAATAACAATAGCTAACACTCTGTATATCTTGTGTGCCTGGTACTGCGCTAAGCACTTTCTGTATATGAACTTATTCAATGATTGCAGGACTTCCCAAAGGGATTCATCACCACCTGCATTTTGAGATGAAGATCTGATGTGTGGGGAAGTTAAGAAACTTGCTAAAGATTCCAATTAACAACCCAATGCTGATCTCAGGCAGGGAGCCTCCAACCGTTAAGACTACTTTGATCGAAACCGCATATATTTGATCAATACTAGTTTATTCACTGTTTGATGATTGTTGGAAATGTGTCTTTTGAAAAGGTGGATGAGAGACTTTTGCTGCCCTGGTTGAAGGAGTCTTAGTTTGAGCTGAGACATTCTTGGCTTGAGAGACCTCTGTGCATTAGACAATGTTGGGTAGGGAAGATAGCAAGTTTCATAAAAAGCGACAACAGTGAGATGGTGAAATGGGAGATGGGGAAGGAGAACCAATATGACATTTTGATGGAAAGAAATTTTAGTAAAAAATGTGGATATTGTACCTCTTGCCCCTGCAAAAGCTTACACTTGGAGTAAAGGCCATCGTCTTGGGTGGAGCTTCTTAATGGCATTCTTTGATCATTTTTTAGGAACTTACTAGAAATCCTGATAACCAGTTCTTACTCTAGATTCCTGTTGCAGAGTGAATTAGGAAGCTGCAGAACAGCAGATTTCTCATCACAGCCTCATTTGCATGACTCTCTCGTGGGTCTTTGCTGTCCCATTTATGGTTATTGACAGTTGCTAACACAACATGTAATAGTGCCCCCTGCAATGATGGAAAAGTTCTGTATCTGCTCTGCCCAATATGGCAGTCCTCTGTGGTATGGAGGACTTGAAATATGACAATAAAGCTGAGAAATTCAATTTTTGGCTGCCTTTAATCATCAGCAATTTCCATTGTGTTATGTGGTTGAGATTACTACCAGGGTCAGCGTGCTGATTAGTTTCTTGAGGACTTGGAAGAGGAAACATGACGAAAGGATGCGTTGTGTCCCAGGCAATGGTTTAAGCATTTTGTACACATAAATTCTTTGGATCCCATAGCAACTCTATTAAGTTGGCTTATTGTTTCTCTCCATGTTACAGATGAGAAAAAGAAAGTCTAAACTTAGGAAATAACCCTTCAAAAGTCAGGTATTCAACCAGCAGATCTGGGGTCCTAACCCAAGTAGTTTGATGCCAGGGTACATAGCCACAATGCTCTTTCTGTGCTCTTGGTAAGTAGGTGAATTTTATATTACCTTCTAAACTCAGATCAATGGGGTCAGAAACAAGGCTAAAAGATCATTTCCTGTTTGTTTTAATTTACAACAGTATTCTAAAATTGGAAGTTTTACATAGACAGGCATTTTTATATGGTACAATAAAAAAAATAAAGAGAAAAGAGAAAAAGATGACAGCATGGTTTGCAAAAAGATTTACCCTGGGAAAATTCTGGGATCCAGGATGAGGTCATAGTTCTCTTGAAGGATGGAAGTTCCCCAACTGAACACTAAGTACACAATTCTCACCAAGATTCTTACAAGTCTAGTAAAACTGGGTGACTTTCTGTATCTCCATCCTTTGAATATTTCTCTTTTTAGTTACAGTCTTTATTTTTACATGCCTCTCCATCTTTTTCTTTTATCATTTTTTATAGGAGAACTAGAGGAAGAAGATACACAAGCATTAGAAACAGACACAATCTAAGTACCTTTGAGGTTTTAGTATCTCAGGACACTTGTTTCCTTCAAGTGCTCTTTGTTCATCCTAACAACCGACTTCACTCTTCTGTAATATGGCACGCCTCTGGCCTTTGGGGCTGTGTCCCAGATGATCTGTTAATAAGAATTTAATTTTTTAAAATACATTTTTAATTAAATTAAAAACAACCTTGTTTTATGTACTAATCCCAGTTCCCTCTCCCTCCCATGGCCCCCAGCAGCCCCCACCTCAGCCGCCATCTGCTCCCCAGGGAGAGTGAGTCCTCCCATATGGGATCATCAAAGTCTGTCATATCATGTGGGGCAGGGCCCAGACCCTCTCCAATGGATATACTAATAAGAATTACATAAACTTGAAATACTATTTTTCAAATAAGTTTTCATGGATATCCCTTAATATATTTCTATGCATGTAAACATTGAATGCATATATTCACATATATATGCACATAATATAATGTGCATATATAAATACTTTCCTATCTTTCTATTCATGTGTTATGCAGTTATACATGTTTTAAACAATGATGACATTCTTACTTATACTTTATTTTTTCCATTTAACATTATTATTATTTATGTTTTAAAGTATTTAAATTTAGCCTTAGAACTCTCTGAAAGTAGTATTCTTTTTATATTAAAAGAGAGAGAAATTGATATATATGTATACAAACACACATATATATGCATATATATATTTCCCAGCTCATACATGGCAAAAACCTTTTCTCTCTTTAGATTTTGGCCAGGTCACATATAGTATAAAAGGATTAAAAATAAGAATCACTCCTCCTGAACATACTGTAGTTTGCCTGGAAATTTAAAATGAATGTGTTATTTTTTAAATTTTTGTATAACTATTTGTATACATATTATTCTTGTTTTTGTATAAATGAAACTTGCAAGGAATTCATGTATAGAATTTACAAGTGGTAATCTTAACCTAAACCAGGCTGTTTTTCTCTATTCTCACAAATTTTGTCCTGTACCAGAAACAACAAATGAGAAAAGACAGCCATTAAGACTTTGTAAGTTTTGTTGCTATCAATTTCTCTAACAGGTTATATAAAAGATCTACTCAAACAAAGGTTATATTGTAGAAGAGAATAACCCATAACTGCCAAACCCACTTAAAATGATGATGTTTTGTTGGCAGGTAGGTATCATAATTGACATTTATAAAGGTACCCTGTAGCCATCAAAACAAACTTGATCATTGTGAGCATGAGGTATCAAAGTGGAGATGTACACAATGCATTTAGAGAGGGTTTAAAAACTAATTCATTAAGTTAATAAAAATGTTCATGCATTGAGATATGATAATAGAATAGAGCATTCCTTTCTGTGGGTTGACTCATGGGCAACAATCAAATTAATGGGGTGCTCCGAGGGGAACCAGTGCAGTCTACTGACTCCTGCTGACTTTGCTGTCTTAGTCTCCAACATCAGCTCTCCTCATTTTTTCCAGTCTTTGTGTTTTACCCCCTCTGCTGCAGCTCTTCTCTTCCATGGAATGGGCTATGCTTGCCTTGTTTCCATCAGGATTGCCCCCGCCCCAGCATACTCTCCTCTGCTTTCTCTGAGCTCCCCATTGCTTCTTCTCACATCATGCTCTGAAGAAACACTCCAAGGGCTCTATGCTTGAGGTGTGTGGATATTGAGGGCAGACTTTTGGGCTTCGTACTATGCCCATAAGTTTAAGAACAATATCTAAATTACGCTTAATGCATGGGCAGATGGGTGATCGAATCAGTCTTGCCAACTCAAAATCATATGCCAATAAAAAATAGGTAAAGAAATCCGATGTGAAGACAGGAAAGGTAGAGGACATACTGACTTTCTGAAGCTGCCCTTCAGGACAATGACAATCTCTATTTGGCTTTGATCAATAATTGCTATGAAGCACTAGAGCCTTGTGTTCCTAAATTCTACCATTGTTAAAAGAGAAGCCAGAAATAAGATTTCATGTGGGGAATGTTCTGATTTGTCAAACATTGAATGATCCAAAAGGACAATAGACCAGATACAACTCCTAGCTTATAATTTTTAAAGACCTAGAATGAGCAAAAGGTTAGTTTCCATGAGACTGTAATTCAAGGATGAATAAATTCTGTTCTCTCAAAGGCTAACGTAATGAAATCTGTGATTCCATCGATTCGAAGAAAAGCAAAGTCACATCATCCCCATGTTCTACAGGTTTGATTTTATTTCTGATGCTGGGCAGACAACTGTTCATTTTTTCACAAGCTAGAGAAACATCACTCTAAAATGAACTTAAAAAAAAGACATTGAATTAAATGTAGATAATTGTAAGTTTACAGAGAAGTAAATCTGAAAACATCACTTTGATAAAATCCTGTTCAAATCATCAAGAAATTCGCTGAGTTCCCTGGAAAAACATCCAAGCAATGTCCCTATCAGGTCATAATTATTAAGGCTAAAAGTCTATGCTCATAACTCCATGGGAAACCATTCCAGAGGTCTCACTGAGGTAGAACAAGTTGAAGATTTACAAATGAAAATTTATTTATATAAAATTCTTAATGCTTTTTATCCACCCACTGCAGAATAAAAATGACTTACTCTTGTAGAAATCTGGTACATCTTGCTGTAAGCACAAATATTCCTTGATGTTTGTTTCATATTAAAAGTTTGCATCTGATTCCACAATGTTCCCATGCTAACTTCTCCCAGAGAGATGTAATGTGTTTATCTATAAGTTTGTGTGTCATTAGGGCTGCACCACAAGCTCAGGGGTATTTGTTCCAAAATAGGGAAAAGCCCATGACTCACACTGATGACTGAACAGAAAATATCAACTTAACTATTCTCCAAGCTCAGACCATGAGCAAACACAGCCCAGAGGACCCCTTCCCAGACAGGAAAAGGAAGTATGGGAGCCAAGAGGAAGCCTTTAAGAGCTATGGAATGGTAGAGAGGGCCAGCGCTTGGTGAAAGACTAGGATGCCATGCCATGGAGTTGAAAAGGAAGATATTTTGGAACGGAATAAATAATGCAGAGCTCCCATATGGCCCATGACCAGCTGACCCCAAGCCTAAAGCTTCCTGCCTTTGAAGAAGAGAGGAGAAAGGCTTATTTCACCAAAAGGGACTTAGTACATCGATCACATGACAGAGAATAAGCTCTAACAGAGAATGAGTTTCTCTGTTGTTGGCTATGTTCCTGTGGCTTAGCACAATGTGGGCTCAGAGACACAGACCAACCTGGAAAGAACCCGGACTATGGAGTAGGGCCATGATGGCTGTTTCCAGACTTTGAAACCAAGAAAAAGACCAGTTTAGGAAAAGAAGGATTCAAAAGGGTGATGCACAGGTGCTTGACAGGAGGGCAGACTAGGGTAGGGCAGAGCTCAGGCTGATGGGGGAGGGGCCTAATTCTGCAAGGCCAATAGCTATCCATTTCAGCCGGAGTTCAGATGCTCTTTCTCACTACCTTCTAGTTGATTTGCTGTTTTGCATGTTGTTCTTTGGTTTCCTTCCTTGTTCTTCATGTGAGGGTTCTGATTTGTCTCCTCTCCTTGCTTGGTTCTGGGCAGCCACCACCTGAAACAGGCCAGGGCTGGGAACCGATGCTCCTCACTGTTGCTAGGGAAGCCCACCTACCACAGTCCCAGATTCTTGCAGGTCTGGTAAGTGGTGAAGAGTGAAGCACAACCAGGCTGTCGTTCCTTCTGTAATGGGCTCAGTTTCACTGTTGCTCAGCGTTTGAGTCAACACCAGTGTCCAGTCAATGCAACCAGCACAGCATCAATGCAAAAAAAGGTTTTACACCCCAGAGTAAGTAAGTACAAAACTTTAAAATGCTGGCTTCACTTCATTGCAACTCCCCACTTAATGAAAAGGCAGAAGTAGAAAGAGGAGGCTTCCTCTTTTAGCTCTTCCTGGCGAAACCACACAGGACACAGCATGCTGTCTCACACATCCATTGCACGGCACACTCTGGTCTGTCTGACTGCAGTGATGACTTCTGATTATTTATAATTACATTGGTGGCATGTAGTTTAGACTTCACCTCCCCCTAAATTGAGTTTAGACAGCAGCATTTCCAATTCTTTATTACATGTGCAGTACACATGCATACTTTCCCAACATTTCCCTCTACGTTATTAACATTTGCAACAGTGTCTGGCAGGTGGCAGGTGCTCACAAGGGTTCGCTCCCACTGTCTGTAGACTGCATCATGGTGAATCTCATATGTGTGCTTGTGCAGCAGGCGACTTCTGAGGGCTCTGCTCTGATGCTAACTGTGGAGCCGAAAGGAGTGAACAGAGGCCCTTTAGAAAGGTGCAGAATGCTGGGTAGTTTTAGTGGCATGGCAGATGTGCGCGGAAGCATCTGCAGGTGAACTGGCTGAGGGCAAACATATCCTGGAAATTTCTTTAAATGCTCTTTTATTGTCTCATACTTTTAAATATCTATGCAACAATTTTCGTCTTTTCGGCCCACATCTCTTCTCTCACTCCCCCTCCAATTGGAGCCTTTCTTCTCAACAAGTCCCCTTCCCTGTTTTCATGTCTTATTTTTGTGTGTCACCCTCTGAGTTTAATTGGAATTTTTTTTGTCTAAGCATGAACAGGAGGCTATCTACTAGAACATGTGCAACTTACCAGAGACTACACCATTGGAGAAAATGACACCGGTACCCCAGCAACCATTGATTGCTAGTATTTCCTAAGGCAAGGGTAGGGCCTTTATAGGCCCCTCACTATCCCATGGTGAAATGTTGAGGAGCTTAATTTTGTTCAGCTAGCCACAGGAAATTCTTAGGAGCATAGGTGGGTCCTAAAGTATTTTCCTGGAGGTTAATGTTCCAACCATGAGGTGGTATTGCCGCTTTAGACTAACATTGGTGTCAAAAGGACCTGAGCTGATGGCTGGGCAAGGCTATAGAATTTAGTGGGCAGTTAAAAATTTGTATTCAGCCTGTGGTGGGATCTGTATGTTTTGTTCATACAGTTTGAACTGGAATATTGGCAATGACAGAGGTTCAAAAGAAAGTCAAATGCAGAAGAAACAAAACCAACATTTAAAACAAATGTGTTAGGGTCAGAATACAGGGCATAACTCGTGTCCCTTGTGGGCTGGAGCAACTGCAGCTATCCAGACCTGCTCAAGTCCATCATTCTGACTTGGCCAGGGCAGAAGGATGGACACTATTTCCTTTCGGCTGCCCTTTATTCCCATTGGAATCCACATCTGGAATTTCTGCAAACCCAGACATAAAGGGTGCTTCTCTTTTTACATGAATAGAATAAAAACATTTTCCAGTATCTAATTTAAAAGCACACACAAATGTTTCCTTGGTTCTGATATTTCCATTTTATATCTGCCATTTGAAACAGAAAAACCACTCTGAATAAAGTCCGATGAGATTCATTATTGCCCTTCATAAACATATCCCGTTATGCTCACATCTGTTATTCTCAGCCCTCAGAGTTAGCCTGAACCCTGTCCACTGGGGTAAAACGTCTTCTCCACACCAGAGGAAAAGAGCAATGTGGAAGTTCTGAGCAGATACACAGAGTTTGAGACATTTACATTGACATAAGATATAGATTTTATAAAATTGCACAATTTAATAGAGCTAGAACTTCATTTCTTTTAGAATTTCTTGTGGAGAATTAAATGATGTTTTGCCTTTCATCTGGACAAAGAATAAACAAATATAAATATGAGAAGAAAAGTCCCCAGGGCAGAGCATGCTGTCTGACTTTGTGGCTTGGATTTCTGTGTAGCACTGAGAATGTGTATATGAGTCCTTTAATTGTTTGGTACAGATCTTTCCCAGAACATTTTTTCTCTCTTGAAATACAAACTATTGTGACAGAAGGTGATAAATATGTTGAGAGCCAAGTCTTTCTGACAGTTGTGAAAGTTGGCCTCCTGTGGCTGTGATATAATTTTGTTTAATATAGGTCAACGTATAATTCAAACAGAGTAATGTTGATTTCCTTTTATCCACTTTCTTATTTACTTCTGATATCTAGAAGTAACCCAGACTTTGACTTTGTTGATTTTGGTTTTGTTAAAGAAAATAGTAACTTTCTGCATCCTGTGAATAATTAATGAATATAGGTAAAGTCTGTATCTAACCATGATGAATGGATATAGATAAAGACTGCAATAGTAGTAGTGTCAATCGTGATGGATGGCCTGGGATTTCCAGTTGAATACCTACAAGATAACCTGTCATAGTTTCATAGATGCTGGGCAAACACACTAAGTTTCTTCTTGGTCTCAGATAAACAGGTTTCTATTATGGTGATGGCAGCAGCCTGTTATGAGCTGTTTTTCCACTGGCCTGGTCCCATGGCTGCACCAGCTCCAAATGACACACAGAGACTGTATTAAATATAAATCTATTGGCCAGTTACTAGTTTCTTATCAGCTAGCTCTGATTTAAAATTAACTCATTTCTATTAATCTAAGTATTTCAACGTGGTCTCACCTTACCGAAGATAGGGCCCGGTGTTCTACTCTCTCCGCCCTCCATGTTGAATCTTCTCCTTACTCCTTCCCCTCTCCTCCTAGTTTCCTAGTTCCACCTATCTTGCTTTCCTAATGGACAACAATGCTTTATTCATTAACCAATAAGAGAAACATATTTACAGAATGGCATCTTCTATCAGCAGCCAATGTGTTTTCAGTTCTGTATTGATTCCCCATGCCCTGATTTCCTCAAGGAGACACAAAAGGAAGAGACAGTACCCATTCCTCCAGAGAAGAGTGTAATAGAAAAGTTCTGTGAATAATTTGCCTACATCTACTGCAATGAGTTAGAATCTAGACAGGTTTTCTGCTCAGAGGAGGGGCACTCTATCCTGCAACACTGTTGAACCATCCTTGAAGACAGTTGGGTAAAAGATATAGCACTGCCTTGCACCTAAATGTGTAGACTTTAGACACATCTGTAGATAACTGAATCTTTGGTATTTGAGTTGCTAATTTGTAGGAGTGTTTTTACTGGAAGAAGGAGCTGGGATTACTTGCATAATACGTCCAGAAGATGAAACCATCCAAAATTCTAGTAAATTGTCTCCAGGCTCTACTGAAGCTATAGACGGGGTGTCCTTCCAGGTAGAGGCCTGGTGTTTTCCAGGAACAACAAGGAAACAAAACAGGATCTCTGGAGCATAGCAGAAGATGGTGTGGAGTGATCCATGTGCAATCAAGCTCTAAGCAACCTATTTAGTTTTATCCTCATAAACCTTGTAAAATGATTTTTATACAAAATGATTAGAGGTTGTCTATCTTTTACCAAGGAAAATTTACAGTCTCACTTTATATTTTGAGAAAAGTAGAATTCTGAGTAGGGGATAAGGATAGACACTAGAGACTAGTTAGGGGACCTATTGCTAGAGAACATAGCAGCAGTGGTTGTAATATGCACCACAATTTTGCATGATTAGATTCCAAATATATGCAAGACCACTGGGAAGCTGTTGTATAGATATTAGCTGTAGGGAAAAGAAAAAAAGATCAAGACTACTCCAAATCAGAATGTGGTGGCCGTCTGCTAAATTAAAGTAAGCTGGAAAATAAGGGAAAATGGAGTCTGAGTACCACTTTGGACATTTAAATTGCAAATGCTTCTTAGATTTCCATATAAGCTCAGAGCAGAAGAGTCAGCAAGGCCTTGTGATATATGCTTATTATTTGAAGTCGAATGTTAAATGGATTTTGGAGGCATGAGTCAAAGTAGACTAGACAGGATGCCCATCCTGGGACAACAATCAAAATAATAATGAATTAACTGGCCATTGAACCTGCAGTATGAAAGTCAATAATAACTTTGATCAAGTGCTCAGTGTCATAAAACATGGCCTTTCTGTTAAAATAACTTGAAGAGAATTTGGGTGGAGAGAATGGATACAGTAGGGCTATTGAACAGTTTTGAATTTTTTTTTTCTGTCTAGACTTTGCTTTCTTCTTTTCTCTAATATGGACTGTTAAACACTATTGAGTACCTTCTAACAACACCAGTAGCTAACAGTTGAACTGATGCCTTTTAACTATTAGCATTTGTAGAAAACAGTAGGCTAACAGTGTTGATTATAACAAAGAATTATGAAAAATGATTGCTTAAAATAAGTTTATTAATGTATAACATAATTAAAACCATAAATTAAGATAGACCTACCAATGTTTTGATGTAATGTCAGTATTTTCCTTGAATCTTCTGTAGATTTTGTATTAGCATACTAATTTTTAAAATCTGTCTTTCACCAACCACATTCAATTGCAACATCTTTCATTTATACAACCAATCTTTTGATTGTGTAAAATTTCCTATTTTTTGATTGTGTAATGAGAAATTAAAAACTTCCCCAAAGCAGTTCAAGTACAGGAATTTTTCAGATTTTTATTTTTGCTGTCTTTTACAGCTCTATCTATTCTAATTAAATAATAATTTTCATTGTGGCTCTTCCTTGTTAACTTCCTGAAATAAAAAGATGATATCTCACATAATCAATGACTCATTATCTATTTAAATCCCATTAACAAGTACACACAGCTTAGACAGACGTATATAGCCACAGTAAAATGCCAGCGAGTATGTTCGATAAACAGGACACTGGTTAACTCAGAGTCAGATCAGCAGGATCACTTATGAGGACTTCTCATATTGATCCCATGGGCTGGGTTTTTAAATTGAGGAACTCAGACAAAGAAAAGAAGATAAGGATTTAATTTCTACTGAAAAATTCTGGCTAACTTCCTAAGTTTATATATCTTATACATTTGAAGGAAATGTGATGTTAATTACCTAAACATAATGAATGCTTTAGAGTAATGATTAAATCTACATTTTTGTTCTCATTTTTTATTGTAAGACAGCACACTCACACCTGAGTAATAAACTATCTGATAGAGGACTAATATCTAAAATATAAAAGACTCAGAAAATCAGATATCAAAAAAACAAATAATCCAATTAAAAATTGGATAGAATTTTCAAAAGAGGAAACTCAGATGGCTAAGAAAGACTTAAAGAAACATTCAACATCCTTGGCTCTCAGAGAAATACAAATCAAAACTACTTTGATATTTTTATCTAACTCTTGTCAGAATGGCTGAGATCAATAAAACAAGTGACACCTACCTCATGCCGACAAGGGTGTGGAATATGGGGAACACTTACCATTTTCTGGAGGGAGTGCAAACTTGTACTGCCTTTATGGAAATCAGTGTGGTGGTTTCTCGGGAAGATGGGAATAAATTACTTCATGAGCCATCTATACCACACTTGGGCATTTACCCAAAGGATCCTTTATCCTTCCACAAGGATGTTTGTTCAACCATGTTCATTGCTGCTGTAGTAATAATAGCCAGAAATTGGAAACAACCTAGATGTTCCTCAACAGATAAATTGTCAAAGAAAATGTAGTACATTTACACAGTGGAATATTCCTCATCTTTTAAAAACAAAATCAGGAAATATACAGGTGAATGGGTAGAACTAGAAAAAAAATAATCTTTAGTGAGGTTTCTCAGGCACAGATTGACAAATAAGGTATGTGTTCATGTATATGTGAACATAAGCTGTTAAACTGATGATTACCAAGCTACAACCCACAGAACCACAGAAGTTAGGTATAGAGTAAAAGATGAGAAGGAACTGGTAGACCTTGGCAGGAAAGGGAAACAGAGTAGATAGTTATAGGTGGATTGGAGGTACTGGAGTGGAAGGATCAAGTAAGGAGGGGAAGGGGAGAGAGGAAAAGGAAAGCAGAACAAAGGAGAGAATACAACGAGAGAGATAAAATTAAGGGCCATTTTAGGAATGGTATGGAAACCCAAATACAGTAAAATCTCCCTAAAATATGTACATATATGAAAGCAATTGAAATGAATTGCCAAATAATAGGGGAGACAGAGCCCCAATTGGACATTTCTTGTCACCAAATGAAGTTTCTAGCACTGGTATTGAGTTATATCTAATAGAGCTGTTGATCAAAGGGGCCGCATGGGAATTCCCAAGTAAACCAGGCTACTGCCAAGACTATATGTTGTTCTCCACAAACTGATGACAATTTGCCATTGTTGAAGACAATACCTATGCAATTCACTGGACATGGAAAAAGTCCAACTATCGCCTACAGAGAGCCTTACATGGTCTCTCTGCATGCTACCAATCATAAACATTCTGACCTACATTGGTGTCCTGCCTGCAAGATAAGCTAATGCAACGGTGCCACAAATATCTGATTTGAGTTAAGAACTCCATGAGATGGTACCCCATACCAAGCACTGCTTGAGTGACCAAAAACCTGAGCCTAGATAGTCCAGAGACCTAGGATAAAACCAAATACTACTGTTCTAAAATCAAACAAACAAACTAACAAACAACAAAAGTGGCAATAAAATGACTCCTGATGCGTGTAGGCCTAGCCCTAAATGATGTGACAGACTTTGATTATCTCCCATGGAAGGTCTCACTCTCTCTGGAGAGCATAAAGTAGATGGAATGGAGGGTCAGTGTGGGGGAGGGGAGGCATGAGAGGATGGGAGGGAGAGAGAACTAGGATTGATATGTAAAATAAGATTGTTTCTAATTTAAATACAAAATTTTAAAAAATGACCTTTGATGACAATGTGCTATGTCCATAAATCAATAAATTGCACACCACAAGAGAAGCTTTCTCCTACAGCAGATGAGGAGAAACACAGAGACTCAAGCCTTGCCTTATGCAGACAGTGAGAGATCGTGAAAACCTCAGCCCTAAGAGGGGTGTCTCTATCAGCCTCACCCAAACCCCAAGGCTTAGAGAACCTTACAGAAGAGGAGGCAGAAAGAATGTAAAAGGCTGAGGAGATGGAGGACACCATGCAAACAAGGCCCTCTAAAGTAACACGAGCAAAGCTCAAACAAACTTACAGAACTGAGGTGTCATGCACAGGGCCTGCATAAGTCTGCACTAGGTTCTCTGCATGTATGTTAGGGCTTTTCGTTCAGTGGTTCTGTGAATGAGTGGGTCTCTGTTTCTTGTGACTTCCCTTGGGCTCTTTTCCTCCTGTTGGTTTGTTTTGTCCAATTCTGGTGTGTTAGATTTTGTTTTATCTTATTATATTTATTATTATCCTCTAGAAGCCTGTTTGGTATTTTTTTATGAAGAACAGAAAGGGAGTGGATCCAGATGGGAGGGGAGGTGGATAGAGAAGGGCAAAGCCATAATCAGGATGTATTATGTGGCATAAAACTCTATTTTCAATAAAAGGAATGTACATGTACAGTCTAAATAATTAACATCAAGTGAATTCCAGGCAATATTCAAGAGCCTCTTCCTAACCTTTTGTTGGGATCATTTCTTTGTTTTTACTTACCATTTACCAGTGTGTATTTATCATGTGTTAGTAATTCCTGCAAATACACCGGGTTACTTGTGTTCTTCCATGCCTTACTTAATGTGCTGTCATGATAATTTTTGAGATTCAACAAATTTATGTGTTTATTCCTTTCCATGAGTATACAGTTTTCCACTGCATAAAGATACCATAATTGATTCCTATGTGTTACTATGACAGGTACTTGTGTTATTTCTAGATTTAAATTACTATAATCAGTTCTGGTATGGATATCCTTATCTGTATGCCTTGGTGCATGCTATTTTTTAGGTGTTACTAAGAACATTGTAAACTATTTAAATATATTAGAAAGCCAGAGGGCCTGTAGATATAGCACAGTTAGTAAAGTATTTGTTTCATAAATGTGAGCACTGAGTTTGATCTACAAAACTCATGTTTAAAAACTGTCTTCTGTGGTGGCATGCTTCTAATTCAAGTGTGGGCAGGAAGAGGAAACCCCCAGGCTAACTGTGCAGTCAGTCCTGCCTAACTGTTGAACGCCAAGTCAATTAATGGCCATCTCAAGGAAGGACAACATTCTTGAGGATGACAGCACAGGTTTATCTTTGGCCTCTGTATACATGTGCATACATGTATATGCAATAAAAATTTAAGAAAAAATGGTGCTGGGAAGATTGGTCAGTCGGTAAACCACTTGCTTCTGAAGCTTGACAACCTGAGCCTGATACCCATACTCAGGTAAGATGGTGGGCATGGTGGTAACACTTGTAATCCCAGCCATTACATGATAGGAGGCAGATATAGGCAGATCTCTGGAAGCTCTCTGGCCAGTGAGTTTGACCTTTGAGGTGAAGTTTCAGTGCCTTAGAGTAGGCACCTAAGAAATGACACCCAAAGTTGACTTCTGCAAAATGATCACAGGCACAACTATATCTACCTATGTATTTCTATCTCTCTCATGCAGCACACATACACAAACTTCATACAGTTGTGACAAGCATGTTTCAAATACCAGATAGCAATATTTGACTTGGATATAACTAATTAATATAAACTTACAAACTTACCTTAAAAGCTTGATTGCACATCTAGGCTACCAAGTGGATATCTAAGAGGATTGTTTGCTCCTGTACAGGGCTTCACCAGATATTGCTAAACTGAGTTAAAAGCTGTCTTCCAGTTTAAATTCTACTCATCACGATCTGAGCATCTGCCTTGGCCAATTCCTGAACAAAGCCTGTCTTCTCAAACTGCTACAGATCCAATGCTGAGATGTTAGCAACCTTAATTTCTCCTCTCAGGGATGTCTTCCATTTGTAGGTATCTCTAAGCTCAACTCTGTGTGTGTGTGTGAGTGTGTGTGTGTGAGTGTGTATGTGTATGTGTGTGTGAGTGTGTGTGTATATGAGTGTGTGCGTGAGTGTTTATGTGTGAGTGTGAGTGTGTGTGTGTGTGTGAGTGTGTGTGTGTGTGAGTGTGTGTGTGTGAGTGTGTGTGTGTGTGTGTGTGTGTGTGTGTGTGTGTGTGTGTGTGTGTGTGGTGAAGAGTACCTGCCCCATTGGGTTAGAGTTCACTCTAGTAATCTCACATTCATTTGATGACTTCTCTTCAGATTCAGATTCTGTTCCATATAAAATCATGTTTAACGACAATGGTTTAGGACTTCAGTGTGTCTAAGGGACACAACATGACCTATTACAATTTTTTCTTTTTGCATGTCAGTATTTTCAAATCTCACAGAAATATCATGCTATCAAATTACAGTTTTAATTTTATTTATCAAAGTTTGAGCATGATTCCTACATACATGTCCATTTGATCATCTTTAAGTAAAACAATGCAAAGCACTGACTAGGGCAGGCAGGCTAGTTTAGCAGGTTAAGGGTACTTGCCACCAAGCCTGATGACCTGATTTTATCTGGGACACACATATATTTGACGGAGGGAACTGAGCCTGGCAAGCTGTCTTTGACATTCACACAAATTCTGTGACACACATACAAACACAGACAAAAATAAAATACATACACACATACGTACGTACATATAAAAATGAGAATAAGAAAGCTCTGGCTGATCTAGCTTTTTACCAGCCCCCAGTACCTATCCCTGTCCCCTATCCCCAGTCTGCCTCTGCTTGCTTTTTTAATCCTGTCCTCTTTGGACTCAGTTTTCACATTATGAGCTTTTGTTCATTTGATGTTGCTGTTATGGTCTCTAATACATGGCTCACTTATTTAAAAACATGCTGAGTGTGAGGGCTCACAGGGCAGAGGTGAGGATGTCAGTGAGTCTGAGGCCAGCCTGATGCAGAGAGGGAACTTCGAGGCAGCAGGGTGACAGTGAGAGAAAAATACAATACAAATAAGCTCTTAAATGTAGCCCAGCGGGCTTCACGAACAGCTTTGTAGCTGATTTTTTTGTATCTTGTTAAGTAACTCTTCCTTGCTCGGAGGGATGATTTATTTCCCCTATATTGTTTTCCAGAATCTTGGAGTTTTGCTTTTCTCATATAAGTAGTTTTTATGTCTTTTTTCCCTTTGGTTTATTTTATTAGGTGTAAAATGTTGCTTTATTTCAATAAAGAAAACCATCTTTTTTTTCTACAGTGTTTACTGAAAATTCTATTCTTTATCTAAGGGCCTGTAGCAATATCCCTGCTGTGCATAAAATGTGCAGGAGATGCCTCACAGTTCACTTTCCTCTGCTGGCTGCTTTGGTGTTCATCCTTCATCCTCCTTCTCTACCAAAGCTCCATCCTCAGTATCACTGGCAGGAAGAGTCTGACTAACATGGTCTTTTTATTTTAAGCTTCCCAGTTTCTATTGGTCCATTGAGTTTCCTAGCTTTTAATAGTTTCTTATCAGAACAAGTTCCTCTCTATTCCTGGATGGGAAACACTTATTTTAAAAGGACCCTAATAGAAGCTGAATTTTATCAAGAGTTTTCATACAGCCTTCCTAAGCATTTTGTCAACATCTTTTTTCCCAAAAACACAATGGGTGCTTTGGATATGCCAGTTTTACAGATATTATCTTCATCTTGTCAATAAAGAAGCTGCGAGTCACAGCAAAGGAGTAGGCCTAGATTTTCAGAAGCTAAGTGGAGAAGGTGGACCTCAAACTCAGGTCTCTGGGTCAATTAATAATCAATTACATTATGTCTGGATTTACTTAATACATTGCTACTGAGCAATCTCTGTGATCCCTTGAAAATGAAAACATGAAGAGCTATCACAGCAAAAGGAAGAAAAAATGATAAAGCCTCCATCATTTGCCTAGACCTCACTTTAAGCAGTGAGGCAAGACATCTGGTCATAATGTGCTACGGTTGAGTGAACTTTTCATGCAATGATTTAGCTGCTACAGCAGATTCTATTGTATGATTAGCAGAGCATTGTATTGCAAGTTCAAGCACATAAACAGATTCAAGAAATATGGTGTAAGACATGTCTGTGTACCCCACAAACACATGCTTTGTTTGTTTCAATTATCATAGACATGTATGCACATGTAAATGCCAAGGGAGAGCTCATTCTGAGAGCCTGACTTATGGGTCTTTCATACTTGGAAGTGTAGGTGGTTTCCACAGTTGAATGCGTTCCTGAGAGGCATTTCACTGAGCAGAATGGGTGAGTGGTGTTTCCAACGTGTCTCCGGAAAAGTAGAATTAACAGATAGACAGACAAAGACCAAACTACACAAAGTGTACTGAGCAAACATGTTTTCATCTCACTTTGAGTAAGATTGATAGGTCAAAGGGTACATGTGCTTTTAACTTCAAAAGAAATTATAAATGAACTTTCCAAAGTGGATGAACGATTTTTCATCCCACCAGCCTATGTGAGCTCCAGGTAGTCCGCAATCTCATCAGACTGGCATAGAAAGGACTTTTAATTTACCACTTCACTACTAATTATGTTGAGGATCTTTCCATGTATGTGTGTGGGGAATTTGAATATTTATTTATTTGTTTTTAGAGATTTATTTTTATTTATGTGTATGCTTGTTGGCCTGTACACAGACACGTACAGCATGTGTGTTTCATATCCATAGAGGCCAGCAGAGAGTGTCAGATCCCCTAAAACTGGAGTTAGAGACAGTTGTGAACCACCATATGCTGGGAATCAAACCTGGGTCCTCTGAAAGAGCAACCAGAGCTCATATCTGGTGAGCTGTCCCTGCGTATTTATTTTTAATCTTATCCTATACACTATGCTCTATGTCTTTTGAGCTCTTTTTGGATACTGGAAAGAATCTCGTCACTGAGTGAATGTTTTGTACATATTTTCTCTGCAGTGTTTTGTTTTGCTCTGTTTTTGTACTACTTCTTGCATGTTTGCCAAAGAGCAGAGGGTTCTAATTTTCTTTTGAGATAGGGTCTCACTATGTAGCCCATGGCGTCCTCCAACTGACAGACAGAACCTTCCTCTGTCTCCTGAGTACTGGGACTCAAGAAGTACACCACCATCAGTTTTGAAAGGGTTCACATTTTTCAAAACTTATCAAAATCTTTGTGTAACCAAAGATCACAAAAACTATCTCATAGTTTCCTCTGAAGTTTTATTTCTTATATTGAAGTCTCAAGACTTTTAACATCTTTATGCTTAATTTTCATTTTCCCTTTCATCATTTATAGTTGTTTAATATATAACTTTCATTAATCATAAGGATAGCATATACATGAATGTAAAGATATTTAAAATTTATTATTTATCCTTTAAGTTGCCATTTTTAGTTAATATTCTTCTCTTTTTAGATTTCTTTTATGTTTCATTCACAAATACATTTCTTTTTTAGTTTCAGAATATAGGCTTTTAAATTTTAGTTAATTTTCACTTATTTATAATTACACATACTTATAATTATTCATATTATTTCAATTTTCATTTTAGGAAAAGCATGACACCAGTTTATTTGCTTTCTGAAGTCTTTACTAGTGACATGCTGACAAGATAGACTGCACCACTATCCATCTATATCTGTCCATCTACATCTACATCTGCTAAATCAAGGTGCACATTTAGACACCTTTGAGGGAACCACCATTGTCTTGTCACTGGCAGGTTTGCATTTTTTCCCCTGGACCCAAGGATCCTATGGAGAGTCTTTGGTCTATGCATAGCTGCTAAATTCTTGTTCTTGTATGAGACTTCATCTTCTGAAACTTTGCTGGCCTTGACTGAGTGCTTGTTTAGCAAATAATGATTAGGACTGTGCACAGCACATACCTAGAAACCACATACCTGTATTTTAAAGTCATTGTGAAGTTCTCTAGTTCTACAGAACAGCCTATATTCACACTAATTTACCTTACTTTTGGATGAGCCTATAGAGGACAAGTGATTTTTAAGCATCATGTGCATTGGAGGGCTGTGTTGACAGACAAAGATCACTCAGTGCACATTCAAGCTTTTATCCAAGCCACTTAATTCATTTAATAACACTATAGCATCTTTCATTTCCCTTAGGAGAGTTATCTGAGGGCAGGCCTCTCATCACCAGGATGTTGCCTCAGCCTTTCAATCAGACATTGCTTCCTCTACGTCTCCATCCTTCCTGGATAATAGATGTTACACACACATCAACCTATGCTCATCTGCAGAAGTAAGTTTCAGGCAGTTGACTCTCCATCCTTCCTGGATAATAGATGCTGCACACACATCATCCTATGCTAATCCACAGCAGTAAATTTTAGGCAGTGGACTCCCTGAATCTCTCTGTTCATCTTCAGCTCTTACTTAAGCTTGGAGATCTTCCCAGCCTTTGCTCATGTCCAGTACTGAGAGTACATAAGTGCTCCATTCCTTAGGAAAGGTACTTGCTAGTCCTTACTTTTAGTTGAAGTTCAGCCCACTAACTGTTAAAAGATGGAAAGTGACACCTGTCCATCACTAATACTCCTACAGAATGAAGTGACAAATCATTGTATTTCCCAGAATGTATTACTTCAGGGAATCATTAATATTTAATAATTCCAGATGCCAAGTGGTCTGCAACTCCTTTTAAGAGAAATTATTTTTTTGTGTATAGTAACTTTGTAGTCTGTAAGCTCGTAAGACAGTTCAGTAAGTAACAACACTTGCTGCCAAGCCTGAAGACCTGGGTTTGGTCCCCAGGACTTACCTGGCACAAAGAGAGAGCCAACTCCCACAAAGTGTCCTCTGATTTTTACATGTGTGCCATGAAACATGTATACCCACTTACATACACGCATGCATACTCAAAAAATAAATCCAATAATTAAAAAACTGAACTTCACAGTCAAAATTCTATGAACCAAAGAATATTTATTGACATGACTAATTATGAGTTAATGATATAGCAATAATAAAACGATATTTACACTTTGTTAAATGTGGGCCAAGAATAAGGCTAAGTAGCAATCTGTTTCCTCCCATTGGATGATAGACATAACAACACTTTCTGTCAATATCTATATTATAAAGATAAAATTTAACAAATATTTCATAGTAAGATTTACTGGTATTGATGTACTTCCTTTTGCAGCCCACATGTGGTAGACACATCTCAAGCTCTCCATTGATCTTTTATCTTTCCCATTATATGAACTTTAAAATAATTAAACTATACAAATTAAAACATTTATGTATGGAATTATCCATTGGCTAAAAATACGGACAGACAAGTATATCATGTACTCTGTTACATTTCAGGAAGGATCTTTGCTGTCATGAATTTGAACAAAACTGAAAAGAAAACAACAGTGATTATTTATTTTGTTAAAATTCCTTTTGACAAATAAATAATTCCATTTAGTTTATCAATAAATTTAAAAATGTATACATTACCCTTTTAGCCCAAACAAAATGCCTGTGAAAGGAATTCAATCTATTAAAATATCTTTTGATATTTAGAATATTTTGGAATTTGGGGATGGAACAATGGCTCAGCTGTTAATTGTATATGCTGTTCTAGTGGAAGTCTTGGATTTAGTCCCCTGCTTTCTCAAGAGGCTGCTCACAACCACTTTTAACTCAAGCGTCAGAGGATGCAACACCCTCTTCTGTCCTGTGTGGGCTCTTGCATATATGTGCACACACCCACATTTAGACACACACACACATATGCATATGTTTTTTGTTTTTTATGAAATCCTAAAAAGGAATATTCTGAAATGTATACAAAGAACGATACAATTTGGGGATAACACATCCACCAAACTAGCTTGGTTAAACGACTTTGCACTTTAAAGGGGAATAAGAACAACTTGAATCCACTGGAACTTACCTTTCTGAAAATCTAAAAATGTATCTTACATATGAGGTTCATGGGTAAAAGAGACGTCATATTTAGTTACTGTTCAGTGTTTAAGGCAATTTCAGAATTGCTCTGACTCCATGTGTGCAGCTGTTGCTGTGGCCAGAAAGCAGTTTCACTGTAATTGCTTACTACTTCTGGTTCTTACAATCTAACATTTCCTTAAAGATATGTATTGGATGTTGAACATATCTTCCTATTCCTCCCATTTACCGTTTTTTTTTTCACCCCTCTCACACTAATCTCCTTTGTTTTCAGGGATAGTTTCATTTCTATCTTCATTTAATATATACATGGAGAGAACCACTAATGAGGAAAACATATGATGCTCGTCTGTCTGAGAGTCGCTTAACTAGATTAATGTGATTTTCAGTTGCACCAATTTTCCCATAAATCTATAACTGCATTTTTCTTTATGATCATTTTCTGATATATATATATATATATATATATATATATATATATATATGTGTGTGTGTGTGTGTGTGTGTGTGTGTGTATCCATTTATCTATATATTACTTTATCTATTCCTCTATATTTGTACCATACCTTAGCTGTTGTGATGTGAAAATATTTCTGTGGTATGCTGACCTTAGAGTTCTTTAGATACCCCAGGAATGGGATAGCTGGTCTGTGTATCATTCTGTATCAAGAAAAATATTTTATTTAAAAGGTAATATAGATAAACTGTAGGAAATCAGTAACATAATGACAAAGGGGTGTGGATTTTATAATGCTGCCATCTATAGCAATGATTTCATCCATTTTCCTGACAGTCTTTGTTGACAAAGAATTATGAGTAGCTCTATATACATGTGTATCATGCAGGTGGTCAGTATTTTGAAAAATGGATGATCTTGAAATACCCAGTCTTGAAACTGAAGTTCTTATAAAATTGTGCCATAATGTTACGGTGTATTTACATGTTAGCTTAGTGAATAAAGGAGGCCTGACAGAGGATGAAGCTCTTATCTTTCCATAGTGTGGGAAATTCAGCACAATGGTCCTGCAGTGCCCAGTTAGTAACAGGAACACTGTTTTGGGAATAAAGCGTGAATGAGGGGCCACAGTTAAATGTCAAAAGTGCTGTCTAACCAAGCAGACACAAGCAGGCCCATTTCTGAGTAACCTCAAGTTTATTTGCTGAGGCAGTGCTTTTCCTTTAAGATAAATGCTTCTCGAGTTGGCAGTCATCACAGTTACATAACTACAGCAGATATGGGGCAGAGGACTAGCAGTGATACATGCTTTGCCAAGTTGTTACAGGAAGGAGTAGAACTTTTCACAGAATGACAATACCTATTCTCAATTAGCTTTGTGGTCTTAGAAATATTTAGACATCTTTATTTCCTTCATAGACTTCCCTTAAGTGATCATTATCAGTACAGCAGAATATTTGGGTGGCTTTTGGATACATTTTTACAAGCGCTGAATTTCTTAATATTTTCAGTATTTTTCTATTTTTTTCCACCCAACAATAACCATCCGTGAAATGAATTGTTATTTAACTTAAGGAAAAATGTAGATTTTTTTCTCTCTTTTAAAACTCTCTACTGAGAATAGATGTTTGGATCACAAAGTTAGACTCCTACTTCTAATGGAATCTGTGTTGTTGGTTCTTTTTTTTTTTTAACTTTTACTGCAATTGATATAAAACGTTTTACAAGAAAGACAAAAGAATAGAAAGTTCCAGTAGTCGATGATGGTGCTGTTTGCTTGGTCCATTAAGCACTGTATTTTGGAAATGATGCAGATGAGATGCTCCAGAGGAGGGGTGGCCCCTATGAAACATGGGGAGCAAACTCCCCAATAATTGTAATCCCGTCGTATCATTCTGGCACCCTTCTGACTTTTCCCTCCTCCCTGAACAAAGAAAAAAAAAAAACATCACAAAGAACAAAGAAGAAAAAACAAAAAGTAAAAGCCAACTGAGTATGTTTGGTTCATATAAAATCATTTCTAGGGAGAATGGGTGACCCTAAGTTTGGAAATGATTCTAACAGGTAGACTATTACATTAATTATAAAGAGGTAATTAAAAACCTTGTATGATTTAAATGAGCATTCCTCAAAAGGCATAGCACCTGGGTTAAAAGAGCAAAGTGATGGCTTTGAGCGTGCCCTTCTGCTTTTAGGCAGTGAAAGAGCACAGAAGGGAAGGGGACACAGGTGTCTGTCCTGGAAGACAGCAAGCAGACAGTTCATCCTGTGTTAGGGCTGCCAAGTGTCTGACTGAGTTTGTGGCTGAGTGTGGCCACATGCTGTCTCCTCGCTGAGCCTGCATCATCACACCGCCTGTGCAGAGTCCAAAACAAGAAGGCATACAGGGAGACACCCTGGAAACCCCACCTTCTGCTTCCTGGGGCCTCAAGTCTTTGGACTCAGATTTGAAGGACATTGTCAATTTCTCTGTGTGCAGATCGCGGGCCTTCTCAGCCCACTCAAGTGATAGGTCATTTCTGTACAGCAAATCTTCTTGGTTCTGTTTCTCAGGATCATTCTAACAAACAGAGCAGACAACCAAACAGTGAGAGGGCATGAAAACTCCCACTCCACCACCAGAACAGCTGGGAGTCCAAGGGAGAACTTGAACTTTGCAGTACCAACAGAAGAGGGTGCCATTGAACTGGGAATCTTACTCCATGAGGAAAGCTGGGGATGCAGCTCCCAGTTGCCCAGTCTTCATCAAGCATGCTGCCCTCATTCTTTTTACCTCCAGTCATCCCACCTGCCTGCAGAAGTTTTAGTTTGCGTTTCTGAAAGGGCTGGTACTTGTTATCCATATATGCTTTGATGATAGATCTGCTAAATACATTCATTTTAAATCGAACTCTGATGCCATGCAAATTTGGCAACCCATGGTCTGTCCCCTCAGCCGGCCGTGATTCACCCCTACAGCCCGCATAAAGGCGAGACAAGAGAAGTGACCCCGAACAGTTGTTCTCTGCATGATCCTGACGTTGTTCCTTTACATTATCTCGGCATGCACGTCTACTCACACACACCACGCGCATGCACAAATAAGTTGAAAATATTTAAATTAAATTCATTATTTTGTTGGGTTTTTCTTCACCCCTTTCCTTTCTCATGGTGCTTGAGATTTAACAGAGGGGCCTGAGTGTGGTAGACAAGCCCCCTCCCAGTGACGTACACCCACAGTCCCGTGACATTTTAATCGAAACCTTAGTTTTGTATTTTGACTGTTTTCCGTATTCTTTCCGTATGCTTTCACCAGGGGTGTTAATTGCATACATTTTCCTCAATCTCCTAGTGTCATGCACAAACCATGTTGTCTGTGTCTTGTCTAAAAATTCCTCGTTAGTGCACATCATTAAATGTGTAGGGTTAAAGTGGTCCATAGTCTATTATATTTTTCAATGTCTACAGGCTCTCTCATTTTTGGTGTTTTGAATAATTTGTGTTTCCTGTGTTTTTGTTTGTTTGCTTCCAATTATCATGACAGAAATTTACAAATGAATTTGCATTTTTTGGAAGAACTCTGTTACAATTCATACATTGAACCTGAACCTCATGTTTCCTTTTGGGCACAGGCCCACATGGCACTTGTGCATGTGCTCATCCATTCGGTGTGTGGTGTGTTCCGTGGGCTGAGAACATGTCTTTGAGGGAGAGGACATGCTGCTTCAAAAACAGGAGACTGAAGAAGGAAAATGATTCTTCTTTTCCCCCTCCCTCCCTCTCTCACTCATTCTCTCCCTTCCTTTCCACCTCCCTCCCTCCCTCCCTTTCTCCCTCCCTTCCTTCCCCCTCTCTCCCTTCCTCCCTTCCTCTTTCCCTCTCTCACTTTCTCACTCTCTCCCTCCCTCCTCTCCCTTATTCTCCTCCTTCCTCTCTCCCTCCCTCCTTCCCTCTCTCTCTCTCTCTTCCTCTCTCCCTCCCTCCTTCCCTCTCTCTCTCTTCCTCTCTCCCTCCCTCCTTCCCTCTCTCTCTCTCTTCCTCTCTCTCTCCCTCTTCTCCCTCCCTTTTTCTCCCCCCTCTCCTTCCTTCCTCCTCTCCCTCCCTCCTTCTCTCCCTCCCTCCCTCCCTTCCTTTCATCCATCCATCCACCCATCCTCCTTTATTGTGGACATGGGAAGAAACATCTGGCTGACCTACTTGGCTAGGTGCCCCATAACATTCCAGGAGCAAAGGAAACAGTGTCTTTCGAACACAGCAGGAGCCATGCACGTATGAACTCCCAGGGACTGTGACTGCATGGACAAGAGCTGCACAGGTTCAAAGCAGACAGCATTCAGTACCGAGGAGGGGAGTGGACACATTTGACTAGTAACACAGAAGTCATTTAAATCAATACCTGATGGGAAAATTGGTTTTCTGCAAAGGACTGACATTGGGTTTAGCAACTACACTCCAGGTAGCCCATGGCTAGGAACAGTTGGTATGTGTGTGTTTTGTGTGTGTGCTTTTTGTTTTGATTTTTGTTATTATTGTTTGTTTCTCTGGGGAGAGGGATAGAGAGATGACAGAGACAAACAGACAGAAGTAGAGACTCACAGAAACAAGAACATGGAGGAGGAGCTAGGAGGAGATGGGAAGAGCTAGCGGGATGATTGTGATCAAAGTATGTTGTATGAAAAAAATGTAAATAAAAATTTAAAACTGAAGAAAATTTAACAGGCCAACCAGTCAACAAAAAACACATACATACCCCACTCAGCCAGCCTTGTGGCCTAAGAATTCTGCTTTTATCTGGCTGCAATGTAAGTGGGGGAGGGGGCATTATTATCAACTAAAGGGTTATCTGGAAATGTGTTGTTCAAATTTGATATCTGCCATAAGAAAATGCCTCTCAATAGGATGAGAATGAATTTACTTTAAAAACAATTGCTTTGGGGCAATGCGCTTCAAAGTCTAATGAGTCAACAGCTCTGGGTGACAAGCATCTATTCCACGCAGATATGCTACACTGGGCCCCGGATTCCTCATGTGTGACTTTCCCTTCTAATTAAAGTTTCCCCTCTAGGAAAATGCAGGACAGATATTTGACGAGGTTGAGAGAGACTATTTTCCAGTCTCATGATGGCACTTAAGTCTGTGATTGTTGGTGACTGTAACTCCACGTCCATGGGAACTGACACCCTTTTGTGTCTGCTGGGCAAAGAAGTGATGTACAAGTGTGTTCAGTGCAGGCAAACACTGAAGTGACTGGCACCCTGTGGCAGTGGGTTAATAAAGGATGGCTCAGAGGAAACAGTAACCTTTGGCAGAGTTCCGATTGAAACTTACCAGCACAGCAAAGCAATGCAATTAATGGAAGTGGTGTGAGTTGTTTTTGTAGGGACTGAAGCTCAGTTTTTGTCACAAAAAGTAAAATAATGAAAAAGTAAAAAATTTCTCTATGGAAATCCAGAACTTTTGTTTTTTTTATGAAAGGGTTATGTGTGTGTGTTTTTTTTAACATATATTTTGGTTATAGCAACCCCCAACTCCCCTTCCAGTTCCTCCCAGTTCTTTACCTCCTCATGCCACTCTTACAACTTCCGGTCTATTGCCTCTGATCACGACTGCTTTTGTGTGCATGGATGTAGAGCCATCTACTGGGATGTGGTCACCTGACAGGGGCCATTTCCTGAAGAAATGTGACTATCTCTACCCCAGCAGCCTTCAGTTGCCGATGCTCCTAAGCTAGGGGTGGGGTTTCATGAGGTCTTCCCTATCCATGCTTCCTTTTTACTGGCTTGATCTTGACTAAGTCTTCTGCAGGCAAGCACAGGTGCTGTGTGTTCATGAGGGCAATGACCTTATCCTGTCCAGAAGACACTGCTTTGCATGAGTCCCTTCCAATCTTTGGTTGGAATACATGAATACATGCAAGATGTATTTAACTGTATTGATCTTTGTCTTGTGCCCAAGCTGAGGCTTTGCTGACTCAACAGTGTGTTTTCCTTTCCACTTTACTTTAGACTTCTCAAAATTATATATATCGAGTTACCTTGCCAATCTCATTTTAAGTGGTACTTTGACTGGTGAGTGTTGAATGAATGAAGACTCTATTTCATTCTTAGCAACATAACCAGTTGGGAGCTATGGACTGGTCACATAACAGCTTTTGTTATAATTCAGTGTTTTGTTTTTTGCAGAACTCATTTTAAAAAATATAGACAAGGGGCTAGAGAGGTAATTCATGAGGTAAGAGCAGCAAATGCTCTTACTGAGAACCTGAGTTGGGTTCCTAGCTCCCACACTGGATGGCTCCTAACTGTCTGTTACTATAGTTCCAGGGGATATAACATCCTTTCTGGCCTCCAGAGCACCCACACATATGTGGCATACATTCACACATACCTGTTAAAAATAAAGCTTAAGAACCAATGTCATAAGACAACAGAGGTCTTATGATAAAAAGAGAAGCCTGTGGTTAGCATCTTCCCTTCTAAAGATAACATGGAAATGTCTGCAGAGGGTGAACCTCTCCAGGATGGTCTTCGACCTATGCATTTGGGACAGCATAGAGATCAGTAGATGCACAGACATATGCCTCGCTGGCCTCCCAGATAGCTGGTGCAGCAACATGGAGTTTCACAATTGCAGGACTGGCTCATGGGATGTCCCTGCTGTTCTTAAGGAAGCCCACTCTGCACTGTAAGTTTGAGGCTGCTCTGTACATTAGGAACCTCGTCCAAGTGTGTCACAGCAACAGTGTTCCTTCTTGCTTTGCTGTGATTGTACATGTAGGTTAAAATAGAGGATGTTTAACATAAGAGCCCGATTCCTGCTATTTGTCTGGGTTTGAGAAACAAATAGGCCTAAAAACAACCAGTGAAGTAATTCTTCGGTGGGGAAGGGAGCTAACTGTTGCAAAATTCATTATTGCTTTAAAAATTGGAGTTTATTTAACTATTTCTGTCATAGCAAGAAAAATACTGGAAAGGTGAAACATGACCACTTGCAAATCTGAGTTTGCGATCATACATTTCTGCTTATTGTTCAGGAAGTGACTGTCTTTATTAACCTCACATTATGCTACAGCTGTGAGTGAAATTTTCCAAGTAAACACACGTACATATTAGCGCTCTCCCACCAGTTCTGTGAGAGGAACACTGTAGTTCTCATTTTTTCTGGAGGCCAGACAGTCAACAAATGGTAAAGCTAAAACCAAATCCATGCCTGCTCACTCTAGCATCTGTGCTTTTAGTTTGAGAAAAATTTGAGCATAGAATGAGAAAATAAAATCAAGGATAAAAATGTCTTGCCTGTAGAGCTACATCAGTTAGTATGGTGCTTGCTGTGTGTACTAGTCAGGATTCTACAGAAAAACAGAACTTATAGAATGCATAATATATATATGTATGTATATATACATATATATATATATATATGTATCCACAAGGCTGGATGTCCTAACTGGTGTTCAACCTATGCTGGAATCCTGATGATGTAGGCTCTAATGCCAGTGAAAGGATGGGCTTGGTAGCAAGGTGAGAGCAAGCAGGCGATGAGAACAAGCTTCTTCTTCAGTGTTGTGTCTTTACATAGGCTCCCAGCACAAGATGTGGTCCAGATTATAGGTGGATTTTCTCAGTTCAAACAATCTGGATTAAAGGTGTGTCTTCCTGCCTCAAGGTTCCAATAAACTCTTATCTTTTCCCCAGCTCAAAAGACCTGGATTTGCAGTGGATCTTCCTACTTCAAATTAGGCAAAATCCCTCCATTTGGAGATTTAGTTAATTCCAGATGCAATCTAGTTGACAACCAAGAATAGCCATCACAATGAGCAAGCATGAGGATCAGGGCTCAGTTCTCCAGCAATCATGTAAATTGTGGATATGGAAACTAGAGGGTGGCAGAGCGAACCCAGAAGCTCATGGACTAGCCAGACTAGAAGAATCTGGGAACTTAAGGCTCAGTGAGACACCTTGTTTCAAAAGAGTCAGGTGAAGAAGTGATTGAACCAGACAGCTGCCATGAGCCTCTGACCCCCACAGCCTCCATGGGCCAGCATAGCCCTCACACGTGTGCTTACACACACACACACACACACACACACACACACACACACACACACACACACTACAAACATAATGCCATGAATCTTACATCATGATATAAAGAGTAGCATAAGGACAAATTTGTGGAATATGGATTGATCTTGAAATCCCTTGGGGTTTATTACTGTTTATAATGCTTCTTCAAACTCCATTTTCCATGTCTAAGACATTAGAGATGTGTACTACACAAAGATCTTACTTGTTTCAAGAAAGTGTGTCAAGATTCACACATTTAGCCTATGACAACTGTGAAACTGACTTTCAAAGACCTGTGGTCTAAAACCCAGAGTGTGCTTAATGAGGTTACATTCTTCCAATAAGTGAAGTTTTAAGTGGATAGTAATTTCATGGGCATGCATGTAAACCCGGTTGCATGTGCAATGAGCTCTCTCCTTCCTCCCCCTAACAAATCATCATCGTGCAAAGATATCTGGAAGAGTCACAATTTCCTGATACTGTACAGCTTGTGTCATTTAAAGTGGAACTCTCCCATGGAGTGGAATCACTAGATAACACTGTAGTTATGTTTGATTTTTTTTGAAAAAATTATTAATTCCATTAGTAATGCATGTTGCATTTTCTCTGCTTCTCACCAGCAGTATTTTTCTTCTTAATCATAACTGTTCTGACTCAAATAAGGAAAAGAATTCTAATTGTGCTTTGGATATAAATTTCTCTGATGCTGGCAATGCTAAGCATTTTCTTCACATATGTATGGTCTTCTTTGCAAATATTTGTTCACATTATTTGTTTGACACTGGACTTGAACAGTCACCATTAAGAATCTTTGTAGTTCACAGTAGACGATGTAGAGTTCTATTAAGCTGAATTCCACAAATCATCAACTGCATAATAACCCTAAATGCAGGGCCAGTCCAATCCCATTTCTTCCATTAAGTAGCAAGAGGCTCGGCAGTTGATGCAGTAAACCGCATGGCCAGGATTCCATGCTCTCACCATTGTTTTTCCTGATTCCTTCAAGTGGCACCAAGTATAGAATCAGAGCTTAGTTATAGTGAGTCCTTGAGTGATTTCCAGCTTAGAAATCAGAATCTCAAAAGCCCCAAGTGACTTGGAAATGATTGGGCTGGACCCTAGTTCTGAGACTCGAATTCCCCAAATCATAGCCTTGAGCTTTCAGAGTGGCCAAATGGTCCCATTTCTCTCTTAAAGTTTAAGTCCTAGGTACTAAGCAGTGAGGGTCAACTGATGTTAGGCATCTAAGCCAGGTCCCAGACGGCAAGTTAAACAGAGCCAGAAATCAGATTTCTTCTTGAAGAAAGGGACTCTGGTTCATGAATGAAGGAAAAATTTCAGGTTGCTGACTCACACAGGAAGGCTTTTCTTTTTGATTTATTTGTTTTTGTTTTGTTGTTGTTTTCTAGTGATCTGTCCTCCCTGCTAGCTCTCCCTTCTTTCTTAGGTTCGGCAACATTTCCTCAGAAGGTTTTCCAGGACCCATGGGCTAGCCTCAAAACTGCCTGCTACTACTGATTTGCACAGCACATCATGCCATTAGCACACAAGCCAGGCATGTTTAATCTTTTCTCTTTTCTATCTCATCCCATCTTGTCTCACGTCCCATGTGCTGAGCATGGGAACTAGAACACTCTGGTATATATATCTGGCAAAAGGTGGAACAGTTAGGTCAACCAGGTGTCTCATGGAGTAAAAGCATCTGCCACCATGCTTGTCAAACTCAGTCTGACATCTAGGACTCATATGTGTCTAGAAGGGAATAACTGACTCATGTTAAGTTGTCTTCTGACTTCCACATGTGTGCTGTGGCACATGCACATCACACACACACACACACACACACACACACACACATCATGAAAAGACAATATTTGAGCTGTTGAATAACTGATTCATTGCAATTTGTAACTAATGTTTAAAATCATACCTGATTGGTGAATAAAGACATTTTTCAATATTGGTTTCAATGAGTTGAAACAATGTGCTGTTCAACCTTTTCATTCTTTGTGTCTGGATTTGCTGACACACAAAGGTTCCTGTAGATAGAAGCTTTCACGGTGGCTCCTTGGATCTAGCCCTGGTTGGTGGTAAATGTTGAAAATGTAAGAAATGGCTCTGGAGTCTAAGCAAATGACAAGACAATCCCAAGTTTTTCCTCAAGGCCAAAAATATTACTTCTTCAAAAGGATACGTAGCTATGTTCAGCAAAGCAGACAAATACCCCAGTATGTACAGTGCATATGCATGTGTGGGGGTTCCACTAGGTTATCATTCCTAAGGCAAAGGAGCCTGCACTTCTCTTTGGCTGATCAGAACTTCAGCTCACATCCTTACAAGGTTGACTGGTTTAATTGATGCAGTTGAGAAGCAGAATGCTTTTTTTGTTTAAGTAAAGTATGCAATTTTGAGCAAGTATTTTGATTTTTAAGAAGTCATGATCCTGGAGGAATTAGAATTTCTGCCAAGCACTTGTCCAGTTTTTTGTTTGAATTTGTCTTATTTTGTAGAAAGGTCATTAAACTTTGTTTAGGTGTCCCACAGGAGCACACTCCAGATGTGTCAGTCATGACTGTTTTTGGGAACCGGCATCCTCAGTATAGACTCTTCATGGCCATTTACGTCAAATCTGAGACACGAGACTGCCTCTTTGTCAGCTACAGACTCTGATTTGTTCATCCAAAGCCTCATGTGAACACGAGTAGGAACTTAAAATTCAGAGGGATTAATTTTGTTTTGGAGTCTCACTTTTAAAGAAGATAGAGGATTTGGCTGGACTCGAATGTCTTTCCTGACAGAGCTCAGCCAGGTGAGAAATGGTGCTACACCAGTGACTCAGAGTAAAGATTCCCTTGGCATACTCCATACATGCTCCCACCGGCCATTTCTGAAGGAGTTCACCATGGCCAAGTTAAGTTCACCATGCAGCTTGGGCTGATGTTGTTGGTTTGGTCCTTCTGTTCCCTTCTCTGTCCTTGCAGTCATCCAGTATTTAGGGGAACATCAATGCAGACCTGTGTAGATTACATCATTGGACTCATTTATTGCCTAGCACTGGCCTGAATTCAGCCTATGGGAGGGACTTGTGGGTTACAGAGGGCAGAATAGTGGAAGTCCAGGTCTCTGGCAGGTGGTTGTGAGCCGTCCAACAAGAGTGATAGGAACTGAATTTCTGCCCAATGCAAGAGCAGTGAATGCTGTTATCTCTAGGCCACCTCTGCATCTCACACTTGTGATAACTGGCCACCTCCTTATATCACTTTATACTTGCACCTTCATTGTCCTGGTGTAGGCATTATATTGTGCTGTGCTGGAATTCTCCACACCCTAATGGTTCCTTTATTAAACCCACTTTATCCAATGGAAGTGCATTCTCGTTTTCTGTTTTGGAATCTGCCTTATATAGATGTTATTGTGGAATGGGAAAGACTTGCGTGAAATACACAGGACTATGCTGTTGTTGGTAATAGAAGCAAAAGGTTTAAATCTCTTTCTTTGATGACACGATTGGGGTATATTTTGCTCCTGTTATTCACAAAGATTTTAATAGTCCCAAGAACACTCATCGAAATAGATAAAACTGAGTGCCTGTTCTCAGAACTCTACCAAAGAGCATTTCAAAGAAGACATGGCACATGAAATCAACTGAACTCAAAACTGGAAGATGAAAAGATAGGCTAGCATATGCATATCATATGTATGTAGTTCTATAAAAAAGCAAAGCTTCTATAACTTTCCAGGTGTTTTTCCTCTAACAGTTTGAGATCCAACTGGGTTAATCAAGACAAAGATTGATGCGAACTAAACTAAAACATTGACAAAACTAAAACATGCAACCCCAAGTCTGTCCATGAACAAGATTTTTCTTTTCCCAGTTACACTTTTTCTACCTTTGAACTGAAAGTGACAAACATCCTAGGCTCAGTTTTGTTCAGGGATCATATAGGCAGTCAGTGACAGTGCGTGACTGATCAAGTAGAAAGTTAGGGTTTCATGAGATGAAAGGAGTTCATGGGAAAGCAAAGTCAGCTGAGTGGGAGCAGAATAAAAGATTGCTACCTAGGAAACTACCGGGGTTCAGACAGATCTGGTGATGCTTTGTAAACTTCCGGGGTTTAGATAGGTCTGGTGATGCTTTGTAAACTATTGGGGTTCAGACAGGTCTGGTGATGCTTTGTAAACTATTGGGGTTCAGACAGGTCTGGTGATGCTTTGTAAACTTCCGGGGTTTAGACAGGTCTGGTGAAGCTTTGTAAACTATTGGGGTTTAGACAGGTCTGGTGATGCTTTGTAAACTATTGGGGTTTAGACAGGTCTGGTGATGTTTTGTAAACTATTGGGGTTTAGACAGGTCTGGTGATGCTTTATAAACTATTGGGGTTCAGACAGGTATGGTGATACTTTGTAAACTTCCAGGGTCTTGACAGGTCTGGTGATACTTTGTGAAGAGGAGTTGCCATGAACTTTGTGCAGGGCCACGTTCAGGCTGGAAGAGCAGAGCCCCTGGGGGGCTATTCCTTCTATCTTGAAGGGTAAAACACTCCCAATGGGTGGCATTAAAAACTCCCCAATGAGTTTGCTGTTTCCTTGAAGAGTACAGAATATTACATTTGCACAGCAAGCCACATTGTGCCTTAGCTTCTATGTTTTGCCCCCCCCTTTCTTTGCTATAGCATTGTACATTGTGATTACTTGCTGTGGGGTTAATGCAGAGTTAAAGGCCATGTGAACTTGGTTTCCTCATTTGTCAGTTGTGTAAGGAGCAGCAGTCACAGAGCAGCAGCACTCTCTGGAGTGTGTGACTGACTGATGAATGAAGAGAAACAGTTTCTGTTCCCACGGGAACAAGGCAAACATACTCTGTATTTATTACTTCCTTAACCCCCATAGAGGTCCTGAAATACACAGAGAGATTAACTAGACATGCCCCAAACAGCGTTAATATTCTGTAATCATAATAAAATGACTTCCATCATTCGTCCTGAGCAATGGTGATTGCAAACCCACTTCTTTTATTGATCAACAGTTCCCAAATAACCAAGTCTAATGCTCCTGTGTGATATTGCACATGTAATAAAATATAGACTCCCAAATATTCTTTCTTTCCATTTTCCTAGACGGAACATATGAAACCTTCTGTTGAAATTGCTATCTTTTACTTTAGTAGATAGTTTTGTGCTTGAATTTATGTATTCACAAGGATTTTGCAGAAAACAGAAAACAAGCAACAACAAAAATGCAAGCTAAGCAAGGCTCTTACGTGGGGCTTAGTTGTACACGAGCACTTTCATTTGATAAAAGCACATCATCCTGGCACAGGAAGTAGAGAAAATGACCGCACATGCTCTGGCCCCAGCACGCAGTCCATTCCGTTCGGCAGCTAATTCATGTTGCTGGCTTCTTCAGCAGAGATGGATTATTCCGTCACTCACTCTCTGGGGCAAAAGGCACTATTTTGCCAGAGAAAAGAGTCACGGAAATGAGGTATGTAAGACTGCTTTTCATGACCTATCGGGCGAGACAGTGCTTAGTTTGGATTATTTCCTAGAACTGTTACTAATATATTGTAATATGCAAATATTTAGAATAGAGATGAAAATGTAGATTATAGAACTTTTAACCATGCTAAATATTGCTGAATAAATAGAAAATTATGTGTGAGTGATAAAAAAGTCTGAGTGTCTGTGCATGTGTACATACTTAAAACAGAAAAGATGATTTTTCAAAAATTATCCTGTAGTTGAAATGAAAATAACTCTTGTTGACACAGTGCTATGGATTGAGGAATTGTTTTTCCAATAGGTGATTGTTCCAGGCTGTGTTTTCTATTAAGATCAATTTTACAAGACAGCTCTATAAACTCAATTTTCAGAGAGGTTTTGTGGTCCATTAACACCTTTTACGTTCCCGGAAAGGACTGAAATGCTCCTTATTTTGAAAGTTGCTTTCCCTACTTTGAATTTACAGTTGAAAAGTCAGGGATGAAGCAACCAGCACTCATGGCCAAAAATCAAACACAAAATCAAACCAAAGCAAACCAAAGGCCAGACCTAATTGCTTCATTACACTGTAGCTGGAATGAGTACAGGCAGAAGGAAGCAATGTGTGTCTCTAGCACAGAGCAGCCATCCTCACTGCCCCTCGACTCGGGAACTAGCTTCATCATGCGTACACTTGTTGTTCTAAGGCCATAGAAAATGCATATATAAACATTCTGTACTTTTTTTCTGCAACTACATGAAACACAAAATGCAAAGTCCTGTTTTTAAAATGAAAATGTGTCAGAAATTAACGTCACTGCATGTCACGTATATTTGTGGCACAGCCATTAGGACAAGACAGAGTGGCTTCTCCCTAGAAGACAGCTTCCTGTTCCCATGGGAATGCCTTTCTTCAGGAAGCAAGCCTGAGTGTGAAAGGCACAGCTGAGGGGAAGAGGCCATGTCCCAGGACTAATGACTTGCCAAAATAGAACATGACATTTTTGTTTTCAAATAAATAGTGAGAAAAATCGTTATTTTTAACTTTGGAGTAAGTGAATCAGTACTATGGTATATTCTAGTTCAATATAAACTTAAACATATTGTAAGAGCAAATACAACTATGGGAACCAAGCTAAAAAGTGAGCTATAAGTGAAGTTACTGAGAAGATGTTTTCTTAGAAAAGCAAAGCCTCCTGTGCTAACTATTGTCTTATTCTGAGCTTGGCGAGGGTCTCTTATTTGAATAATAAATGGAAAAATCTAGGTGCCTTGCTTTTCTAAGTGCCTGTTTATGAGGATGTAGAGGATTGCTTTCCACATTCTTAACTTTAATAGACTCCTAAAGTAATACTTCGAGACCAGCTGGAGTAGTTGCTTGCTCTTATTTTAATGGATAAAGAACAGATCTGGGGGCTGGAGAGGTGACTCGGTGGTTAAGAGCACTTGCTGCTCTTCCAGCCCCAGTGCCCACATCAGGTGGCTGGCAAGCAACTGCAATTCCAGCAACTGGGGATCTAATGCTCTCTTCTGATCTCCATGAACACCTGTACTCATGTGGCATATATACACGCAGATGCACACATAAGTAAAACTTAAAGCTAAATATTTTAGCTGGGCGGTGGTGGTGCACGCCTTTAATCCTAGTGCCTGGAATCAGAGGCAGGTTGATCTTTGTGAGTTCAAGGCCAGCCTGGTCTACGGAGTGAGTGCCAGGACAGCGAGGGCAGCAAAGAGAAGCCTCTCTCTCAAAACAACAACAACAACAACAAAAGTAAATTAAATAAAAAGATACACATTTTAAAAACGAACCAAAAGAGGCATGGTTCTTGACCGTTTGGTATCTGGTTCTATTTTATGCCTCTTTCCCATTCCTGCCATTTTTTATTGTTTCCTGAGTACTTTCCTTGCAGGCTTTCACTACCAGTGTTTCTGTCTTACACGTTTAGATCTCATTTCTCACTTACTTTCACATTTTTGTCTTTTCCAAACCATACTGCCCCATTCACCCGACACCTTTCTCTTCCTTCAACTCCAAACTTCCTGTCTACAGCGGAAATCATGGAAGATAGTGAATATAGACTGCAGGAAGTGAAAGCGTGAGGAGACTATCAGAGGTCAGAAAAGGGAGAGCAGAGTGAGGAGGGCCGGCAGGGAAGGTGCTGAGTGGCCTCCTCTTCTCCCTCATCCAACTTGTTAACATGGAAATAAAGCCTTTCCCAGAATCTCCCATCCTACTCAGGAAAACACACCTTGGCAAACTAACCTTAGTCCTTCTAGGGGCAGGTTAGGACCTCTGCTGGAATACAATAGGAGTTCTTCTTTGGAGAATAGGATCACCTGCTGTGTGTGAAAGGTGATGTAAAATACAGAGATCAAAGAGAAACCAGCAACTCTGTATGGAATAAATTCTTTGAACTATTACCTGCATTGCCTATATTCTTTTTTCTTTATTTTAATTTACTTTTTTTTCCTGAATAATTTTTTTTTTAAATCTACATTTGAAACAAGCTTGTTTTACATGTCAATTTCAGCTTCTGCCCCCTCCCGCCCTCCCCTGTTCCCCTCACCAACTCCCATCCCATCCCATTTCTGTTCCCCAGGGAGAGTAAGGCCTCCCATGGGTCCTCTACAAAGTCTGTCATATCATTTGGAATAGAGCCTAGATCCTCCTCCATGTGTCTAGGCTGAGAGAGATCCCTCTAGCTGGAATGAGCTCCCAAAGTCCATTCATATACTTGGGATAAATACTGATCCATTACCAGAGGCCCCATAGAGTGCCCAGTCCTCCTAACTAAGACCACATTCAGGGAATCTGGGTTGGTCCTATACTGGTTTCCCAGCTATCAGACTGGAGTCCATGAGCTCCTCCTTGTTCAGATCAGCAGTTTCTGTGGGTTCCTTCAGCCTGGTCTTGACCCTTTTGCTCATCACTCCTCCCTGTCTACAACTGGATTCCAGGAGTTCGGCTCAGTGTTTAGCTGTGGGTGTCTGCTTCTGTCTCCATCAGCTACTAGATGAAGGCTCTAGGAATCTAGGAATCTCATAGTAGGGGAAGGGCATTTAAGGTAGCCTCTCCACTGTTGCTTAGATTGTTAGTTGGTGGTCATCCTTGTAGATGGTCATTTCCCTAGTGCCAGATTTCTCTTTAAACCTCTTTGCTCCCTGCATAATGGTATCTCTTTTCTCACTCTCCTCTATTCTTTCTCTGACTCAATCTTCCTGCTCTGGCATGCTCACCTTTCTCCTTCTCTTCCTCCTAACTCCTTATCTGCTTCCCTCATGTTCCCAATTTGCTTGGGAGATCTCCCTTTCCCCTTCTTCAGGGACCATGTGTGTCTTTCTTAGGATCCTCCTTGTTCCCTAGCTTTTCTGATGATGTGGATTGTAGGCTGGTGATCCTTTGCTCTATGTCTAAAATCCATATATGAGTAAGTACATATTGTGTTGTCTTTTTGTGATTGGGTTACCTCACTCAGGATGGTTTCTTCAAGTTCCATCCATTTCCCTTTGAATTTCAGGAATCCATTGTGGTTTTCAGCTGAGTAATACTCCATTGTTTAAATGTACCACATTTTCTATATCCATTCTTCAGTGGAGGTGCATTTAGGTTGCTTCCAGGTTCTGTTTATTACAAATAATGCTGCTCTGAACATAGTTGAACAGATGTCTTTGTTGTATGAATGTGCAACTTTTGGGTATATGCCTAAGAGTGGAATTACTGGATCTTGAGGTAGACTGATTCCCATTTTCCTGAGCAACCACCATACTGATTTCCAAAGTGGCTGTGCGAGTTTGCACTCCCACCAGCAGTGGAGGAGTGTGCCCCTTTCTCCACATCCTCTCCAGCATAAGCTGTCATTGGTATTTTTGATTTTAGCCATTCTGACAGGAGTAAGATGGTATCTCAGAGTTGTTTTCAATTTGCACATCCCTGATGGCTAAGGATATTGAACATTTTCTTAAGTGTCTTTTATTTTAGATTCTTCTATTGAGAATACTCTACTTAGTTCTTAGTTTTTAATTGAATTATTTGGTGTTTTGGTAACTAGATTCTTGAGTTCTTTGTATATTTTGGAAATCAGCCCTCTGTCAGATGTGGGGTTGGTGAAGACCTTTTCCAATTCTGTGGGCTGCCATTCTGTCTTGTCAACTGTGTCCTTTGCCTTGCAGAAGCTTCTCAGTTTCAGGAGATCCCACTTATTAATTTTTGATCTCAGTGTCTGTGCTACTGGTGTTATGTTTAGGAAGCAGTCTCCTGTACCAGTTCGTTCAAGGGCACTTCCCACTTTCTCTTCGCATTCCCTATATTCTTAATCCCTACAGAGGAATATAAAAAGGCATTGAGAAATGGGTTATAAGGAAACATTTGGGCCACAAGATGTTTCAGTGCAAAACGGCCCTGGCCATAAAAGCCAGAAGACCTGAGTTAGATTCCTGGAATTGATGGTGGAGGGGAAACAAATTCCTGAACATTGTCCTCTGTACATAGGGTGTGTAACTACATCACATCACATACATACTCAGTAGTAGTAATTTAAGTAGTAATAATAAATTATAATACATAATAATATAAATATAATGGCTAACAGAAATTTGAAAGGAAACATTTGAAAAAAATTAATATTTTGAAAATTAAAATGTAGTAGCAGAAAAAATCATTAACTTTAATCATAAGATAAAATTTAAGAAGTCTTCTGGAATATGATGCACAGAGATAAATAATTAGAAATGAGAGGAAATGGGTAATAAAATTAATGAGCAATTAGGAAACATCCAACATCCAAACACAAGGAGTTAAAAATGGAATGCTAAGGTAGAAAATACAATAGTCTAAGAGCCATGAAAGGAATGTTCCTCAGAGATGTAAAGGATAAAGAACTCCCTTCATGAGCCAACTCTTAATTTGAGGGTGGAAGAACAAAGACATTGCAACAATTCAAGGCACATCATGTTTCTCAGTAGAGTTTCTCAAGAGAGTCAGGACTTCAGAATTTCTGTCAACCCAGAGTTCCTCATTGAGCCACACTAACGGTTACATTTGGTAGTGGGATTAAGTCATTTTAGACATGGCTCATCTACAAAAATTTTGTGTCAACTTACCTTCCAATTTCATAATTTCATTTTTCCAAACAGCTGGATAATAACTGTTCTATCAGGTATATGTAGCATATGTAGGTGTGTGTTTTGAAATAATAAAATACTTATATTATTCTCCCTTCCCATTTCTCTCTCCAACCCCTTCTATGCAGCCCCTTATTCTCTCAAATGCACTGCTTCTTTTTCTTTAATTATTGTTACATACAGACGCACACACACATGTATATATGTTCCTAAACACATAAATACAACTTGTTCAGTCTATACAATGCTACCCAAGGTTACATGATCTCAGGACTGACTACTTGAAATTTCTCCTAGTTGCTGTACTATTCCTGTGAAGAGACACCATGACACAGCTCTTATGAAAGAAACCATTTAATTGGGGCTTGCTCATGGCTTCAGATGCTTAGTCCATCATCGTCATGTTGGGAGCATGGTGGCAGGGAGAATGGCAGCAGGCAGATGAACAGGCAGGAAGGCATGGTGCTGGAGAAGTAGCTGTGGGAAACATCCTGATCCAAGGCAACAGGCAGAGGGGGAGATGGGCTGGGCCTGTCATGGCTTTTTAAAACCTCAAGACTCCCCCCCACACCCAGAGACATATTTCCTTCAGTATAGACACACCTACTCCAACATGGCCACACCTCCCAATTCTTACAAACAGTTTATCAGTTGGGGACCAATCGTGCAAATATATGAGCCTATAGGGGATTTTTCTCCAAACCATCACATTGTTGAATAACCACTTTAGGAGAAGCCCTATCCATGGGGATGAACATTTTCTTGCTCCCATCGTCCTTCAGTTCGTTCTCCAGAGTTGAGGCTTCACACGAGAGCTTTCCGACTCCCATGTTATCATGTCTACTGTGTTGCCCTTGTGAGGTCTTGTTTAGGCAGCCGTGTTGATGAGTCATCATGGGTATAGCCTCTCTGATATGCCTTGGAGACACAATCTCACAACTCACATCCTGTTCCTTTGACTCTACAATCTTTCTGACCCCTTTTCCACAACAATGATTGAGATATTCATCATTTGATGGACATCTAGGCTGTGTCCATTTCCTGGCTGCTGAGTTTAGCATCAATAACAACTGGTGAGTGGGTAACTCTGTAGTAGAATATGCAGTCCTTTGGGAAATATACCCAGAAGTGGTACAGCAGGATCATATGGCAGATCTATTTCTAGGAAATAGAAATAGATTTCTATTTCTATTTCTGTTTTTGAGGAACAACTACACTTTTTTCATGGTGACTGCACCTGTTTGCACTCCCACCAACAGTAATTGTTCCCCTTCCCCCACACCCACGCCAGAGAAAATCCTGTTTAGGCTAATGTATACTGTCTGGAATGTTTTTTCATAGACATAAAGTCCATTTTGATAGGATACATTTTTTCCCCAGCCAACCACACAGGTAAGGCATCTACCACCTAAGTTGGAAGCACTGACTAAGAAGTTTGTTTTGGAGATGATTGGTGAAAATGAACACTCATTGTGAACATGGCAGTGCACCGTACAAGCTCCTTGATGAATCTCGGAGTTGATAAAGTTTCACTAAGTTTCAATCTATGATGGTCATCCCTACTACAGACATGGCTGCCGAGAAAATAGATACGTTATAAGAAGGACAGGATATTAGGTTTTCTAGACATGGCTACATTCAAGGACGGTGGCTTGTGAAGTCTATCAGTCCACTGGTGCTCGCTTCATACTGGAGGGGCTGCTGGCATTCTTTAGAGAGGATATCCCATTGAACATTTATGGCAAGGAAGCTACTCATTTAGCATCTCTGTTTCCTGCATTAGGTCCCTCCCATAACCTGGTGCACCCTCAGTTTGGTAACTCCATTCCAATTTGGGTTTCCAGGAAGTGATGATAATAAGGCTTGAACCTTTCTGCTGAATGAGAACTTCTGATACAACATTTGGATTCATAAAGGATCGATTTCTTCTTACAGCATTTTGATCAGGACAAGGAATTACCGAAGTTTCTTATGATAAGCTAAAGGCCTCAGTAGAGGCCAGCAGCCTCTTTGGCAATAGTCCTCACCATGGAGGTTTCCTTTCTTTCTGGATTCTTGATCATGACTCCAAGTTTCCAGGTTGACAAAATCCATGCATTCATTGTCTCAGTTAGAAAAATTCTCCCTCGGCATGTAACCGAATACTCAGCTGAAGAAAGCTCCCGTACCCCCACCCCGAGCCCAAGCTCCCAGACACATCCTCATCTGACTCAGGTATGCTTCTATTTTTGGCATGCCATTTTCCCCCAGAAGTTAGACTAGGTGACCATGTTAAAGGCTCATCACAACAGCTAAGCAGCTGATAATGGGAAATGTGCTGATTTCTACTTTTAGATGATAAGATTTAAAGAAATAAAAAGTACATTTATATTACTGTCAATTTTCCTGGAGCAATGTACTACTCTATTATAGGAATGACTCAGTAAACACTGGAGGCTTGAGTGAATTTCCTATTCTGTTCACCATTTTAAAATGTTTTCATGTTCTCTGTTCTAATTTCATTAATGCTGATGTCACAAATACCTTGACCAAAAACAATTTAGGGAATAATTGTTTTATTTGGCTTCTAATTACAGGTTTAGTCCATCAATAAAGCTGCTCACAGCACAGCCACAGATGAGAGCAGAGAGAAACAAATGCACCTATGATGCCTACATTCTTGTTCCTCTGCTAGCTCTTATACAGCCTAGGGCTCCCAGATAGGGAATGACACTGCCTACAGTGAGCTGACTCAATTTATAAATAAGAAAATCTCCACACTCATAACACAGGCCAAGAGAATCTGGATAGTCCCTTATTAAAGCCCTCTTTCTAGGTGACTGTAGGTTGTGGAAAGTTGACATTTAAAATTAGCCATCACAGTAACCAATAGCCTTTCCCAAGTGTTTACCATCTGAAGTTCAGAAATACTCACTGATATCTTTAAGTGAATGACACGAGAAAAATGATGACAATCGCCAAGGTCTCTATCTCCAATTGGAAAGTTAAGCTCTACAAAGTGTTTATCTTTCTTAAATAAGAAGTTCTTAGAATTTATTAACAAATAAATTCATCTTCATCTTATCAGCTAGTAGGTCTAGAGATGCTGAGGCAACATCTAATATACTTGAGGATTGCATTAGATGAATGACAGGTCATTTGGCACAAGATAATGCCCTTAATATGATTTCTTCATCATCTTTCTGTCTTATTGCAGCCGGGGTAATGAAAACAGACTGACTCACCGGCGGCAGACAGTTCTTCGTGAGAAGGGAAGACGGTTGGCTAATCGAGGACCAGCATACATGTTTAATGACCATTCGACAAGCCTGTCTATTGAGGAGGAACGTTTTCTTGATGCAGCTGAATATGGCAACATCCCAGTGGTGCGGAAGATGCTAGAGGAATGTCTCTCCCTCAACGTCAACTGTGTGGATTACATGGGCCAGAACGCCCTGCAGTTGGCAGTGGCCAATGAGCATCTGGAAATTACAGAGCTGTTGCTAAAGAAGGAAAACTTGTCTAGAGTTGGAGATGCTTTACTCTTAGCCATCAGTAAAGGTTATGTACGAATTGTGGAGGCAATCCTGAACCATCCAGCTTTTGCTGAAGGCAAGAGGTTAGCTACAAGCCCCAGCCAGTCTGAACTCCAGCAAGATGACTTTTATGCCTATGATGAAGATGGGACTCGGTTCTCCCATGATGTGACACCAATCATTCTGGCTGCCCATTGCCAGGAATATGAAATTGTACACACACTCCTGAGAAAGGGTGCCCGGATCGAACGGCCTCATGATTACTTCTGCAAGTGTACAGAGTGTACCCAGAAACAAAAGCATGACTCATTCAGTCACTCCAGATCCAGGATTAATGCCTACAAAGGCCTGGCAAGTCCAGCGTACCTGTCATTGTCCAGTGAGGATCCAGTCATGACAGCTTTAGAACTCAGCAATGAGTTGGCAGTGCTCGCAAACATTGAGAAAGAGTTCAAGGTAGGTCACTGACAGCAGAACATCACCAAGTTCACGTGCTAAGTCAATCTGCAAGCAGTGTGCTGTATGGTATTAGAGCAAGGCATATCTAATTCCTCCCAGGGTTCAGCAAAGTTCCTTAGAAACGGCCATTTCAGCTATATGTGGAAGAATAAACCAGAATTTGAAAGGCTCGTAGTAAGAGAAAGTATGGTGTTGGCTAAGTCAAAGAAAAGGTGTGTTTCCATAATAAGCTAATTACTGGGTATGTTGGGATTTTATGGAGATATGTTTGTATGTGTTCATGTGAGCTTGTACAAAGGTGCGAATATACACATATGTACATGTGTGTGGAGGCCAACAGCTGGCATTGGATGTGTTTGATCATTCTTTTCCTTTTTTTTTGAGGCCAGATCTCTCACTGAAGCTGGAGCTCAGTGCTTCCATCTGTCTGAGCTACTGCTGGAGTTACAGACGTGTCAGTGTGCAAGTCTGTTTGTTTAACTTTCATCAACATGTTCTGGGAATCTCAGTTAAAGTCCTAATTCTTGTGAAGCAGGGACTTTATTGACTGAGCCTCTTCCCCATCCCCAATTTACGTTTCATTAAATAAGTGCATTATAATTGTTGTTGTAATGATCTACTTTCTACTAGATATTTTGCATATGTCATGGCCCTGATTAGGTTTTTTTGTTTGTTTGTTTGTTTTCTATTTTGTTTGAGAACTGGGGGATAGAAAGGTTTTGTAGGACTTTACTTCAACAACTGGTAACTGACAGAGCTGGGATCAGAATACAGCTTTCCTCTAATTTTCAGCTTCTCTTTCTTAAAGCATACTGTGTCTGTGTGTAGTATACACTGACAGATGCCATTGGGTTAGAAGGGCACAGAAGTCACATTTGAGAGGCAGGATATATGTGAATAAACATGTCATAAGATAAAGCATGAATGTGAGGTTGAGCTTTGACCATTGTGCTATAGCAGTTAAGGAAAAAGACTAGTTCCTACTAGGCTTCAGCCAACTCTCTTGCAGGCGGCACTTCAGCCATGTATGGAAGAATAATTAGGATTTTGGAAGGCTGAGAATGAGAGAAAAGAAGCAGAACAGTCTTGTACACATGAATGAAGCAGGCATGCTGAGCTTTAAGCAGACTGTCACCAGAGGTGGCTGGGGAAAGAGATGGTATTAGATCCAGCCATTGTCTACATGGTGCCTGCCACATTTGGAGAGGATCAAATCTCAGATTCCAAGCCAAGAGCATCCACATGCTGCTGAACTTCCTCCACGGCTTATCTAGTTTAATTGTGCTCATCATCTTTTGTACTGCTTTGTCATGGTTTTTCGTGTGTGTGTGTGTGTGTGTGTGTGTGTGTGTGTGTGTGTGTGTGTGCATTAATGAGCATGTGATGTCCAGTGGATGACTTTGAATGCCTTCCTCACGCAATCTTAACATTGTTTTGTGTGTGAGAGAGAGAGCTTGAGTGAGCCATGACATGTGTATGAAGGCCAGTGACCAACTTCTGATAGTCATTTTTTCTCTATATTATGAATATTCTCGGGATTGAACATAAGTCATAAGGCCTGGTGACAAGGTCCTTTATCTGCTGACTGGTCTCATTGCCCTGGACCTTTGGTTTTGAGACAGGATCTCTCACTGTACCTGGAGCTCCTTATTTGTTCAGGCTGGCTGGTCAGGGAGTTCCCAGGATTTGCCTTTTCCTCCCTTCCACTGGGAGTAGAGGTATACACATTTGGGCCTGGCCTTTTCATGTTGGTGGTGTGGATGAACTCCAATCTTCAAGCCTGTACAGCAAACGCTCTACGGACTGAGCTATCTCCCCACCCATACCTCATCACTGTTCACTTTACCAAACCATATGCAGCTTTGAATCAACTCATTCTTATCAAACTCAATAGTCTATACAAGCACATGAGAACTTAATTGTCTCTATTCTGTGTGCCTTGAGAAGGTGGTCTCTATACTGCACACCTTGGGACATTGCAGTCCAGTCTCCCCTGGGTGGCTTTCTGGTGTCATTATTATTGAACACAGGACACAGGGGAGGTAAAACTGCAGAAATAAAAGAATTCATCACACTACCAGGATATGCACACAATTTGAAACTTGGAAATCTGTTTCTAGAATTGTCCATGCATTTATTTCATTCTGACCATTATTGACCGGGATCTGAGACTGCGGAAGGTAAAGGCCATGGACGAGGAAGGGCAACTGCGGTCACTGTTGATACCTTACATCCCTCACTCTAGCTGGCCTCTCACTCAGGGAAAGTGTCTTCTTTGGCAATGGTGGAGAACAAAAAGGGCAAGGACATTTAATTCTCACTGCTACACTTAACCACATATGTCAACTGATAGTATTTTAGCACTAATCTACATGCATCTCTACCACTGAGCCTTCTCTCCAGCAGCTGCTGGAATGTGGAGAGACACAGAACACCCCTAGGGTTTACAGAAACAGATTAATCATTAGAGGAAGATCTCTTATTACTTTATATTTTATTTTGTAAAGGAATGAAATAACTTCAAAAAATTGGCCTTGAAGAGTAATGTGATATCTTAACTATTGTAAGCTTAAAATCAGAGTAAAGCCTTGGCAGCAGAAACAAAACCAGTAAACAAGCAAGCAAGCAAGCAAACAAGCAACAAACGAACGGACAAAACAAAGATGGAAGTGCAGAAATTTTGTGTTAATACTATAGAAGAGTCAATTTTCCTGGATGAAGTCAAAGCTTACACCAGGGGTGATAGAGTTCAAAGGGAGAGATCAGGCCAGGATGGCCTTGTCAACACAGGTCCCCAGCGTCCTCCATATGTTTCTGTGAGCTACTTCTATAAACTCCTTTGTGGACTCCTTTACCCCCTAGGTTTCTTGTAGTGATGCAGCAGTCCCTTTAATGTCCCCCCAGCTCCCCATTCATTTCCTTTAAGCGGCGAGGACTGAGCATCCTCGTACTGTGAAGAGGAAGTTTCTTCTGCAGCTTTTCCAGCTCCATTGTGTCTCCCTAGAGGGCTGTGCAGTGACATGCACATGGCCCTCCAGATGCCCCTGATGCATAAAGGAGAACGAGCAGGCAGAGAAACTACTGTCATGTCTATTTTTAAATCACTGCTATGCTCTGCTGTATAATGTTTAAAAATGTCAGGCTATTTGCCTGCTTGAAAAGATAAGTATCTTCCAACAAACTGGTTGGGTTGAAAAGTAGCATTTGTTAGTACTAAGTGGTATGGCTACTATCAGAACTTATAGGGAAATAAAAGGTGCCACTTCCTTAAGATATAGCCTGCGAGGCAGAGACATAGCACCCAGAGCATACAGCTAAAGTCCAGAGGAAGGAGAAAATGTATTCTTGTTGAAATTTATGAATTTTTTTACATGATTGTTACTCTAACTTTATGACAGACTAGCATTCACTAAACCAGACAATGAGCTACTGTGTCCTACCTCACAAATCTTTAGGGGACCTGACAATTAGCTACTGTATCCTACTTTACAAATCTGTAGGAGAGCAGACAATGAGCTGCTGTGTCCTACCTCATGTATCTATTAAGCAGTAAGAATTCAGATACAGCTATGCTTTATACCCTTCCATATTCCTTTACATGTATCAGCAGAGTGTGCTGATTATATATTGTATGCCTCACACTACGCCAGCTTGTGTAGACTCAAATGGGAAGTAAGAGACAGCACTCATCTGGAAAGATATTCAAATCATCTCACAAAAAGTAGCCTTTCTATGTACACCAATGAAAAATATGCTGAGAAGTAGATCATTCACACATTCCCATTCATAATAGTCTCAGAACACCTCTAGGAATAAACCTATTCAAGGAGGTGAAGGATCTCTACACAGAAAACGTGAACTATCTGAAGAAAGAGATTGAGGGAGACACTTGAAAACGAAACCATTCGTGCTCATGGATTGGTAGAATCAATATGGGGAAATGACCAATCTACCAAAATCAGCTCGCAGATTAACAACTGTGGAGAGAGGTTTTGGGAATGAGCTCTCTTGGTTGGTTATGCAATAAAAGTTCTTTAGCCTAGAAACATATATATGGGCAACACAGAGCTGATCCACCTGGCTGTAATTATGTTTTTATTCTTTTAGTGCATGTAATAACAATGGTTAATGCACCATGAATTTGGGAGGAAGTATGAAGGGTTAATAGGAAGGGTAGGAAACAGGAGATGGTGAGAAATTACATAGTTATGTTTAATTAAAAAAAAAATGGGAAAATATGTGATTCTGTTGAAGAGACACAGAAGCATAAAGAAACAAATGCCTGTGCCTCATTTGTGTCCATGACAATGTGTTTTCTTTTGCATTTCCTGTTGAAGTGTGAAATGGATGGATAGAGGAAGTCTCTTCCAACAGAGGTTAGGCCCATGAGAGTTAGTTCAGTCAGAGAAAGAGGTTTGCCAGGACAATCTGCTTCAGGGGGCCTGTGTGTGTGTGTGTGTGTGTGTGTGTGTGTGTGTGTGTGTGTGTGTGTGTGTGTCCTTCCATGCTCCTTCAACTTCATAGCTAGAATGGGACCTGCAAGAATAAACCCTGCTCATTAAAGGCGGTAACAAGTGAAATGGGGGCGGCTGCTGAGGCCAAAGACAACAGTAACATTAGCAGCATCTGGGAAGTGTCTTTCCTTAATTTTTACTTGAGATTGTATATGGTTTATCTTTACATTTCCCATAGGCTAGTATCCATTTATCACTTGTCCTCATATCAGCTATGGCAGAGCTGTGATCTGTATGCCCAGACTGAAACTTGTTCCCAAACTATATTGGGCACCTGCCATCATCTGGAGGACAATACTCTGCCCTGATCCTGATCTTTAGGTGTATTTCCCCTTTGAAATCCTTTAGCTTAGCAGGAGTGTGGCATCTAGCCTGGCCTCAGTGTGTAGCATGCTCTCCTTCTCACTCTGCTGCAGCTGGTCAAGGAGGGCCAATTTCAGGGTCACTGAGCCGTCTTGAGGGTCACTTGGTGCATATTACAAAGTTGTTTTGCATGCATCACTTATGAAGCTGTGCTCCAGGGCAGCATTGCTAAAATACGAGCTTGTCAACTGGTACCCAGAATCACAGGTTTCTTCAGCGTTTTCCCTACTTGACCTTCTAAAGGGCCTTTCAGCTGACTGCATGTGTGAGTTTTAGGATGGAGAAACAACTGATTATGCATTGCCCGTAAGACTGAGTAACTGGGAAACTGGGATTTTTTTTTTCATGCCCTGGATGGGAATGGAATCTGCCCTGCTTTTGCCTGTCATTTCAAAGTTCAAAATAAGAAAACATTTGTGAGGAAGAGTTGTTGTGCTGTCCTCAAAGGCAATGAACGAGTTTGGGCCCACAGAGATTTATGTCAAGGTCGGATGTCAACAGTTATTGAGTGAATGATTTGTGATACATTACTTACTTTCAGCAAATTATATGACAATTAAGTGAGATTATACCTACTGGCTACACAGCAGCTTTTGAGAACTGGTGTCTTAATTAGGGGTTCTATTGCCTTAGAGACACCATGAGCATGACAATTCTTATAAGGAAACATTTCATTGTAACAGAATTACAGTTCAGAGGCTTAGTCTATTATCACTGAGTTGGGAAGCATGGTAGTGGGCAGGCAGACACGGTGCTGGAGAAGGAGCTGAGAGCTCTACATCTGGATCCGCAGGCAGCAGGGAGAGAGAGAGAGAGAGAGAGAGAGAGAGAGAGAGAGAGAGAGAGAGAGAGGGAGGGAGGGAGGGAGGGAGGGAGGGAGGGAGGGAGGGAGGGAGGGAGGGAGGGAGGGAGGGAGAGAGAGAGAGAGAGAGAGAGAGAGAGAGAGAGAGAGAGAGGGAGGGAGGGAGGGAGGGAGGGAGGGAGGGAGGGAGGGAGGGAGGGAGAGAGAGAGAGAGAGAGAGAGAGAGAGAGAGAGAGAGAGAGAGAGAGAGACACTGGGCTTGGCTTGAGCATTTGAAAACTCAAAGCCCAGCCCCAGCAGCACACTTCCTCCAACAAGGCCACACCTACTCAAACAAGGCCACACTTCTAATAGTGCCAGTCCCTATGGGCCTATGGGGCCATTTACACTCAAACCACCACAGGTGTCCTTGGTTAACGTTTAGTGATATGTGTATGACCTTATTTCAGGGTGAGAAAATAAGGAGGGAGGAGGTTAGGAAGAGGCCAGTGAAGATGTGAGGAGATGAGGTACAGAAGGATGGCAGGCAGTTCATGGTCATTCAAGCAGGACCTGTGTTCTAATGTCAGTTCAAGAGCTTAAGGGCACAGCAAAACCTTCTCCACTAAACATGCTTTTATTGGGATGCTGTCTCACTGTGTGGCCTGGAACTCACCACTCTTCTGCTTCTGCCTCTCAAGTGCTAGGGTTACAGACACCCCCACCCTGACACACACACATACACACACACACACACACACACACACACACCTGACTAAACTTTTTCTTCTCTAAAGAGAAGATCGTCTGTTTTCATAATCTACCCTATGCTTGATTCCTAATGTAAGAAATAACAATTCATTAAAAAGATAGTTGATAGTCTGTATTCCCAACACCTGAGAGGTGGAGGCAAAAGAAAAGGGTTCAAGGCCATCTTGAAGTACTTGTAAATCACTCTAAAAAAAAATAAAATAAAATAAAAAGAGAAAAGGACAAGGAAGGAAGGGAGGGAGGGAGGAAGATGCAGGTAATTACCACATGCTTGCATTTCATGTTGTCTTTTTAGATGCTCCGGGTCTCAGGGGTGTCAACTCAGAAGTCTGCCAACATTCTATCAAGTACATATTTTATAACTTAATGGTGAAGTTCGACCATATAGGGCAGGATCTGTGCAAAGCACTGTAGTCATGTTGCCGAGAAAGTTGGCTGTGTTTTTTTTTTTCTCGCAGATCAGTTGGCCAGTTTGGTACAACAAAATCTCTCAAAATAACTTTGGCGGTTCTTTGGGCAAATATCATTATTTTAGAGTCTTGAGAAAAACCTTCATGGTGATAAAATACCTCAGGGGGCAGATAGCTAAAACAGAATGAAGTGTATTTAAAATAAAATACAGTGAAAGTAAGCTGGGCATGGGCTCGTCCTCACCACACTTGGGAAACTAAAGGGGAGGATCGCTGTAAATTTGAGAGCAGTAAGTTTCATGTTGCCTAGCTACAGTGTGAGACCCTCTCTCAAAACAAAAACAGAAACAAATCAGGTATTGCAAACCTAAATTTTGATTTTTTTTCCTCTTGGAATGTACAATCCCTCAGTTATCTGAAATCTTACGCCAAGCGTGGCAAAACAAGCCAGTTTGCCCTTGTTTTAACTGCACGTGTCTTCTCTAGAATGACTACAGGAAGCTGTCCATGCAGTGCAAAGATTTTGTGGTTGGTCTCCTGGATCTCTGCAGAAACACGGAAGAAGTAGAGGCCATCCTGAACGGGGACGCAGAGACTCGCCAGCCTGGAGACCTGGGCCGTCCAAATCTCAGCCGGTTAAAACTTGCCATTAAATATGAAGTGAAAAAAGTAAGGTCGGGCGTGAGGTCCCGTGGTTACTTCAGTTCGTCTGGGCAGACATTCAAATAAGCATGAAAGTTCAGCAGGGTTGGATAGAGTGGGGGTCTTCTAGCTGGCAGGTGCGTCAGGAGGCATCTCAAGGAACCGGAGGCATCCAGTGAGGCATGGAACACAGGGCTCGTCAGTCATTAAAACCCAGGGAGACCCTGTGTAGCAAAACAACAACAACAAAATCCAAAACTGAAAAAACCAACCCAGGCACTTTGACACTTCACTCGGTAACAACAATGACTCCGGAGACACATGGAAACCCTAAGGCATTTTCTGTGTGAAGGGAACAAACTTAGTAACAGCATTTCAGATACCTCCGTTTTCCAATCACTTGCTGGTTTCCAATTTGGAACAGCGGCTTCAATTTCTTTTGGGGGTTGAATCATCCCAGGGTCTTTGTAGAATACTTTTTTAGATTCTTTTTTACACAGTGATCCCCAATCCTCTGACCATTTTCCTTTTAGCAGATAATTGAGATAGTGTAAGACCCGCGAGAACGCCCCCCCCCCACCAATCACTCACGAGAAGTGGTCTTGATGCAAATGCATAAGGTTCTTTATATTCCAGTATACTGGGGCCGTCAGCCATACACCATGCAGGGTAGAAGGCTCAGGACCTCTAGCACATCGTGAACCAATCACCTCGTAGCATCCAGTGTGGACCAATTACTTTAAAGTATCCAACCCTGCCCTTAGCCCAGGAAGTCTGCTTTCTTACAGGCTTCTGGGTGTTCATTCACTACTGTAAACATTAAAGTAGGTGACCGTCAGCTTGGGATTTAAGACTCCCAGCTTCCTGGGTTTTCTGGGGAATTAGGCTAAATTTTTCCATCCTAACAAGTACAGCTCAGCTACCTCTTAGTCTGTCCAGTGAAATGCACAGTTAATCAACCATTGCTGTTTCCTTCCACAAACTCTCGTCTGGGACTTCTTCTCACACGATTCAACGAACTCACACTCCATTGTTTACATGGCCTCACTGTTGTTCTACTCATATAATCAGTGTATTGCAATGATGCTTATTCTATTTCTAAAAATTTGGCCATTAAGACATTTTGACTATTTTTATAATAGTAGACATCTTTAAATGGCTTACTTGTTGTAAATCTGCAAATAATTCTTGGATGTGAAATTGATATGCTAAAATTTTACTTCAAATGTTATTCTTATCATATTTCAGAATATTTTGTAACTTTTCCTCCGAAAGATAGGTCCAGTTCCCAGGTCAGTGAAGAGAGGGCTCATCTACCCCACCCCACCCCTCCCTGTGTGCAGAGGGAGGTCTCACCCCCTCACCACAGTGACTGTTCTCAGACTCAGCCATTCTGAACAGATAGATGATCTGTAGGCGTTGCTTTCATTGTCTTTGGGGTGAGCCATCCTTAAGACTCAGTTGAAACTTTTTATTTGTTTGTTTGTTTGTTTCTTACATAACCTGGTATTTTCCTTATGAAATTTTATTTTAGAACATTGTGTTTTTGTATATTGACTAGAGTTAACTGCTCTTATATAAAACATAATAAATATAAGGAAAACGCATTATTCAAATTAAATGTGTGAGAATAAAGAATTCTAGAAACATTAAAATTGAGAGAATAAAGGAGATGGGGGGCTCTCAGTGGAGCTGGGTGGGTAGAACTGACACAGGTGCAGAGTGCTATCTCTGTAGGAAGCACAGCCTTACACATCAGTAAAGGGCAGATGAGGTTCGCTTTGAGCAGTAATTTAGGGCTGGAGAGATGGTTCAGAAGTTATGAGCACACACTGTTTTTTTACAAAATAACCAAATCAAGTTCCTAGCATCATATCAGATGGCTAATGAACTGCCTGTAGTACAGCTTCTAAGGAGTCTGATGACACCCCTCTTCTGGTTCTGAATGCATTCGAAATCATGGATGCACATATGCACATGTGTGCATGCATACCCCCACACACACACGTGTACATAGGCATGCATGCACACACAATCACAGATATGCACATACACATGCACACAGGCATGCATGCACACACTCACAGGCATGTATGCACACACACAGGCATGCATACATGCTCACAGGCATGCATACATGCTCACAGGCATGCATGTAACACACTCACAGGCATGCGTGCACACATACACATAGGTATGCACACACACACAAACATGCATGTACACACACTCACAGGAATGCACACACACTCACATGCATGCATGCAAACACACACAGGCATGCATGCACACATGCATATACTTAAACACAAATCTTTATAAATTAACAATATTTCCAAATATAAGTTAGGATGACCCTAATCTTGCTCTTACTTAAAAAGGTATGTAAAATTCATAAAAACACCTGTGCAAAAAATAGTTGAGAATTTTTCTATACTGTTAAGAATCCAAGCATTGTCTGTGCTTTAAAAGAGCCCAGTATTTACAGGGGAGAGCTGATCAACAGGAATATTTGAATACTACAGAAGAAATTCAGAACTGCAGTGATTGATGCCTTTAGTTAGGTTTCTTGTTTGTTCTTTAAGTCTAATCACATTTTCATGGGAACACATAGAAAGAAATATCAGATCCAGAGGATAGCCTATGCTTCACCTGTCTTTAATCAAACTGTTTGTTGTATGCTGTCTCACTGCCAGTTTGTAGCTCATCCGAACTGCCAGCAACAGCTCCTCTCCATCTGGTATGAGAATCTCTCTGGTTTACGGCAGCAGACCATGGCAGTCAAGTTTCTTGTGGTCCTCGCGGTTGCCATTGGATTGCCCTTCCTGGCCCTCATCTACTGGTGCGCTCCATGCAGCAAGGTATGTCTGCGAGGCCTGCTACCCATCTGCAGTTGAAATTCTGGCTGGCTGGCAAGGTTCCAGCTCCAAAACAAAAATCTTATTGAAGTACACAGGTTTAAATCATCTTTCTGTTGGAGAATTGCAACAAATACATACACCATAACTCTGCCCTACCAGATTCATGCTTTTTAAAAAACCCACATAATTCATTTAGCGCTCCCAGTATGTGCACTGGTGTAGGCTATCTCCTGGAACACGGTGTGGCTGTCTCCTGGAGCACGATGTGGCTGTCTCCTGGAGCACAGGTGTAGACTGTTGGCTGGGGCACGGACAGCCACTTAGTAGCTCCATCTTTGAAAAAAAAATGCACTATTCTACTCCTAGAAGCCATCAATTGCCAACAGCTCTTCAGCTGCTGTGGGACTTTGTGACATTCTGCCACCACCCCAGCCACATGCTGAGGTTTCATCTGGCCTGTTTTGCACAGGTCTTGTGCAAGCTGCACAGACACTTTGATCTCATGTGTGCAATGACCCTGTCATGAAGACACACTCTAGCTTCAGTAATTCACTATCTCTCCCTCAAACACACTGTCCTACCTTTCTATCAGGTGTCAGTGTGATATAAATGTCCTATTTAGGGACAAGAACTCCCCAGACTCTTATTCTTTTTTATAGTCTAAAAATATTGCTTATTTCCAGTGGGAAACAGACAAACCAAAAATCTCAGAAAATTCACCTGAAACAGAATACTGTCGCTATTTATGTGTGAAATAAAATATCACTCTAAGTTATTTTCTTATTTTTTTCTCTAGGCATATAGATGCACATAATTTTACACATTTTAATAAAGTCCCATTTTTATTGAGCTCATCTACCAAAGGCTTCCTAAAATTCAATCATTATTCTTTTCTTTGTTTCTCCTGAGTTAGTTTTTGAGATGAGAGATATATTTTGGATGCATATTGCCTCACATGACCAGAGAACAAGGATGCAAATGCTGCCATGAGGCCTGTTTCAGTAAAGAACAGCTATATCAAGGAGAAGGCACACTAGAGATATGTACCAGTGATCTCCAGCTTTCTTACATAAACTATTTGCCCAGGCTTTCGAGAAAACTGAGCCTTACTTTTCTGATGAAAGTTCAGATAGACTGGAGACTTCCTTTTTAGGACTGGATATTGAATTTAGGACCATGGACATGCTAGGCAAGCATTCTACCATTGAGCTCTGCCTTTTAACTTTCTTTGAATTGTTTGAGATAGAGTCTCACCAAGTTGCCCTTTCAGGCCTTGAACTTGTAATCCTCCAGTGAAAGTTCCCCATAGCTGGGCTTACAGGTCCCCTATACTAAGCCTGGGCAACACTAGCTTATCATTCTGCTAACAGGCATGTTAATTCAGAGACTGCTAGCAAACATTTCTTTGTATTTTTGAAGCCACCTTTCTAGTTCGGTACAAGTTACAAATCTGAGAGGTTGACTGATATAATTCAATGATAAATGTTTTATGGGCCTTCTGTTTCATGTGCTGGGTAGATGCATCAGTTCCTTGACACAGGCTGGACTGATTTTAGGCATTGGCTATGAGGGAGAGAACACTTGTCAGCATTTCTAGCATGTTGTCTTATTGCCCAGGGACACTGCCAGCATTTTAGCCACCAAGGGACCTCATACTGACTCACGTTAGGATGCTTGTACAAGGCCTCTTACACAATGGGAACTTCCTGACTATTTATAGTAATGATGGCATGTTACTATAAACATGGCACTTTCTCATGAAAGTAAAATTCACCACCATGGAATTTCTCCCTTGTAATGCATAAGACCAAAACTTGACCATACATAAAGTACACATTGATGACATTAACAATAATATATTTATTAGAAATGGTATTTAGGGCTGGAGAGATGGCTCAGCTGTTAAAAGCTAGGCTCACAACCAAAAGTATAGAAATGGTATTTATAGTGCAGGTGTTCTTATAGAAAGTTGTATTCCCATCTGAACTAATTGAAAAGCCTTTATTCTCTCTCTCTCTCTCTCTCTCTCTCTCTCTCTCTCTCTCTCTCTCTCTGTGTGTGTGTGTGTGTGTGTACATGTCTATGTCATAGAACATGTCAGGAGGTCAGAGGGTGGCTTTGTGGGGTGTGTTCCTTCCTGTGACTTTTATGTGAGTTCCAGGGATTGAGCTCAGGTTATCAGGTTTGAGCAACAAAGACCTAAAAACCTTTACCTGCTCAGCCACCTTGTCAGCACCACTACCACTTTTTATAGCAATGACAAATTCTTCTTAAATTTTCTTGTTTGACAATTTAAGATATTTATATAATAATTCTTAGTAATTTTCTACCCCTCCTCATCCATACCTTAGTTTAAGATTTGAAAGTTCTTCATTTTTACTTAAATCCCCCAGTCCGTTATAGTAGTAATAGTACAAAATATTCCCAAACACACTTCATAGCCAGATGCTAAGGAAAGGCCTCCAGAAGAGTGAATTCTCATGCTGTCATCCAATTCTACAGCTAAGAGCACTTAAGCATAGGAAATCTGCCCAGAGTTGTAGCTGATAATAGGCAGGCCTAGGACTTAACTTTTAAGAAATATGGTTTTCAGCTAACTGCTGAATTCTCATACTCTTTTTCAACGTCTTCTATCTTCTATTTCCGTTTGAGTTAGGTTTTCTTGCCAGTGTGTGTTCTAGCTAGCCCTCTTCTGAACACCAGCTGCATCTGTGTGTATAGTCTGCCATGCCTCTACCTCTATTTCCCAAGTCTTCAAGAGTGGGAGCACAGTATCTGAATCATCCTTCTTCTCACTCTGTGGTCATGCAATTGTGACAACATTTTTGTTTGGTTTTTGAGAAAAGATTTCTTGGTGTTAACAGTCCTGGCTGTCCTAGAATTCACTTTGTAGACCAGTCCATCCTTGATCTTACTAACATCTGCTTGCCTCCGCCTCTGCCTCTGCCTCCCAAGTGCTGGGATTAAAGGTGTGTGCTACCACTGCCCTGTCTCTGTGTTTCTTTTTCTCTTTCTTGCTTCTTTGTTTTCTTTTCCTCGTTCCTCCGTTCCTTCCTTTGTTCCTTCCTTCCTTCCTTCCTTTCCTTCTTTCTTCCTTTCTTTCTTGTTTTTAGTGAGCTATACATTTTTTTCACCACTCCCCTTCCCTCCTCCCCTTCCCCCTTCTACCCTTCCCCCTAGGCCCCATACTTCTAATTTACTCAGGAGATCTGTCATTTTCCCCTTCCTAGGCAAATCCATGTATGTTTTTCCAAGAGTCCTCTAGGTTCTCTGGGATTGTGGACTATAGGCCCATTATCATTTGCTTTATGTCTAGTATCCAGTTATGAGTGAATACATATTGTATTTGTCCTTATGGGTCTGGGTTATCTCACTCAGGATTATTATTATTTTTTTCTATTCTATCTGTTTGCCTGCAAATTTCAAGATATCTTTTCTTTTTCTTTTTCTTTTTCACTGAGTGAGACTCCATTGTATAAATGTACCATAATTTCTTTATCCATTTTTTGGTTGAGGAACATCTAGGCTGTTTTCAGTTTCTGGCTGTTATGAATAATGCTGCTATGAAAGCAGCTGAGCAAATGTCCTTGTGGTGTGAGAGTGAATTCTTTGGGTATATGACCAAAAGTGGTATTGCTGGATCTTGAGGTAGATTGATTCCCAATTTTATGATAAACCACCATACTGATTTCCAATGTGGCTGTACAAGTTTGCCCTCCCATCAACACTGAAGGAGTATTCCCCTTACTCCACATCCTCTCCAGCATAAGCTGTCATCAGTGTTTTTGATCTTGCCCATTCTGACAGGTATGACATAGTATCTCGGAGTTGTTTTGATTTTTCTGATGACTAAGGATGCTGAGGATGCTGAGCATTTCCTTAAGTGTCTTTTGGCCATTTGAGACTTGTGTTGAGATTTCTCTGTTTAGATCTGTACCCCCATTTTTAATTGGACTTTTTTTTTGGTGTTTAGTTTCTTGAGTTCTTTGTATATTTTGGAGATTGTTCCTGTGACAATTTTTTAAAAGTGATAATGTTCTTTTCTTGTAAGCAGTGAGTAAAAATCATGATGCTTTTTCTAGCTTCTTAAGCTTTGACTATTTGTGATTTTCCTCAGGTTTACACAGTTCTCAAATTTCAATTGAACCTTAATTATCTGATTTCCTACACTATTTCTTCTTCTCTGGTGATGATTCTTTCTGGCATCTGTTTTCAACCCTAGTTTATAAAGACAGAGGCAAGCACAGATTAAACAGGCATTATCAACCCTAGTGTATAAACATTGAGGTAAGAACAGGTAAAACAGGCATTATCAAAGCATTTTTTCTCATATCTAAAAATCTGTTTTGCTGGCTGTTCTTTATCCTTAGAATCATGATGATAAATTGTGTAACTTTTCTCATTAGCAACAAGCTAAACATTATTACTGGGCCATAGAGATAAGTTATTTTAATAGTGAGAGGTATTTTTGGCTAACCTGATGCTTTTATTTAAATATTTTACATTTTCTTATATAACCACAAAAATATAGATCAAATTTTAGGACTATATATCTTCACAAAGGCCTTGTTTCTCTCAGTTGCATGGAGATGAAAACCTAGATGGCCATGGCACATAATGCTTAGGGGGAAAGCACTTCTTTTAAATTATTTTAAATATGTAATTTTTCCTTTGTTAAAGTTTGTTTTTGGTTGAAATAGAATTACATTGATTTCTCCCATTCCCTTTCTCCAATCAGTCCCAACCACCATACCTGAACACTTCCTATGATCCCATATCTCTTAAACTGATAGTCTCCTTTTCTTTATTATTATTGTTATTATTATTGTATATATATGCATATACACAAATATGTAGAAATACAGCTTGTTGAGTCTGTTTTAGTGGGGGCCTCATCCTGAGGGAGGCTAATTCTCCTCACAGCACTCAATACTTACCTGTAGTTCTTCATCTATTGCCTCCCCTTTTTTTGTTTATGCAGCTATTTCTTGAAAACAGACTTTCTGTGTTCTGACCTTTACAATATATCTGTTGATTTCTGTGTTGTGTCCAGTAATGGCTCTCAGCGATAGTTTCTGTTTGCTGTAAAGAAAGGCTTCTTTCTTGAGGGATGGCAGCTACACTTATCTGTGGGTATAAAGATACAATTATAATGGAGTAAGGAATAATGACTGTGTAAGAAAGTCTGACCTCATGACCTATGAAAAGGTGTGACAAGTTGGCCAGGTTTCTAGTATTAGGCGTGATTTCTCTCTTCCTGAGTGGGTATCCATTCTAATTAGATAGTTGTTGGTTATTGCCAACACATGAGTGCCACCTATTGTATCTTTATAGATGTCTTGTCTCTCTGGTAGCTGTCATGGTCCATAGGTATTGCTGTTTGGTATTACTGTTTAATTGCTTCCCTCTCTTGGCAGCTTGTGCAATAGTCTCTGGTACCACGGAAGCTGCACCCAAGACAAGAGGCTTTTCAGGTCAGACCCAGCTTGAATCATCATCCAAGTATGGGTTGTCTTCAGTGGTTGGGACCACCCTCAGTCTCTGATAATCAATCAAATACTACATCTCTAATATATATACAGTTTGGGGAAATGGCTGGGACTACCTTGACTAAGCATTCAAAAAGTGGTTTCTCTCAGTGTATGGTTCTTGTGGAGAGTATTGTCAGCTCAGGTGACATATTGGCATAATTTCTTATATATTGTGTATATAGTGTAATTTCTGGTGTATTAAAACAATATGATTCCTTGAGGCTTCATCAAATATATTTGGTGTTATTGTATTGACCTCCTTCTATCCTCTCCAGTTGGAGCCCTTTTTCCTGTTTTCCCTTTCATATTATCCATGTTCTGCTAGTCCCCTCTCAAGACCCCTCCATGATTTCTTTATATGTTTCTACTTTGTGTGGTTACTCAATGTTGTGTACTCACATCTACGTATTTGGAGCTAGGGAAGGTAGCTCTTGTCTTTCTGGATCTAGATTACTTCACTCAATAGAATAATTTCCAGATCCATCCATTTATCAGCAAATTGCATGATTTCATTTTTCTTTACATTGTGCATACATGCCAAATTTTTGTTATCAATTCATCTGTTGAATGCTATTTTTTTCTTCATTTTATGGCTATTGTGAATTAGGTGGTTATATACATAACTGAGCAGGTTTCTGTGATGTAGGATGTTGAATTCTTCAGGCATATGCCAAGGAGTGGTATGTCGAGCTGGGCCACATGATAGATTTATTTTTAGTGTTTTAGGGGTTCTTGATACTGATTTCCAGAGAGTCTGTATCAATCTTCACCCCCATCAACAGAGATTGAGGGTTTCTCTTTCTTTACAACTTTACTAGCATTTATTGTAAGTACTTTCATTGATCTTAGTCATTTTGGCTAGGGTAGTATGAAGGCTCAAAGTTTTTAAATTTCCCTTTCCCTAAGTGATACTTTTTGAGTTATTTCTTAGCTATTTCTTCTATGAAGAACTATTTGTTTACATCCCTTGCCCATTTAAAACTTGTTAAAAGATATTTTGAGATTATAATACATAATTTCCCCGTCTTTTCCTCCTTCCAAACATTTCCACATGCCCCTCATTGATCTTTTTCCTTTTTCAAATTTGACCCTTTGCCTTAGTGCATATATATTCCTAAATACATAAACACAACCTGCTTACTCTATATAATGCTACTTGTTTCCTTGACTCTTTGTTTACCGAGTTCTTTATTTTATTGTATTTGAAATACTTAATATTTATTGTCACGAAATCATTGGTCAATATTTTAAGGACAAGAAGTTATTATGGGTTTTAAAATTTGGCATTCAGTAAACTATAGAAAAAATATTGAAAAATCAATAGTTGCTCTCTGGAATTGGTATAAAAAAAGAAGAATGGAATACATTATTTCACAGATAATACATAGACAAAATAATAGTGTTTGTAGTTTTCTAATTTTGAATGAACACATTTGTTTACCGAGTTCCTTGTTTATTCTGGAATTAATCCTTTGTCATGTATACAGCTGGCAAAGACTCTCTCCCATTCTGTGGGTTGCTCTTCACTTAATTGTCACTTGTTGCCCTTAATTACTTGGCTAATGGAGTCACGTTCAGAAAGTCCTTTCTTACACCTATGTCTTATAGTTTACTGTCAGTGTTTTCTTCTAGCAGTTTTATTGTTTCACATTTCAAAGTAAGGTCTTGCATCTAATGTTTTGTACACCATGATAAGCAAACCCTAGCCAACAGCCTGGCTAGTTAAGGAAAGTAAATAACAAAGCCAGTCAAGGATCAGCTAGTGGGTCCCTCTGTCTCTAACCACACCTAGTGAGCAGAGGTGGTCTAAGACTGCTCCATAAACATCCTAGCCTTTACCTCCAAGCTCTTTCTTGTTATCCTTGTGACCCTTATGACTGTTGTGTGTTGTCTGTGAATGTCAACTCTGCCATCCCTTCTAGCCTATTGCTAAACAAAATAAAACAAAAATAAACCCCAACAATTTTTTTATAATAACTCCTTAATCCTTCAAGTCCATTGGGACACACTCAAGTTTCCACATTTTAAAGCGATATAGCCAAGTGTGGTGCCACATGCCACCAATGGTAGAGGGTGCAGGATCCCAACTCAAGGCTGCCTAGCCAGAGCATGTTCAGTTTTCTGTAATAAAGGATCTGGGGATTCAAATATACTGCTCTAACTTCCTGGAAACTTACTTTGTGTTTGTTTTCATTTGTCTTCTTGCTTTAAAAATTACCAATTTTTAAAAATTTTTCAGGACACAAAAAGGCATGTTTCATCATATTTTCATATGCATTGGGTATTATATATGCTTATCCCTGATTTGGGTGAGTTTCATTTATCATTTTAGAGGATGTCCAGAGCCTTGAGGTATAATCTAGCTCCTCCCTCTGCCTGGGCACTTTTCAGACAAAAAGCAATCCAATAGTGTAGTCACAAAGAAGGTCTTATCATCTCTCTATTTCATAAGAAGGATCCAGTTTTCATGTAAGGCAAGAAATGTACTCACTGTTGCTGAGCAAACAAGATGATGAAGGATCAGATGAAGGTCTGATCTCCAAATGCTGAACTTAAAGTCAGAATCATTTCAGCCTGGCCTCCAATGTGTCCTGTCCCCCAGGGGACATTTTGTGTTGATCTTCATGACTTTTATGCCCTGATAGTATCCACAAGACATCAGCATTGCCCTGCGTTCCATGTATGCCTACGAAACACACATGAGACAAACTCAGGGTCCAGCTTTATAATGCAGACCTGTTTAATGTTTTCATTGTTGATGTTTCCCTGCTTTAGGCTCACCAAATGAGTTTGCTTCTCATGAGCATCCTCAAAATGTCATCTGCATTTGAAACATTAGCAACACCTCAAGAATTTAAATGTTCTTTTCCTAAAAGGCTTATTTTATTTATGCATCTGTGTGCATTTGTGGATCTTCCATATAGATGTGAGTGCCCAAAGAAGACCAAAAGAGGGCATTGGATACCCTGGAGATGGAGTAACAGGTGGTTGTGATACACCTAATGAGCATGTTTGGATATGAATCTGGGTCCTCTGGATGAGCAGCAAGCACTCTCAATTGTTGGGCCATCTCCCCAGTTTGAGAATTTAAATATTCTTGATAGAGAAGTTGGTTTGCAATTATTAGAAATATCAGCCACAATTTTACAACAGCATAAAAATTTTTGTTTTGTCACTAATCACAAAAATATGTATGGCTATTTTAGGAGAACATTGAATATGCAGATGATTATGAGAGAGAGGGAAAACAAAATTAATAAGAGTTTTCTGTTGATGTGTGTTGTGGCAGATGGGGAAGATAATGCGTGGACCATTCATGAAGTTTGTAGCACACGCAGCCTCCTTCACCATTTTCCTGGGGCTGCTCGTCATGAATGCAGCTGATAGATTTGAAGGCACCAAGCTTCTCCCCAATGAAACCAGCACAGATAATGCGAGACAGCTGTTCAGGATGAAAACATCCTGCTTCTCGTGGATGGAGATGCTCATTATATCCTGGGTAATAGGTAAAGACTGATTTTCTGTCTTGTTCCTTTTTTGCAGCCTTAGTGATTGGCCTGAATCATGTTGATTCTTCCACACAATCAGTCAAACAAGTGTGTGCAGCAGAAAACAGTGTTCCACACACCGCGACTTTCTTTGTGATCTTACATAGTTGCTATGGTGCCCTTATTACCAATGTCAGTCTCTTCGTATGCCCCGTGATAATCGCATTCCCTCCTCCCAAATGAAGGAAACCAGCAGGATACTATTTAATCAAACCCACCACCAATAAGCAAAACTTTTCATGTGCAGTTTGGGATAGCTTTGATTTTAAGCATGAGAACCACATTATGTTATGTTGGGATTTAATAGAAACTAAAACTAGTAGCCACTCATTTTGATTGAAAATGTATTGCATACCAGGAGTTGTTCAGAGCCCTTGACAACCATCAAGCCGCACAATGTTTCTGTATCTCAGATTTCCAATCTGATATATCTATCTTTTTGAATTATGTGAACATTAAGTAGCTCACTTCCTCAGGTGGCTTGTGAAAGACGAGCAATCTGAAGTACTACAAGATTTGATTTGTCTTTAGAAACCACTCATACCTGCAGATTGTCACTAAAGACAGAAACATGTCTCACTTGGGTATTTATGAATAAACACATTCAACAGCTATTGAGCTGCCATTGGGCAATAAGGATAAGAAATTAAATGGGATGTGATGTTTCCATTCAAGGAAGTATTCTGAGAAACAAATAAAAACACCATGTCTTCTAGGCATCTTCATATTTGAGCCCAGTAGATGATCAATTGAAATATTGCAAAGTAGTATGGCAATTACAGTATGATCATTTTAGCTCAGTGGGGTAATTCAACAGCTACGGAGTTATTCAAAGCTTTTGGACCACTTCAGAAAAGTTTCAAGGGAATTTCCCTTGTTGGATTACTGACAGTGATCAGAGACACATGGTAGGACTTGACTTTCCTAATTTAATTAACAAAACTAGGAAAGACAGATTTTATCTCTGTCCTACGACTTAAGAGTTAATACTATTTTATAAACTCTGTGTTATTACACTAAGAGCTATGAGGGATTTTAGTATATAACTATAAGTAAAATGTACAATATAGGAATAGGAGAACAGGACAGGCTCAAAGAGTCTCAAATTATTATGGTAATAATTAAACTTTTCACTAGGTATTATCTATTTTACATATACAGTCAGAATTTCCTATTAGACAAGAGGCGTTTCTTCAAATACAAGACATAATTTGAAAAGACAATAAGTTTTATTGATAGTATTAGAGATAATGAATGCTCATTTCATTCTTTATCAAAATTCTTTTTCCTGTAATGTGATATTTAGTATAGAATTAGATAATTTTTCCATGAGAAACCAAAGCTGAGAATATTAAATTAACCTTTACTGTTATGAACAAAAGCATTTTCCATGGAAAAACTGTCCTGCTAACCTTTGTATTCTATTTCAGAAATTATGTTACAATGTTTATTTGAAGAGAAAACAAGAATAAATCAAAAGAGACAGCTATGTACTTGTAGAATATGTGAGGTTCCTGGCTCAGTTTCTGACTGCTATTTATTTTCTTGCATTTTTGTTCTTGCAGGAAAGTCACAGAGGCCTCTAGAAATACTAATAAGAAATAGGCTATGTAGGTCATAGATAACTGGATGTGTTACTGTGCTGGTGGAAAAGACTCATGTTTCTTGTTTTTAACAGCAAGCAAATCTAAGCGATTTTCATTTGATAAGCACGTGCAAGCTAAAGAATAAGACTGATGTTAAAGAGACTGTGGCAAGGCTGAATAACGGAAAACCAATGCTGGTGGCAGGTCAGGCAGGAGCTCAGGGCAGGGGCTGTGCTTGAGAATGTTTCATGCTCAGAAGTCCAAGGATTGATTGTCATTTGGCACCCAGCGTAAGCTGCTGAGAAAGCACACGCAATTCTGTGTTGGTTTGAACAGGGTAAAAGCATAGTCAGGACTGTCATGCGGAGACCATGGCTGCAAGGCTGACAAACAAACGAGGGTGCTTGCCTGTCTGTCATAGCAACTGTAGAGAGAATGACTCCATAGAGTTGAGTTGTCTTCAGAGGACTTGGGGGGGTCTACTTTTTGTCACTGAAGGTGATGGAAAGAAAGGGGTTCAATGTTGTACCTTCAGGTTTATTCTGGGGGTGCTGGGGGTGACTCATTTAGAGCAAACGATGACATAACTTGGAAGGAGACAGGGACAAACAGGGCACATTGAAGTTCAAACCTTAGCTTCATGGGTGAAACATGGATCTGCTGAAGAAAAGCAAACTCAGTGAGTGGGGTTGCTCTTTAGAGAAATTCAAATGCACAGAGAACTGACACAGTCTCCACTGCTCTAGAGTACAGGAATAGAATGAGCATGGTCTCTTGGAAGAGATGGTGCTCACAATCTGGCAACAGAGCAAGCCTCCCTCAGAAGTAGTAAGGCACACATTCCAGTGCTGTCTAGGCAGTGTGGTCTCCGCAGAGAATTGTCCTTCATGGGGGAGGAGCCAGACTAGATGTGGGCAATTTTGAAGGTCCTTAAGCAACAACTCAGGGGATGGGGGTCACAGAGAAGGGATTGGACAGATGCACTTCCTTCAGGCTGAATCGCTCTGAGCGTTAGCTGTGGTTTGTCAGCTCTAACAGTATACAATGTGTAGCATAAAAAAGGTGGAGCAAAAGTATGAGGAGGAGAGGATAGCTTTGAAAATGACTGGACTGTGTGAGTTCTAATGTATCTTTGGTCCCTGTGCATTACTCTGAATCACCTTCATCTTTGCTAAGGTTGGGAAAACCTGGGGATCACACCAAAAAACAGATATCTTTAGGGTTTTCCACCTTGTTCATTTGTTTGGTCTTGAACTATTTCTTGTTATAAGTTTGTAAGCACTCATAGGAAGTCAGTGATAATGCCCCCTTAACCTAAAGTCACCTCATGAGAGTATTGAAATTGTCTTCCTGTAAGACCCCATTCTCCATGCTGTACCGAGAAAAGCATACAATGTACTGGTGAGTAACAAAGACCATGACATTTTCTTCATCTGACAAGGCTTCTCAGCTACTCTACCAGCATGATGTGTGATAGACATGAGATGAATGTGGAAAAATGGACAGGGATGCTAAGGTTAGGATGTTGTGTGATAGACATGAGGTAAATGTGGGGTAGAGGATACTGAAGGTTAGGGGAGAAGCCTGCTTCTCAGTCAGGGCAGGAAGTTCTTTGTGAGAGAAGAGTTGGAGCTGGTGGATTGTATTTCCCCATGGGGAACTAGGAAGGGCTAGCGTGTCAGACAGGACAGCAGTTTTAACTTCTTTTTCATCAAGTGATGTCCTTCAAGTTAAGACATAGAATATGTGAAAATCATGTTTGTCATAGTTTCTTCACAAATGCCAATGTTGTGCTCTACCTTTTACACATATTATTTTATTTTTACTGTAGTCTTGTAGAGTAGGTACACATTGCATCCTCATTTTGCAAGCTACTTTCTAGAAAGTTTTAACACTTTGCCAATGACTCTGCAGCCAATTATTGGCGAAGCAAAATCTCACAACCAATTCTCCTACATACTGCATGAAAGTTTTGAAAAACTATGAAATACTGTTAATAATTTCATCAAAAATTCAGCTATTGTTAGCTCTACAAATTGCTACTGTAATTTCCTCTAGTCTTTCAAGATGCTAGTTTTTAATTTGTTCTCAGACTGCATGCCATTTAATCTTTTAAATTTAACTTTATGGTGTGTGATCTAGTTCCCCAAGATACATGTGGAAAGATGAAACACACAATAATCACACTGAAAGAAGTGCAATTTTATTAAAGAGTTTTCTTGTGAGAAAAAATTGTGAAAAGAGGGGAGAGAGAGGGTAAGGGCTGTCAAACCAGGTGCATGCCAAGCCTTGAGTGTTGGTGCTGTAGTTGGAGGTCAGCTGGTAATTTCCATGACAATAATTTGTAAGATGTTATATCAAATGTCTGCATAATTCTACTGTGAAAGTGTGAGCACTTTCATTTTGAATATTGGGAATGTTGTGTTTGAGTTATTATAATGAACATCTTTATTTTTCCATGATTAGAAATAAAGGGTATATGTGGTGTTTTTCACTTGAGAGTCTGGATCCATTTTACTTGATTGCTTTCAGGTAATATGGTGATTTTGTTGGATGGATTTCTGGGGGGGTGGGAAAATTGTGGCTGAAGAGAAAGGCTAGGGGAAAATTTACAGAGTTGTGAGCATCAGGTGAAACCCTTCTAATTGAACTTTTTTCTTTGTGGAAGAATTAAAGTTAGAAAGAAATTGAGCTGATATAGTAATCCTTTGCTGATGCAGGCATGATATGGGCTGAATGTAAAGAAATTTGGACTCAAGGCCCCAAAGAATACTTATTTGAGTTATGGAATATGCTCGATTTTGGGATGTTGGCGATCTTTGCGGCATCATTCATTGCAAGATTTATGGCATTCTGGCATGCATCCCAAGCTCAGAGCATCATTGATGCAAATGACACTTTGAAGGACTTGACTAAAGTCACACTGGGAGACAACGTCAAATACTACAATCTGGGTGAGTTTATGTTACTGTGTAAATACTGAAGATAAAGTATTTTCTTGTGAAAGAGATATAAATAGTAGCAGGTTCCCCCCCCCAGTTCACAAAAAATTGTTTATTGATGGCATTTATATTTGAAGAATAACATCATTATCTGAAAAACTGTGCTTTCTGCCTCTGCATTTGATTGATCTGCTGCCTGGAAACTTTCATTATCCACAAAACCCATACCTGTGACTTCTTGGATCAATTGGATAGCTACCAAATCCACTGAGAATTCCTATATCACACCTTATAATTATGTACTTTTATGCATTCTTTTTCTTTTTAATGGGTCTTTGTGTGTATTTCCCATATAAGACCGAGGTCTCACAGAGTCCAGAAGAAGTTGTTAGATCCACTGAAGCCAGAGTTACATACAGACGATTGTGAGCTGTTCAGCATGGGTGCTGGGAAACTGAACCTGTATCCTTTGCAAGAGCAGCCAGCACTGTTAACCACTGAGCCCTCTCTCTAGCCCCAGAGAGAGGCTATTAAGAAAGTTCATTGTCTATTAAGAAAGTTCACAGAAGACAGTGATCCAAAAATGTTGGCATAGGATATCTGTAGTCTAACCACCATGTTTCCCATATTGTTAAATAATCCCCTTCTTTCTGAGGCCTCCAGTGAAACATCCTTATTTTGGCTACACTTCAGTCTGTAATGGTGTCAGAAATCAGGGATCATATTGTGCCCCCCCCATCTACTTGAGTAACCTGTATCCAAGTAAATTAATTTTTGAAGTCTCCAGGAGGGCTCTCGGGCACTGAAAGAGCTGAGAGATAAAACAAACAAATGAATATATAGAGTGGAGTCTCAGTCAACTCTAAACCCAATAAAAGGGAAGATGCCATGAATCAGAGCCTGACAGATTCCCTGAGACGGAGTCTCTGAATTTCTAAGAATTACCATCCAGTTTTCAGGTAGCAGCGGGCCAGACAGCATTCTCAATGAGGGGTGGTGAGTGGTGGTATGGTGGTGGCTGTAAGTAGTTGATCTTGAGGGATGCCTCTGTGGGGACAAGAGATGACCCACAAGAAAGAGGGTGATGCCAACCCCATGGTCATAGAAGACATGGTTAGCACCCCAGGTTAACAAGCCAGGTGAGCTACTTATTTCCCCAGGGAAAAACTGACTAAGCAATGGAAATGAATTTCAGTATTTACCCAAGTCCTCCCAGAGAAACTTGGCTTAGGAAAAATACATCTATTAATGTTCAACAGGCAGCTCTCTGGCTTAATATCTACATCACTAAAGTCTCTTCATTATGGATTTTAATATTTATTTCAATCCTAAATTTTTATTTAAGGAGTTATAAAATATACTAAAAGATATCTATTTATAGGTAATGCTCAAAACACATAAAAAAACATATTCATAAGCTTTGTGCTGTATCCTTTCCAAATTTTACTTCTCTGAAAATAACCAAATGCAAATTTATAATCATATTTTCCTCTTTTTTACACACTGTTTTGCATTTTTCTTCATAATGGTTTCTTAAGTGGTTTTTGATGGCTTAATATAATAATGCCAGAAGAAATTAGTAATGAATTATAGAAAATTTTGTGGCAAAAATAGACTTACTTTGCTGACCAATAAAAAAAGGATTTCTAGTAAGTTTAAATAGCAAGACGTGTATAAGCATCAAATGACATTATTTTGTATAGTTTGAGATTGAATGATAAATGCTGTAATTTAGTAAGTGCCAGATGTTTTTAAGCACTGTCCATATGTGAATTTATTAAATTTTCGGGGGCCGATGAGAGCCATGGGAGCAGTACTATCTCATTGTCAGAAAGGGAGCAATAAAGCTAAGAGTTCTTTCAGTTGGAGATACAGCTTCCAATAGGGAAAGTTGCTCAACTGATCTGACAGGAAGTTTTACAGGTTAGGAATTATATCTTATTGAGAATTCATAGCAAAACCGCCTCAATCAAATCAGAAGGTATGGAAGAGACTTGAGAATATCTTCAGAATGGAGGCTTTCACTTGATTATACATTTATTATTCTCAGAAAAGAATTTATCTAAGTAAGCAACTCCTAGGAATAACTGTAATCCTTATGTCTGATTTTTTTTTTCTAGCCAGGATAAAGTGGGACCCTTCTGATCCTCAAATCATCTCTGAAGGTCTTTATGCCATTGCTGTGGTTTTAAGTTTCTCCAGAATAGCTTACATTTTACCAGCAAATGAAAGCTTTGGACCTCTGCAGATTTCACTCGGAAGGACAGTAAAAGATATCTTCAAATTCATGGTCATATTCATCATGGTGTTTGTAGCCTTCATGATTGGAATGTTCAACCTCTACTCTTATTACATCGGTGCCAAACAGAATGAAGCCTTTACAACGTATGTGGTCCTAGATATTCTGATGGTGGAATTTGCAGATTAAAGGGAGATCCGTTCAATAACACTCACATTCATAGGTCCATGCTGTGATGCAGACACCCTCTCTAAGTCTGTTTCAATAAAATGAAAATGTTTCAAAGTGATGTGTAAGAAGATCAATATACAGAAACCTCCTCATATAAAGTCAAATAACAGTTTTAGAGCCATATTATATGGTAAATTCCTCCTACACATACAATTGTTATTGACAGTGCACTAAAAGAAATTCATAAAGCTAAACACATTTTGGATGTTGTGTAAGTGCTGACATTGTTTGCTAAGTAGCATCCACTGTCCTAAATTTGTGCCTTCCTCTTTTATGGGGACTGCTGGGGCACTGGGTGGGAGGGAAGCTCTTCTCCTACCTGAGTTTCCCAGAACTTACCATTGAGAAGCTTATAAGTAGCGACAATGACACATTATGACTGACATTTGCCCATGCACATACAATTTAAATAAAATGTGCTAGAATAGACTTTTAAATGTCAGAACATCTATGTCACATGACAAGTGGTATCTGAAGAGGAATCTACTATTTTTAATATTCTTCTAAAATGAAATTTTTCAAGAGAAAATTAAACCAACTGAATTAAACATATGGGCTTAACTCTGAACAAATAATTATGCCTAAAGCATCACAATTCTTCCTAGGACATGCCAAGAATTTTGGTGTCATTGTCTATGTTTATGTTTTCATATTTCCTCATATATATTATTATTATTTTCTACTTATTTTGTGTGACTTTAAGGACAAATGAACCAGAAACTAAGATGACTTTAACAAGTTGTATTTTCTTTCTTTCTTCCTTTCTTTTATTTTTTCTTTTCTTTTCTTTTTTTTCTGTTCTTTTTTCTTTTTGGTTTTTGAGACAGGGCTTCTCTGTAGCATTGGAGGCTGTCCTGGAACTCGATCAGTAGACCAGGATGGCCTTGAACTCGAAGAGATCTGACTGCCTCTGCCTCATATGTACTGGAACTAAAGGAGTACACCACCACTGCCTGGCAACAAGTTGTATTTTTGCTTTTAAGTGATTCATTTAATTTTTCCATCATCAAATTCATCAATCATTTGAATACCAACATCTGTAGTTTTGAACTTATCCCATAGCCTTTAATGAGTGTCTGTTGAATGTTAAATCGTAAGCTATGTGCTTCATATACACAGTGTCACATCTTTGCAATGAACCTAGAAGTGCTATTTTGCTCATTTTACAGACAGGAAATTGAAAATTCAGACAAGCAAATAATTTTGTCATGAGTATTATAAGAATATTGAAAGCAGATTTATGATAATGCTATTATCATGTGTTCATGCCTTTTCTCGTATTCTTCTTTTTGTTATTCTTCCCTCCCCTCCATTCCCCTCCCCCAGAGTTGAAGAGAGCTTTAAGACACTGTTCTGGGCTATATTTGGGCTTTCTGAAGTGAAGTCCGTGGTCATCAACTACAACCACAAGTTCATTGAAAACATTGGCTATGTTTTGTATGGCGTCTATAATGTCACGATGGTTATTGTTTTGCTAAATATGTTAATTGCGATGATCAACAGTTCATTCCAGGAAATCGAGGTATGAAATCCATACGTTATTACAGTCCATGTCCACTTGTCAAGTATTGCAAGGGTCAACTCTCAATGGAATAAAACACACCCTTCCTGCTCTCTTATTTCTCCACTTCCCTGTTTGCTCAATCAGAGTTGGTCTATGAATGTAGAAAAGCGTGACTTTGCTTTTTAAACACAGTGTTAATGGGGTATGCTGAGTCAGCAGAGTATAAGGGCCAGAAGGATGTAATTTATCACTGTGAGGCCTTCTGTCTTAGGAATCAGGGTATTTTTAGCCATAGCCTCTTCTGCCTAGCCACACAGTGTTAGAAGAACCTGATAATTCTATATTTCTGTGCTGAACAATTGTGTCTATCTGTACAGGACGATGCTGATGTAGAGTGGAAGTTTGCAAGGGCCAAACTGTGGTTTTCCTACTTCGAGGAGGGAAGAACACTTCCTGTGCCCTTCAATCTTGTGCCAAGTCCGAAGTCCTTGCTGTATCTCCTACTGAAGTTTAAGAAATGGATGTCTGAGCTAGTCCAGGGTCACAAGAAAGGCTTCCACGAAGACGCAGAGATGAACAAAGTGAGTAACTTGATCATTTATCTCCACGGTCATAATTGTTTTCACCATGGTAACCAGCTTTCCATGGATAAACCACCCCCCTCCATTCTCATTTCTAGTAACGGCATATATGGTGGTCCTTGGTGACAGTTGAAAAAGGGGGCCACTGAACATTTCCTATGTAAAAGAGTGTAAGAAAAATGAAATGTTGCTAAATGAATGCATTGTCTGGCATAGACACCGAAAGCAAGCGTATTTGGGTCCCTATTGTGCTGCTGGTGCCTTCAGTTGCTCACTTCACTGTTAGCAGTGTCAGCAGTTATCAAGAGCTGATAGGCACATCTGCATTGCAAAGTTCAAAATGATTGCTCACACACCCCATGGGAGGCAGCAGCAAGTGTCTGCAGCAAGGTGCTTGATGAAGGAAGGTCTAAGGTTACTGACTGGAAGTAACAATCTCAGTAGGCAAAGTGATCTCAAGCAAGCACAGATGAAGAGTAGTGCTCAGATGACGGGGTAGGAGGCTTTCAGTGTGTTCAGATATATTTGAAACACACACATAATGCTGTGTAGGCATCACATTAGAGAACTGCATTCCCTGCACAAGGCTTTGCCAAGTATCAACCAAGGAAGAGTGTTAAGTTACTAGCTGCTTCTGATGGAGACGGATCAGGGTTGGGGCAGGTATGCATATAGTGTATTTGAATAATTAATGGAGCTGTCAGTTTCTTCTGAAAAGGGAATTTGAAGGGAATGAGAATCTTTTTTAGAACATTCACTTTTGGTTAGCTATTGCAGGCTGCTTTGTCTCTTCAAAAATGAGAACAAAGGCAATAAGTGAAAGTTATATATAGTTCAAATCTAATTTATGAAAGAACAAATTAATAATAATTAGATCTACCCAGTCAAGCAGTGGATAGTCTTAGGAAGCAAGGTTCCCCTAGAATTATAGTCAACCAGTAAACTATGGATGTCTGACATTAAAAACTCAAAGCTGTTTCTCCCTAGACTGGGTAGGCCACGGACTGATTAATTTGAGCTTGGATACTTGCAATGTTAAGATCCTGTCATTGGATGGAAGGAAAATGTGTTTCAATTAGTGCTGTCCTTGGCACCACTGGTGAAGGGCTCTAAGTCAGGGGCGAGTCACATGAGTTATAGTTTCCTCACAAGCAATAGGAATAAAAATTCCATCTATGTTGCAGAGATTAAATAAAATAAATATTAAAAGTGCTTTGACATTTCTAAGTGATTGAGCACAGAAATTTGGGGGAAGCAGCATCTATGGGCTTCCTCTAATTTACAGGAGTCAGTGGCTTAAGTGGAATACAATTTCCTTTACTCGGTGTAATTAAATGTACAGTTGTCAGGTTTGATTAAAATTGTAATCTGGTAAAATTTAGTGTTTGAAGAAATGTTCAAGAACTTGCCAAAAGGAAAACTCAAAAAGCATATGTTTCTCTCATTAAAACTTGCTGGAGAATTAGATCAGGGTAGCTTTTGGAATATGGAATGGAGAGTAAAAATTGGTAATGCTACTGGACTCATTTTAATGTTTATCTTTAAAAGAGAAATGAAGAAAAGAAATTTGGAATTTTGGGAAGTCATGAAGACCTTTCAAAATTTCCACTTGACAAAAATCAGGTAAGATAATACTTGAAAATAGAAAGTCATGTTTGGATTGCCCAGGGTTAGAATTATCTTGTCAGAGAAAAAGACCAGTGTTTGCAAGCAGCATTAGGGGATGAGTAGCAGGGGCTGCAGAGATGGTTAAGAGTACAGGCTACTCTTACAGAGGACCCAGGTTCAATTCTTAGCACCCACGTGGTGGCTCACAAACTTCTATGACTCCCAGGGAACCTGATGCCCTCTTCTGGCCTCCAAAGGCACTGGTATGCACAGACATTCATTCCGGCAAACCACCAACTTACATTTTCAAAAGTAAAAAAGAAGTAGGTAGCAGAGAGCAGGAAAAGAGGTGCTTCCATAGAGAGAGCCATTATAGGTTTAAAGAGAAATCTGGCACTAGGGAAATGTCCAGAGATCCACAAGGATGACCCCAACCAAGAATCTAAGCAATAATGGAGAGGCTACTTAAAATGCCCTTCCCCTATAATGAGAGTGATGACTACCTTATATGTCATCCTAGAGCCTTCATCCAGTAGCTGATAGAAGCAGAAGCAGACATCCACAGCTAAGCACTGAGCTGAACTCCTGGAATCCAGCTGTAGAGAGGGAGGGGTGATGAGCAAAGGGGTCACATAATGCTATTAACAAGTGTTGTACTAACTTTCAAAGTCTGTAATTGAGACCACACCTATGTCCATTTGCAAAAGGAAATTAGTGTATGTGTAAGTAGTGTGTTAACCATGACTTTGTGGCTACTAATGGGAACTGATGTACAAGGGTCGTGAAAGGAAGAAGGCACTGGGCCAGAGGGGTATGTTCACTGGGCCGAAGCTCAGGTGCAGAGCACACAGCCAGCAGTGTCTGAAAGGCACCAAGAAGGTGTTTGCAAAGGCACCATGAGAACTCAATAGATGTGGCCACTACAGTTTGTAATGAGATAGTTATCTTGAGATCCACCAGCTTCCTCATTTAGAGACACTGAGTCCTCAGTGATAAGATATTTACTCCCTTCCCTGTCAGATATAAGCCACAGGGTTTCAGCAGACACCAAAGAGAAACTTAACAAAATGAATATGGAGAACAGTTAGTTAGGAAGGAACCACGTTAAGGTGCAGATAACAAAAACCCAAATCATGATGGGCCATGCACGGGAGTTGTTTCTGTGTTTCTCCTGTCATTCACCCTGCCCCAGTGAGACAGTGTGTGGTGCTTGTTAAGGGTGAGTGGCTGAGACCCTCCTGGAGTTTTCTTGTCATGACAGCTTTACTTCTTGTCATTACACTCCCTGCTAATGTCTGAAAGAGGAATGTGTACAAAGAAGCATGGCCTGCTTGCTGAATCCCAGAAGTACCTCTATAACTTGTTATTCTAGTTGTTCAGAAATGCATTGTGCAGCCATCCTAAGAAAGCAAAGGCCAAGAGGAAACCCCCGAGTTCTCTCTTGAACTGAATATTTTATGTCTCATACCAGAATGAGTATATACTTAAGGTCTGTGTGAGTCCCAAGACTCCCTTCCTTACCATCTCAGCCACAAGTCTGTCAACCCTTTCCATCTTCAAATCAGAACCTGATGAATAAGTCTAGAATAAGAGGGTGTGAGCCAGAAGCCCTACTCTGATTAGTAATTTCATGGGGAAGAATTTTCATGGAACAGGATCCCAAGCAGGAAGGATGGTAATGGAAGGAGTGTGTGTGTGTGTGTGTGTGTGTGTGTGTGTGTGTGTGTGTGTGTGTTTACGTGTTAAGGAAGTGTAGAAAAAAGGGAAGAATGTGGAAGAGATATTATGTGGCTCACAACTATCTGTTCACAGCAGAAGCCTCCTGCTCCTCAACTTGTGGTTATGCTATGACAAGAATACTTTGAAGACACAGTACATTTGAATATTTTATTAGGGATTTCCTCATTATACTGAATGGCTGTAGAAGTTATGCTCAGAAACACTACCTTGATGGCTCCTCCCTCGTTTGTAGAATGTAGACATCAAACACACTGCTATCTCAGAGGCATTTAGAACATCCAAATGTTCGTCCGTTAGTGCAGATAAAGTGCTTATGACAATATCTGCAGCACGGTAGGAAATAGCAGCTATTTAACATTTTAATTACCATTCAAACACAAGCATAAGCATACAGTTACAGTCACACAGGGAATCAGAAATGGGACTAGGTCTAAAAGTCCCAGAGAAAGGGTACAAACAGAAAGTGAAAGGAGTCCAGTAATGTAAATGGGTGCATCTGGAAAAAATAATTAGAAATAAATGAATTAGCAAGTGGAAAAACAGTAATGATAATGGAAATATCATCATGCCATTTGGAAGCCAGCATACATTAATTGATAAATGATACCAGCATTAGCATATGTATGCTTGGCAGTACACACACACACACCACCACCACCACCACCACCACCACCACCACCACCACCACCACCACCATTATATTGATTTTTCCAATACATTCCAGCTAAGAATTTGCACAAAGTGCTCGAGCTTCTCAGGTCAGTTCCTTACTTACAGTTACTACAGCCTCAAAGGGTGACTAAAAGAAATTGAACAAAATGCGTAGCAAGGCACATGGTGGGAAGTATGTTTTGCTACTTCTGTGTTAGTGCCTGCCTCTCATTCCTTTTCCTTGGTGGATTCATACTGTCCCTGAAATGGTAACCAATCCCAGCGCCAAGAAGAGGGTGTGGTGTCTGGGCAGTATAGGTTGTGCCTAAGTTGATCCAGTTGTGAAGTTTGGGGTGAAGTGTTGATTCTGATGCCCATTTCAAGCTGGAAGAACTTTTCATGAGGTTGTATACTATGGCAGCCACAGAGATGTGTCATTTCTGTCTTTCTTCGTGACTGAGTCTGGTCATTTTGTGGTCATCTTTTATATAGCCTTTGTGATCCTGTCACTCCCTTGCTATGACTGTGTTCTTTGGGTCCTAGGTGCTTCTGTCTCACAGTGACCTCCTACCCCATGATGTCTAGTCACTGGACTTGGGCTGGACTCCATTGGGCTGGCTGTGTCCTGTAGGCAATCTTCATGTATTTTTTTCTTTCACAGACCAGCCAGCCTTCAATGTCCAGGGAGGGAGAGGGAGAGAGGGCTGTGAGGAACAGATGAGCACAGCACATAATACACATGATCACGGGCCATAGTAAAGCCCATTATTTGAATGTGACATGTTCATACATGTAATTCTGGATGCATCTCAAACTTCCAGTGCTGTCTTTGACACATCCCAGCTGCTCCAATCAATGCAAATATCCATTTTTCTAACCATTTGGGCTTCTGGTTTCAAATGATTTCATTTGAGAAAAATAGTTTTAAAAAAGTCAGCCATTTATAGTGAAAGTAACCTTTTTCCAGTGTTGCTGAAGGAGGTTCTGAGAACATTCTGTCCTCCTGCAGGTACAGATTCCACAGTTCAGTGTTCACTACTCAATAGCTTGGCTCGGACTTTTTCATAGTCTGTCTCTAAGATGGCAGTTTGTGTTTCACCCAAGGCCTCTTCTGACTGCTTGTAGGTTTCAGTGTTTAGTTAGCCACAGAAATGCTATCTTCTCATTTATTCTGGGCTTCGTAAATCAACAGGGTGAGCCACATAAAAGGTCTCACCTTCTGTCACATCCTTTACTTCCAGTGCTGCCTGGTTTTGAGGGAGGTTAGGGATAGCTTTTCAGACATACAATGCAAAAGAAGAGTGTAACTGAGACACAGTCTGCTAATCACCATTACACAGGCACGAATTTAGAGTGATGTCTTGTTCTGCTCCTGTTCCAGAACAAGTCACTGACAGGGTGCTTGTCACAGTGGATTTTATGCTCTGCCCTGGATTCAGTGAGTGTATGTGTATATATGTATGTATGTATGCATGCATGTATGTATATGGTTATATATCAAGGAATTGTGATTTTAGCCACTGCTGAGGGTAGGAGCTACTTAAAAAATGAATCATCCAAAGAAGCAGAGAAAATGTTTGATCCTTCTACTTGATCTTGTAAGAACTCTCAATATGATTTCTTTTATACATTAAAATATGACAGTGGGGCCTGAAAATGTGTGTATTTATTAAGCTCTGGGGAAGCTGGGTATGATAGCCCTACATCAGGACCATCCACCTATGAACAGTTTTAAATGATATAGAAGATACTTATGTCTCTCTATAATAATAACAGATATTGTCAATGCCTACCATTCCAAGTTGCAGGAACCATACACTCTTTCTTTTGTAATATTATTTTCTCTATTCTAAACCCCAGGTCTCTGAGCTCTGAGAGGTGAATTACTTTGCCTAGATTCCAGGCTTAAACAAGTGGCAGTCAAAATCCAAGTCCACAGCATCTTAGTTCTAAGGCAGGAGGCTCACCAGCAGTGCATGCTGTGGTCCACAGCATCTTAGTTCTAAGGCAGGAGGCTCACCAGCAGTGCACACTGTGGTCCACAGCATCTTAGTTCTAAGGCAGGAGGCTCACCAGCAGTGCATGCTGTGGTCCACAGCATCTTAGTTCTAAGGCAGGAGGTTCACCAGCAGTGCACACTGTGGTCCACAGCATCTTAGTTCTAAGGCAGGAGGCTCACCAGCAGTGCATGCTGTGGTCCACAGCATCTTAGTTCTAAAGCAGGAGGCTCACCAGCAGTGCATGCTGTGGTCCACAGCATCTTAGTTCTAAAGCAGGAGGCTCACCAGCAGTGCATGCTGTGGTCCACAGCATCTTAGTTCTAAAGCAGGAGGCTCACCAGCAGTGCATGCTGTGGTCCACAGCATCTTAGTTCTAAGGCAGGAGGCTCACCAGCAGTGCACACTGTGGTCCACAGCATCTTATCTTTAAAGCAGGAGGCTCACCAGCAGTGCATGCTGTGGTCCACAGCATCTTATCTTTAAAGCAGGAGGCTCACCAGCAGTGCATGCTGTGGTCCACAGCATCTTATCTTTAAAGCAGGAGGCTCACCAGCAGTGCACACTGTGGTCCACAGCATCTTAGTTCTAAGGCAGGAGGCTCACCAACAGTGCACCCTGTGGTCTACAGCATCTTAGTTCTAAGGCAGGAGGCTCACCAGCAGTGCACACTGTGGTCCACAGCATCTTAGTTCTAAAGCAGGAGGCTCACCAGCAGTGCATGCTGTGGTCCACAGCATCTTAGTTCTAAAATAGGAGGCTCACCAGCAGTGCACGCTGTGGTCCATCTCACACCTGTGTTTTGTGAGGCCTGAGTATATCACCTCTATCTTCGTATATCCTTGTACATTTATACAGGGGCCTTGCAATTTAATACTCATAAGGACAAGAAAGACTTCCAGAATTGTCTGTATGTTCAGAAAGGCAAGACATTCCAAAGATGGGAGCTTGCTTCTGTCTCCAAATTAATAACAAATATTTTATTTACTGTTTCTCATGGTATCCTAAGGTCTGTAGGATAAAAAAAATGCTAATATGAAACAGGAAATGAAAAAAGAAAAGGTATAAAGAATGTGGAATGGACTTGGGTGTAGTTCATGGAACAGCCCCTACCTAGTGTTTGCAGACCTATGAATTTGATCTCCATCCTCCATTTTGTTCAAAAATTGCACAAATGCAGTAAAATGGTTTTTTGTTTGTTTGTTTGTATGTTTTTGTTTTGTTTTGTTTTTGTTTTCAGAACAGTCCATGCTTCGTTCTGAACTGGAGAAAACGAATATTTATAGACAGTAAGGGTAAATCTTGCCCTCGGCCCTTTGTGCCTCTGATGTGGCTGCATCTCTAAATTTTAAATATTTTTCAGATTGCCAATTGAATTCCTATGTATAAGCTACAGGGCAGACATTTGCTGGCCCAGCTCTCTGGATTTTAAACTGCCTGGGCAGTGGCCATGGGGCCAGATGATAAATTAGGATTTTGTGCCACCAAGTGGTGACAATACCACTTTGCACTTTGGGTACATTTTCTCTTACACATTATTTCATTGCCTTATTCAATTAACGAAAAGAAGCAAAGTGATTGTTGAACTGCTATGATATATTGAAAAATAGCAATATTATTTTTTCTGAAATAACATTTATGTCCCAATCCTGATACTTCAAAGCAGAATAGCCACACAACAATTGGCATGAATTAATATCTGCCTACTCTACTCTTAGCTGGTTCCTAGTCAGGAATGATTTTGCTGTCAACCCTCCACAAGGACACATTTGATTTGAGCTTGTTACACAGGGGTAGGGGCTGCTATCAGCATCTAGGGCTTATGAACCAGGCATACTGCTAAATATTATACAATACATAGGACACTGCCCACACTGAAAACTTTTCCAGGCTATGATATTGATTTTGATATTGCTGTAACCGAGAAATCAAGGTTCTGTCCCCATGTTGTGCACTTGGGAGGAAACATGCCACAGCTTTAGCCCCCAAGGCCTTAAGGTCAGCACCTTAGAAAGCCACATCTGTGTTTTTCCACACAAACACCAGTAGTCATTCCTTCCTGGCACTGTTACCATCTCTGTGTGACCAGTCTATTACAGTCTTCAAGATGTCTGCTTATGCCTTTAAATGATTCCCTGTGTTTCAAATGCATGTTTACCATGAAGCTGAGCTACTACCACCGGGCTAAACTCTCATGTTGGACATATCTAACCTAACAAAATCTCCACAACACCAGTGCACTCATTCCACTGGTGATAAAAACACACCCGCCATTTCATTCTTTATACAAGTCAACAATGGTTGAGCACCTGCTATATGCTAGTACTTGCCACAAGGGAGCCTGGAATAAGCTTCTGCCAAGACCAGACACATGCAGAAGGTAACCACCAAGCCAGTGTAAGAATCATGGATAGTCCTGACAGCACTGCAATAAAACAAAAGGCCTGGCCAGCTCAGGATCTACATTCTCATGAAGTGGGCAGGGAAAGATTTTCTAGAGAACTCAGGCTTTAAGGCTAAATTTCAGTGACACAACTGAGTAATTCTGCTAGCACAAGGAAGGAAAAATTTTAGGCACTGAAATGGCAAACACACAATGGAGAATTTGGAGAGAATGAGAATGCAACCCATTTGATAAAATATTGGGTTACAAGAAAAAATTATCTATTCACCCATTTTCACGGAGAGGATTGGCTTATCGGAGTATGAAGGACCATAGATCCTCGTCCTCAAAGGTTGCAATCCACGCAAGTTTTCACTTTGCTATCTCATTTCCACCTGCCTGATTGCTGTACTAGGATGCTTAAGACAAGACAGATCATGACACTCGGCTTTCTTAGCAGCAAATAAACAAAAGGCAGAAATCAGAAGGATTCCTTCTATCTAGGTTCTTCCCTCAGATTGTGAGCCTTCCCTGACCAGAGGAACGGATACTTGCTTGAACCTTAGCTCCCCATGCCATGCTCATTTCAGAAACAAAATCTACTTTAAAAGCCAGGTTTCCCATTGTGTCCTGAAATGCTACAGATGCCGTGTTGAAGTTTCCTGACATTTTGTGATTTCCTAAGTTAAAGAGGGACAGTGAACATCACATAGACCACACCCGTCATTATTAAGGGATGCTAGCAAGGCTAAAAGTTCTGCTTAGGGCTCTGTAGAAAGTAGGGAGGGGGCAAAGCCACATGAGAACCCGTCTCCAGGTTCCCACCAGGTCCTCTTTTCAGTTATCCTTACTGCATATTCTTGCTTAATTTGGTAAATTGCAGCACAGTATCCTAATGATTTTAAAAGTCAACAGGAGTTAACACATGGATATTTTGCTGAAAATTTCAAAGGGAGTTTTAAAAAGAGGGAAAGTACTGCTTTCAAATTGCACATCGTCTCCATGATTCTCACCGTTGTCACTGTGTTCCTCTGTTGATGGTATTTTGCTTGGCCAAGGTGATTTATGCTCTTCTTTCAGTATCTGGAGTCTGACATGCAAAAGACCCTGGGTGCATGTTTGCTTCAAGAATAAATGTGTGAGCATGCTATTTACCAGGATATGTGAGTCAAAATGGCTCCTTTATATACGGATACATTCTCTTACATTCATCACATAGGTAACTAATAATCTCACATTATTTGCAATACAAAATAGGTAAGAATTTCTCTTTGAAACAGCATATTGGTATGCAAGAATCATTACATGGAAGTTAAAGCAGTAACTTTCCTGATAGGCATTCCTGATAGGAATGTCACCAGGAAATGTAAACCATGAATGACTTCCCAAACAGTTGGAGAGATTTTATTCCACTGGAAGACAGTTTATCCCTGTGATATGCAGATTTAGACATACTCTGTTTTGCTCAAGTCCTTGTTTTTATTTGTAAAAGTCAGTTTCTCTCCTATAAACAATGCATTGAAGACTCTTAGCATACTAATATTGTTGGCTCTCACATCTATTGTATATTAACACAGTGATTTATCTTTCTTAAAAAGTGCTGCTGCAATGGTACTTTAGCAAAGAGTACACTAAAAGGGGACACTGTCCAGATCACCAAACTGAAAAGGGTCAATCAGAGCTTCCATGGAACCTGATTTCTGGTGCTCTGGTGAGACTGAAGGGCAGGAATCAGACAGTGGCTGGGTTCTTACCAGCAGACCGTTGACACCAGCACCATGGAGACAAAGGGACATGAGCCACCATGTCTGAGAGGATCCACATACAATCTCTAGTAGCAACAGAGTAACTAAACACCCCTGCAGGACCACCACTTGTATCTTATAAGATGGGATGTTAAGCAATTATGACAAATGGCCCTATACATACAGATATTCTCATTGAATGCCCCAGACTATTAGCTCACCCATGTGACTAATAATATCTCACACATTGCTTACTATGAGAATTAAATGAGGATTTCTAATTCCTTTTGTAGCTGGCACACAAACAGTCAAGTATAAGGAGCTCAGAAGACTTCCACTTAAATAGTTTCAGTAGCCCTCCAAGACAGTATCAGGTAAGCACAAACATCAAGCTACATTCACTATGTTTAGGATCTCAAGCTCTGCACTTTATTAAATTAAAATAAAAGATCAGGCTATGTTTTGAACGTCAGAAGGATGTATCCATTTAACTCATGCTTATGGTATAACTATGATACACCTGGTATCTTCTAAGTGAGGAATATGTAAGTAGATAATCATGTAGCTTAGAGCCAAGAAAGAAGTGCTGGAGCTCAACTTAGGAGCACACAACGCTTCAGGAGGTACCTATCACCCCCACGGTGGCCAACAACTGCCTATAACTCCAGCTCCAGGCATATGACCTCCTCTTTTGACCTCCTACACTCTTGTGTATATATCTGCACACAGATATACATACATATACATTTATTAAAAGTAAAAATAAATCAGTAAAAATAAAACTAAAAATCACAATTTACCTCATAGTCTCCCACTGTGAAATAAAGATGGCTTATTTGTAAATATTATATCATCTGGTAGTATATGTATATGCATGTGTATGATTTTATATATGCTAATATTCTGTAATATGTGTAGCATATTCTACAAATGAATTAATAGTAAGTTGTGTAATGGTTCTATAGTGTATGTTTTCACTCTGCAACATGTATACCTATGACTATCAATGGATGTATCATTTTATTGAAGTAAATGATAATTTATTAAAATCATTCACCACTGGGAGACATTTAAGGTTTTCTTTCCAGCTTTTGTAAGCAACACTACTTAAATCATACACATCTACACACCAACTACATCCTTATGTGAATTTCTTTCACAGCACTGTATTAATCAGCTTTTAAGTTGGATTTCATATGGTAAGACTTGGTTTAATAATGTATATGTTTCCTACACAATTGCTGCATCTCATAAATTGCATTTAAAATATATTTATAGTTATACATAAAACAAGGAACTAGAGAAATTTCATTACATTGAAACCAGTGGTTTTTAAAGCAACCATACAATCTAAAGTGGCTACAATTCTTGGTAGGGTGGGAGACATAAACAACTAGACAGTATTTAATTCCTTACTTCCTCAAAGAGCTCTACACAGATCTTTGACCCATCTGGCAGGAAGTCCGTGCTCTACTTTCAGATAATACAAGAAGAGGCACAAAGTATTTAATGATTACTCTCTGTTCTTCTTTTTGAGAATTAACTTTTGACTCATTAGCCCAAGTAACATGACAGTTGATTTCATAAGAAAAATAAAATATGGAGATACATACTCCTTGTGTGCTAAGTCTAACCTGAGCTTTTATAACCATGACTTCTAAAGATAGGTAGACCAGAAGTCTATTCCAAATGAAATGTTTGCACAAACACAATGCTGGAATGAATTTCTCCTTTTTCTGTCTAGAAAATCATGAAAAGACTCATTAAAAGATATGTACTGCAGGCCCAAATAGATAAGGAGAGTGATGAAGTGAACGAAGGTGAGTTGAACATACAGAAAAGCTTTTCCTGTGTGTGCTGGGTTGTGTCCTGATGTAGAGGTGAGAGAGTACTGGGCATGGCAGATGAGCCTCAAGAAGCCATATAGAACAAGCTCTCTCCATCTATATTGTAACTTATCCCACTGCAATGTCAACCTGCTTGATAAAGCAAGTCAAGGAAAGGAGGTTTATTTTGGTTCACGGTTTGAGGTGACAATCCACCTTTCTGGAGAAGGACAGTTTGAGGGTACACTCTGCCATGCTGGTGAAGCAGTGGTGTGGCAGGAATGAGAGGCTGCCAGAGAGCAGAAAGAGGAGAATGGCTGTGCCCAGCCCACTCTCTCCCTTTTATTCTGCTGGGACTCCTGCCAGGGAATGGTGATGCCCACACTTTTGGTGGACTTTCCCACACCAGTTACCCCAAGCCCTAGTAGGTTACTCTATACTGCTGGTCAGTCTCCAAGTTGGTTCTAGATCTTGTCCAGTTGGCAATCAATATTATCCCTCATCACAGCCACCAAGGCTACAAAATTCCAGTGAACAAGTTATTTGTCTCCAGATGGCACAGACTAGATACAACATTCTTACTTTCATGGGATCCTTGGTGAAGGTGCCTGGGAAAGGTGAGAGAATGATCTCGCAACTCCACAGTATCTCCAGATCATTAAAATTCTTCTGTAATTACTTTTCTCACCTGAGACAATAGAAGCCTTCTCTAATCAGGAAGTGATTTCCCTTGAAAAGATTCAGAATACAGTCTGGACCATCTTTATCCCACTCTGGAATCACTATTTGTTTTCATAGTCATGGTTGCCTTCTCTTCTCTCTCCCTCTGCACAGGGGAACTGAAGGAAATTAAGCAGGACATCTCAAGTCTCCGTTATGAGCTCCTGGAAGAAAAGTCTCAGAACACAGAAGATCTGGCAGAACTTATTCGAAAACTCGGGGAGAGATTGTCCCTGGGGCCAAAAGAGGAGGAAAGCCACAGATAATGCAAAGCCCCTCAAGAACGCATATTTATTTCTCCACTTGAAGCCATATTATTTTCTGATTTATTTTTCTAAGTGCCAATGATAAACAGTATGTTAATGATAGTTTGGATCATCTAGAGTCCTACTATCAACATTTTTTGGTGATTAAATTACACTGTTGAGGCTAAAGATTACAGGCTGTTGAGAAGTCTGCTCAGTTCCTTGGAGCTTGGTTTCTGGGTAGCTTTCTTGCAGTCGATGGTGGGGGGGGGGCGAGGGGGAGTAACTCTTGTGCTGGTGTGAATGTCTTGTTGTGTTTGTTTGGGGATGGGCCTCAGATGGGAGTGGGGGCAAGTTTATGTTGCTCCCCTTGTGGCTTCCTGGACAGAGTGAATTCAGGCATCTTCTTTCCTCTGTTGGGAACTTCCAACCTGGAATATGGAGGAAAACAGTCTATATACAGAGCACTGTAACCATCATCTAGCTACTTAATAGAAATGATACTGCCTGTCCACATGAGTTTAGAGCCTTGTGTGGTGGTGAACACCTGTCATACCAGCACTTGGCAGGTAGAGAAGGTTTAGAATTCAAGGTCAGCCTTGGTTAAATAGAGAGATCCCATGGGCTACATGAGACCATGTCTAAAAGTCAAAAGAAAATAAGCTTATGCTTGTGTTCAATTTTCTGCCTCATCTGTTTCAAAACATTACACTTAAGAATGGAAACATGTTTTCTTAGCTAATGCCAGAAACACAAACCAGTTCTCTCTCTCTCTCTCTCCCCTCCTTTCTGTGTACGTGCGCACGCGCGCACGCGCCCACCCACCCACCCACCCACACACACACACACACACACACACACACACACACACACACGAACATGTATGTGAATTTGTGTGGTACACATACACATGCTTGCCTTCTTTTATGAGCTAATCTGAATAATCAAAAGCTTTTAATTATGACTTTTTAAATTGTAACCAAAAGTTGCTATTCCATAAGAACTGTTTTATTACAATAGTGTCAAAGTCCCAAATACTATAATTCATTGGTTCAGTGACAGCACAATTCTGTGCCATTTCTGAGGGCAATTCCAGACACACCTGATATTCATTATATTTGACCATAAGCAGCTATTGCGGTTCAATAAGGGTCAAGATAAACAAATAGGTCGAATAGATGTTTATTAAGGGAGAAACAACTCACAACACAGACAGATGAACACAGCAGTTAAAACTGGATGCTCCTCTCTCCATTTCCCGCCAGAAAAGCTTTTTTCCGTCTCCTCCCAAGGCTAAACTCCACAGGTCACTTCCGCCCCTGGCTCCACCCCTCAATGGGTGTGGTCAGTGCCATAGAAGCAGACACAGTGACTATCCCACTACAAGCAGCCACGTGGGAATTTGCAAACATCCACTCCTTATCCCCAGTGTGTTCTACTCTGTTCCCCAAATATGTGAACAAAGTTTGTGTGTTCATCTCCACTCATTAAGTGGTTGTTGTGAATTTATTGATGCTATGATCCAGCATCTTAAATAATTAACAAAAAAAAAAAAATGAAGGACCATCATGCTACCCCCAAAGACTCAGCCTTCAGGTGGTGCCTGCCCTTAACCATAATGCTGCTTTGAATTGAGCAGAAGGATGTCTCTGACTTCCCTTAAAGTTGGAGAGGACAGAAACCCTGCTCAGCACCGAGTGTGGCTGAATCAAAGAGCGCAATGCAGAAGCAGCTCAGAACACACAATTGTAATTTTATACCCAGCTTGTGATATTTGTGGTTGTTTCCTATTGACACATTACACTGGTAAAGCAGAGGTCCATCTTGAAATGATATGTGGCAATATTTAATTAACAATTGTGAAAAACACTCCCCCACCCCCACAACAACCTCATCCCAAACTGCTGTATCTGCATGTTAACATGATACAATATCCATAGACTTTTGTGTGTTGCACTGTTGCAGAGATTGGCTTCCAGGCCAAGGACTGTGGAACAAAGACTAGCTGTATCATCCAGAAGAGATGATCAGACTCCTGTGTCTCCAAGTAGATTAATCTGACAAGGCACTTTGGAGAAGGGCAGCATGGCTCTGGGCTCTCAGGAGCAGGGTGGCATGGCTGAGGGTTCCCAGGAGCAGGGCAGCAGGGCTGTGACTCCCCAGTGAAAGGCACCTCCTGCTATATGATTCAGAATGAATGTTGCAAGATTAGCAGTTTTCTCAGAGGGCAGCTGGATACAAACCTATTCTAGTTTTCCATCAGATGGAACATTAAAAAAAGACACAAAAGTATATGACAAGTTTTAAGATTCCAACCTCAGCTTCTTTAAGGTAAGTGTATTGCTAAAGACTGATCCTCAACTTGGCAAAAATTTCAGGATCACTGGGATTTACGAACACAAATCATCGAAGACCATTATTCATGTCACAGACGCCCTCACTGGCTAAAATAAAGCAAGAATGTATCTATACCAGTTGCTCTTTCCTCTTGGAGACCTGGGTACCACCTGGAGGAGTGATTAGTGAAGTCTCATGTAACCAGCAGCTGTTCCCTCCTGCCTAGCCCTGCCTTCTCCTCACCTCTTACAAGCAACTTTACTGCCAGTGAGCAGATCAAACGCTGTTGCGTATTCTGGCATGACTTTGCCCCCTCATTTCATGGCTAACTCCGAGAAAGGGCACATAGTGTGATTTTCCTAGACATTGTGTTTTGAATGTGAATGCACAGGCTTGTTGGTTTGAACACTTGGTCATTAAAGAACTATGTCATCTGGGCATTGTAGAACCTTAGTAGGTGACAGCCTGTTGGAGGAAGTGAGTCATTGGAGGGCAAGGCCTAAAGTTTTTAGGTCTGCCCTTTTTAGCGTTCTCTGCTTCTCCTTCCCCTCAAATGTGGTGTGAAGGGTCCAGCCACACGCTGCAGCTGGCAAGGAGCCACCTGCCAGCATGAGATTCCTGCCCTGATGGAATTAGACTCCCTCAAGTCATGAGCTGAAATAGATCCCTTCCTCCACAGCACTGCTTCTAGTCACTGGTTTCGTCACAGCAACAAGAAACGAGCTTATGCACTAGGCATGGGGAACAGATAATCATGAAGGAACACAGATGATTAAAGAGATTCATAGCCCGAGTCCTTACTTTTACTTGTAGTGTGCTCAGCTGACATACCAGAAACTCTTGAAAAACTGGGATTATTAAAGCAAATGCATCATGTGTGTGTGTGTGTGTGTGTGTGTGTGTGTGTGTGTGCACGCGCGCTGTGTGAGTGTGTGTATGGGCATGTGTGTTTGAATATGTTAGTGTGTGTATATGTATAAAATCATTCACATGACTGCTTGACTTTTCTCATTCCATATTTGTATCTATAAAACTTCCCAGATATAATTTTTCCATTTTTCAAATCTTTCAAGCTCTTAAGTGCACTGATTTTTGGATGGATTTTAGATCTTGTTACAAACAGCCATATCCATGGATTTCTTACAAATAATATTCAAAAACAGCAACTTGCTCCATCCAATATAGCTATTCAATTTCATCATCTTCAACTATAAACTTTATTTAAACCTCTTTTGGTTCTGGATCCCAGCAGAACCAATTTTGAAGAGCCACATACACATTCTCAGAATAAAGCTGGGCATAACAACTATAAAACAATCTAGCAAATTTTATAATCAACTTTATTGGAGATTTGTGTATAACTAAGTTTATGCTATCCAACAGTGTGTTCATTCTTTTTAAATACCATGCCATTCTATAGATAATTACTATGAGTGGATAACCAGGGGGTGATTCCTATTTTACAAATTCTTTTGAAGATGACATGTTGGAGGTCATCTTGTTTGATAGCAAAGGGAATAGGTCAAATATTTATATTAAAAATAATTCATCATGAGAACTTACAACGTTACATGGGATTGTCTAGCTCTGTTTGGGCTGCTGTTAAATGATATCATTATTCACACTCTGGAGAGGAGTAGTTGGACTGTCACGGGGAGGGCACTTTCTGCTACATGATTGGCCCCTGCTTACTGTATGCTCACATGGTAGACGGGGCCATGCTATTCTCTGGGGTCTCTTTCACAAGATCCCTAATTGCAATCATGAGGCACCAACCCTTGCACTAATACTGCCTAGAGGCTCTGTTTCCATGTCACCCACAGTCATGAAGTAGATGGAGATGAGTGTCTGCTCTTCAGTTCACGTGTTCCATGTGAAACAATGTGGCTCTTTATACATCAGTTAGTACAATCTTGATACTCCAACAGAGGTGTGCCCAGAGCTGTGTTCTAGGTGGTTCTAGATGTACTCAAATTGATAATCCATGTAAGACCCTCACAATTACCTCTGCAGACACCTTCCTTGTGGTTTAGATTTTAACATGTGAATTTGAGAGGCAGACACGATATTCAGACCATTCATAGAAATGTACAGAATCTCTGGTTTTTATACACACCTGGTGGCAAGGGCTATTCTTATCCGTTGATAGATTGTAGGGAGAATGTACAGAGGGGGGTGGATGGCATGCCCTTGTGTGATGATAGATTGTAGGGGAGTGTACAGGAGTGGGTGGACAGACATGCCCTTTAGGAAACACAAGAACATCATGGCTGTTTGTCTAAGTATCTAGAGAAAACCTTGATGTTGACATTCAGAAAGTGAGTCTTGAACTTCACTAACTGGCATTTGATTCTTATTTTTGTCCATGAAAATAGACTCTCATATTGCCACAAGAACAACTTTTAATCAGAATAATTTAAGTTCCTTATTACCATGTGTTGGTCTAAAGCAATGTGGAGATCCTTCACTGGGCCCTAACCTTTTCAGTAGGCTTTGATTTGCTGTCTGACATTTACCCTCCTCTTTTCTTCTGAAGGTGGACTTCCACTAAAATAATTGGAAAAGGTCAAATTTTAGAGTGTTTGCTTGTATCTTAAAAATGGTTCACTTGTGTTCACTTTGTTGCTATAATATGTTAACATGTGGAGGAATACACACACATATCCATATAACATGCCATGTATAATAAATAACAGTACTACATACCTATACATACATGTGTATGTGCTCAAAGACATTTCCCAGTCAAGCTGTCTGTGACACAATATGTATTTTCTTTTTCTTAGCACTTATCAGTTCCCTTTAGATTTTTATTATTTCAATAATTTACTGCCTTCTTTAGTCTCTGTTATTTCCTCTTTTAAGATCATCAAGGTTTAGCAGTTCATAATATAGATCCAAAGCCAGAATATGTGGGTTCAAATCCTCTCGCTGGCAATTTTCAGCTGTGCATTCTTTGCCCGTTTTCTAATTTCTCTGGTCCACGGTGTCCCATGTGTATAGATGGAGAGCTAACTCCATTTCCTGCACTGAGGTATGTTGAAGACAAGTTTGGGTGTTTTAGATTCGAAGAGTAGTACTTGGTATATAGTAAGTGTTTAGTTAGTGGAAGCAATTTTACAAAAATTATGTGATTCAAAAAAGTCTTGTTGTAGGGCTGGGGGTGGCTCCATTGGTAGACTGCTCACCTAATGTGCATGAGGCTCTGGGTCTGAACATCAGCATCACATAACTGGGTGCCATGGTGCGTGGCTGTGATCTCAGAATTGAGGGGCAGAAGAAGGAGGATCAGCAGTCAAAGGTCATCCTTGGCTATACGGTAAGTTCAAAGCTAGCTTGGACTACATGAGACCCTGCTTTAAAAAATAAACATAAATAAAGGAAAAAGGAACACTGGATGGACAAACTCCCCTTTCCATTCTTTCTTGGCCTGTTCCACCTGAAGCGGAATAAAACCAAGTGCCAGTCAGGGTTTTGACATATGTTTCTCTGATTAATTCCTATATCATGCCAGGAGCTCTGAGTTAAGGAACCTGAGGCCCCAGCTGGAATTAGTAGAGAAGAATGACAGAGGAGTTATGTCTGTCGAGTACAAGTCTGGCCTTCAGGCCACATGCCTGTCATACTTCAAAAATAGATGACTCACATTTGAACAGTATTTGGGGAAATTTCAAGGTGCTTTAGATATTTTTCATCCCGATAATGCATTCATTCTTTTTAAATAATGGCATCCGAAGGTTGTTTGGAATGAGGACTATGTTACATCCTGTTCATAAAACTTTTATTGGGAGCTTGTGACATTTGTGAGAATGTTCTGGGAATGGCTGTCAGTAACAGAGACAAAGAGTACATCGTTTCTCTGTAATGGATGTTGGGGCAGCCAGTGAGGTGCAGGGTTCCTCTTCTCTGTGAAGCTGTGAGTGTTCCTGAGGGAGGCTTTTCTGGACCCTCAGTGGAGAAGGGGATCTGGGCAGTTTCTGGGTTGCTAAGTCTGTGGTTTCTTCTGTCTTAGAAGACACACTGGGCATTGCTCAGATGCCAGTGGGCTGACTCCAGGGTGTTTTCAAGTCCCCCCTGAAGTAATCTGTTCACTTTGTCCTCCTGTTTAATCGGAAAGCCAGCCATCCCTCCGCTTCAGAGAACAGTAATTCTCTGACACATGCCACACGTTTGTTGTTAATTCACAGATTGCTACCTACAGGTTGCTTCAGCAGCACAATCCCTTCTCCATTGTCATCACCAATGGGAAGAGTCACATCTGGGCTCTGCTCACTTTGTCATGTCAGCATGTTACTTCCCATGGATGCTGTCTGTTCCAGGACTTTACCATGTTTCATACACATCTCCAGTAAGTCAGGCGTGACCATGCAATGTATGTAAGGTTTTTCTTTTGATGCCCTGGCATCTTTATCATGGTTTAGGAACTCAGGGAAGCCCATAGTGAAATCTGTATGTGAATCTTCCAGGTCCCCAGAGACTTTTGAATATTCCTCCATTTGGATGAATCAATACTGATAGTGACGGATGAAAGCATTTCATATATAAAAAGACCCAAAGTTTGGTTTTGGTGTAAACTCTTGGGTGTTGTGGTGCTATGTGATCGTGGCCATTTCCTAGGGAGATTAATTTATGCTAGGAGTTAGAGTTTGGACTTGAACATTAATCTGTCTGTTGCAGACTGTGAGCAACTACACAATCTGTGTTATTGTGAATTCCCCCTTCTCCAGTCCTGCACCAGGACTGCGTCCTTTGAGTATTTTACAGCGTTTAGGGAGGATCACAAGACTACCCATCAGACAGGCATGATCTGCTCACTTCATAGTGTAGCACTGTCCTCACAGTGTCTTGGCCTGTGCTAGCAAGGCCAGGATCTGATTCCATTCCAGGCCCATTAAAACTCCTAATTCAACTGATGCAAAGAATTCATGGCTTATTCAGTCATTTCATTTGAAATCATGAGTGACTAAGATGGTCCTTGCCCTACTATAATTCTGAGACGTACACTGTGAGCCCTCAGGAGAAACCCTTCATATCTGCTTGAGGGTGAGGGGAAGAGGGTTTTCCATGTCAAAAGGACATCCAGTGGGCTAAGATGACAATGCAGAGGGCTCTGCTCTGACTGCACAGTTACCTGTATCCCTTCGGATGAGTTGTCAGGACATGCTCTGCTGTCAGCGTGGCATCTCATTTGGGCACTCTGCATTTCCTTTCCATTTCAAAAAGATTATACACAATGGCTTACTAGCCCTGGCCCGGAACACGTCATGTGGGCCTTTGAAGAACAAGATCTAGATGTCAGAACTACTGAGGGCAAGTGTAAGCAAAGAGGTAGAATGTGGGGTCATTTTGTTTTGGCCGCTTTATTAAACAATCACAGCAGTGTCCGGCCTGAGGGGTGGGGGAACTGGAGAACCTAAGGGAATGCAAGAGCCTGCACACACTTCACACAGCGTAGCAAGAAGCATCCTTCGGCGGTCTTGGGTTCTGAATTCATATTCTCATGGTTGGTGACCACACACTCACTGCATAACCCCAAGAGATGTATGACCGATGGAGTCATTTCACAGGCACTTTCGGAGGTCTCAGCACATTCCAATAGATGCAAAGATTGTTTGACGGATGGATGTGTTCATTGAATGAATGGCCTGGTGCAACTTGCCAACCCAGTAAGGCTGGGAGGAGAAAAGAGGGATAGGCCCCAGGCAGAGAAAGACTCCACAGGATATCAAGTCAAGACCTGCTGGCTCGACACTTTAGCAGGGGCAACTCAGAAAAAGCCCCTCAGGCTGCATGTCCATATCACAAAGGACATGCACACCCAATGCTCTGGCAGCTGTCTCGTCTTTCTGCACAACCCTGGCCAGATGTATGTTGTTTCCTTTATATGTGCTTGTTGGGCAGATCACATTGTTTCCTATCCATCTATGGAGGTCACAGTGACACAGGTCAAGCAGGCTGTGACAAGGCCTTGGAGGAACAGACAGGAAGCGGTTGGACCTGCTGTTTCTGTGCTGCTGTAGTTCAGAGAAATGGAGAAAGATCTGGAAGGAAAACCTCTGCACTGCCACTAACTTCTTGCTGGGAAATCAGGAGAACTGGTGAACCAAGAGAACTTGTGAACCTCCCTGAGGCCCTGCCTCCTCTGAGGTTGGAGTGAGGATTAAACATCACACATAGGAAGGCACGACTCTGAGAGTTGCCTGCCTTAGCATCACTACCAGGAAACAGCCCTTATCTGCTTCTGATGTTTTCTCCCCAAGATACCCCAGGTGAATTTTGAGATGCTATGTACATCTTATTAAACTATCCCAGGACAAGACTCAAGGCATATATCCAGGTTACTAAATGCTGGGTGAGACGCATGCCTATCACTCTCTGGGAGGTAGCGAGGAGATAGACACAAGGTAGGGGGCCAGAGCCACAAGAAGACAACACCTCCATTCTTGTGAGTAGTCATTGTCTCCCAAGTCCATGGTAGTCTTACATCCCACATCTAACTGCTGTTTTCAGTGGGAATCCATTTCTACCTTGGGCTGTATTTCTGACATTTCTGGAGTCTTGATGGCAGTTAGCTCTTTCTGCAACCATATGACTATTTGGTTGTTTTTTTCATATTTTTTTAATTTTAAATTTGAAACAAGCTTGTTTTACATGTCAATCCCAGTTCCCACTCCCTCCCTTCCTCCCCTGATCTCCCCACCAAACCCCCACCCCACCCCCTTTCTGCTCCCCAGGGAGAGTCAGTCCTTCCATGGGGGATATTCAAAGTCTGTCACATCATTTGGAGCAGGGCTCAGGCCCTCCCCTATGTGTCTAGACTGAGACCATGTGACTATCTGTAAAAGTCAACTAGGTTACTGAATGATGATCACATAGACACTGCCACCAGGCTGGCTTTCTGCCCACCTTGGTCACCTGTGTAAGGCTCCCTGGAGCATCTGTCCCCACCAGAGATGTGGGCTGTGAGTGGCAAGTTCCTGACTCAGTTGTCCCATAAATATCCCAGTACTGTGTGTGCTAGATGCTGCCTTAGGTGAGACCAATAGCAAGAAAAACCTCTGCCTTCCCATGGGCCAGGAAGCTGAAGATCCACCTTAAGTAAAGTGTGTACTTTTTACTACAATAAAGAATGAAGAAGGGCCAGTGAGTTCCAGTTTTAAGTAGAAAAACACCCTAAGGTGGCAGAGAAATGAATGGGGGGGGGGCAGGAGGGAAGAGCATCAGCAGAGGGGGAGGCCTCAGGAGGGAAGAGCCTCAGCAGAGGGGAGGCCCCAGGAGGGAAGAGCCTCAGCAGAGGGGGAGGCCCCAGGAGGGAAGAGCCTCAGCAAAAGTCTCCCAGGCTGGGGCACAGGTGTGTCGCAGTTGGAGCTGGGGAGCAGGGTGGAGGGCACGATCTATTGGGCAGGATGGAGGTGGAGGAGGCCACGAAGGGCTATGGTTTCCATTCGGATCAAAGCACGATGCTGCTGTTGCTGCTGCTGCTCAGAGTCTGCTGTTTCTTACCCTGCTGTCTGGACGCTGAGCCCTCCTTGCAGGCATTGCCACCCCGGTGCAGCTTAGGGAGACCCCGCTTGTCGTTTCTCCCACTCACAGTGCGGTCCTTTGCAGACCTCGTACCTGCGTCCTGCATGGCCCTAATCCCACTCTGTGATCTCATCTCCCTTTCATAGTTCCCTCAAAGGACTGGCTGGATCTGGCACCCACTTCCCTGTTTTCCTCTGACACTAGTTCTTTGGCTGTGAAAGTGGACCCAACTGAGGGATTGATTTTCTGATTAACTATTAGAAATCCTGGTGCTGTGCCTCATCGTCCTGCTTGGTCTGTCTGAGAATAAAACCAGCAAGGAACCCACCTCAGAATCCCTTTGTCAAAAAGAAAACAGATTCATTCTTACCACATTAGTTTGTTTACTGAATGTGTGCACACACCGTGTCCATGTGCCACAGTCAGAGGACAAAGTTGGGTCGCTCCTTCCGTATGTGGGAATACGGGTATTGAAATTAGGCTGCCGGGCTTGATGGCAAGCGCCTTTACTCACCGAGTCATTCGTCAGGCCCAGAAAACTGTTTTTTTTTTTTTTTATGAAATAACTGTGAAATATCTTCGGTTTACTCACAGAAATTGGCTAAAGCCGGCATTTCAGGCTGTATACCACTGTAGCTAGATTGATATGAGCCCACTAACACCATTAGGCTGCATTCCAGTTCACTCTCTATCGCCACCGTGTGGTTATGCTTAGGTAATGCCTGCAGCCCTCCTTTTAACCGGCCTGGCTGGATCTGAGCGGTTGAGCATCAGCACAGTATGTCAAGCAGTTCGGGGCATTGTGACACAGACTAGCTCTATAACTGTCTGAGGTCACCCTCAGGTTTTCAGTGCTCATAACACAGGAATTCGATATGAGTTCCTGACAACTGTGATCGGCAAATGTAGTTAAGGCCCGACTATCAGGTCTTCATATCATTCTTTCCACCAGTGGTTGGATGGCACCAAGATAATAATTGAACTGTGAATATTGGTGTGCTCATACTTAGTATGAAGCACAGTACCATTGTGTGTGCGTGTGTGCACGTGTGTGTGTGCGCGCGTGGGTGAGTGTGCATGTGTGCACGTGCGCGTGTGTGTGTGTGTGTGTGTGTGTGTTCGCTTGCACGTGCGCGTGTGTATTAGATGTGCAAAGGCATTCATCAGTGTGCAGGTATTGAGAGGTCAGATGGGGACACTGGACATCAGATGTCCTGTTCAGTCACTCTCACTGTCCTGGTGAGACGAGGTCTCTCACTGAACCTGGAGTCGAACAGGCACTCTGCCAGCCCCAGCAATTATCTCTCTGCCTTCCACAGCACTGAAGTTACAGGTGCCCACATGGCCACACCCGGATTACTTTACCGGGGTGTGTGGGATCCAGACTTGGGATTTTACACTTACATAACAGCACTCTTACTCCACAGAGCCTATGTTTTTAACTAGTTTATTTTAATCACTTAATTGTTGCCATTAAAAAGTTGTTTTAAGTTGCATAATATTTAGAAATAATAACACCAGTTGTCATCTGTTAAACACAGGGAACAGGCAGAGTCTGTGGTAGGTCTTCCCCTATCTGCATTACTTATCCAAATCTTTGTGAAAACTCCATCACGTGGGTGTTATTTTTCTAGAAGAGATGACAACATTTGAGCTGGGTCAGATCAAAGCCACACAGGGGATCTGTGGTAACTTTGGGATTGAAATGCATGTCCCATTGAAAAGAGCAGAGGCATGGGGGGGGGGACAGCTGGTGTGGGAAGCAGAATGATACTGTCATGGCTGCGGTTACCTTTCTTGCTGGAGAAGGACTCATGCATGTTTAATGGTGTTGAGGCAGGTCTGTTGCAGCATTGCAAAACTACTATGATATCTTCAGCTCATTCCTCACACGCAGCTCCAGGAGAAAACCAGAAACTTGGAGGGGCTGGGACATCCCGATGTCATGGAAGCTTGAGCCCCAGAGAGAAGCCTGGCTTCGCATCACTGTGCCCAGGTCTAAGATAGACAATATGTTTACTGTGTTTGGACATAAGCACCTGAAATGTATATGCTACTGATTTACAAAGAACAGCCTGGCCCCATTCATCGAGAGATGCCTTAGGCTGAGGCTGCTCTAGTGTGATTGTCTCCACTTCATTATTGAAAAGGGCATAACAGACACCATCTATACTGGGAACCCAGAGATCAAGGCTTCCCACTGACACAGAACTTGGGGCTGATAGCCTGTAACCCAAGGCGGGTTTAGCTCCCACCCTCAGCATCCAAGTAGGGACAAATGAATGGTGAAAAGCAGAAAAAAATTTATCCAATGAGGTGACATTGGGAAAAAAAAGAGATTCAGTGACACCCCCCCCATTCCATCTTTTGGGTTCTGAAGTGAGGCTGGAGCTTACATAGAGGGCCAGGGATATGCACATCAAGCAGTCCCATGCAAGGTATGGTCCCATGCAAGGTATGGTCCCAGCCACCATTCACCTGTCATTGTCTGGTTCAGTTACAGACACACAGAGGATGGGATAAATGTGCAAAGCAAATGTTCAGCTTTTCCTCACAGTTTTTCTTCCGTGGACTCGATATGAAAAAGAATTATTGAAGTCACTGTGCCCCTCAACATCTGTGTCCTATTTGGCTATTACATTGTCCCTTTACCTAGAGCAAGGAACAAAAAGACTGGCTAGTCGACTGAATCCTGTTTTCTCTGATGTGTCTGTCATTCTGCTCCACACGTGATTTTACCTTGTTCTCACAGTGGTCCCCTCATGGAGGCCAAGAGAAAAGAAGACGAACCATTGTTCTAAAAACCAGACTGAAAGCCCGGCTCATTTAAAGCAAAGACTAGTACTTTCTGAATGCCAGAATGTAATGACAGAAGAAGAGACTCTCTAAATGAGAAAGTGTTGAAGTCGTTCTCAGACTCAGGTCAAGTTGCTCCTGTCTATCTGCAGTGAAGTTAGCAAAAGAACACATTGTCTTCCCTTCCGCCTAGCAAGGACAGGAACTAACAGCACCACGATGAGGCAAGTCACTAGAGGGCGCCTTTGTCCATCCTTGAAGGTACATTCCTTGCCCAAGGTATCAGTCTAAGGCTCCTAAAGGCAGACAGGTGCGAGGTCCCAGAGTTCCAAGACTGCAAAGCTCTGCATGAAATTTAGGACATCACTAGGAAAAATTTCCTGCATGCTACAGGCCTTACTACAGATACTTGGATGTCTTTAGTGTGCAGTGTTTTGTTTTGCTTTTGTAAACTCTCTAGAAAACAAATCACTACAATGAGACACAGGAGCAAGGTGAATAGCTCAAGACATTGATCTTGGAAAAGATTTCATTTACTACTCTGGGAAGAAAACATTAGCCTGTGGGAAATCAGCTTTGCCCAGTTCTGCTGCAAGAACGGAGACTCAACTAATATAGAATGATCTCTGATCCCATTCCCATCCACCCCCTCATTCTAAATTCTATCCAAAGACCTTATTTTATGCCGAAGTGAAGTAAGAGGTGGTCAGTACAGGAGCGCTGAGCCGAGGGGGCTCTTAGTACAATGTGTAAGTGATGTCCCTGCTGAACAGCAAGGGGCTCTGGGAAAACCTCAGCCCCTTGGCCATGATATTCAACTTTTCTGTGCCTAGGAGACAGGAATGGATGAGCAGTGAAGTGGCATGGGCTTGGGAGAAAGATGCCATGCGACAGGGTTGGAGCAGAGGGGATTTTAATTAGGGAGAGGGAACGTAAAAAGGGGAAAGGAAAGGAGAGAGACAGACCTCCAGAGACAGGAGCAGCAGGAGAGAGGAGAGAGGGGGAGTGAAGGACAGAGGGGGAAGAAGAGGGGAACAGACAGAGAAGGATGGGGGTGGGCAGGACCCTTTTAAAAAGGAACATAGTGAACGCGCTCTTTGTGGCTGTAGCTGAGGATATACCCTGTCAGAACCCAAGGACACTCCAGTACGGATGTCTGAATACTAACCCTTCTCTCTTCCTTGCAGTGGCTACAGGTACAGCTTCATCTTTGCAGAGGCTGATTCAGAAATTTCTGGTGAATAAAGCAAGTAGGAGCTGGCTCTAATGAGGGCTTATAGGTGAAACTAAGCCGTGGAAAACTGAGGACGGAGCAGTTTCGAGGAGAAGACATTAATGGCAAGATCTGCTCAAGTGTGTCATTGTCTCCCATCAGCTGCAGTGTCTGCCCTCTACCATAATTAACTTAGAAAAAGAATGAGTTAGACTTATAGATCTTCCTGTAGCAATAGAGTGAGGGGTGAAACAGGCAGAAAAAAACTCAGCAGAGATGCCCTAATGGCTTTTCCAGATCTAGGTTGATTGACTGTTAAGCAAAGAAGGAACAGTGTGTACTATTCTGGGTAGCTTCGGTGGCATGAGCACTGTTATTTGTGACAGCTATAGGTCATGTATCTATTTTTCTGTCTGACAGGGACAAGGAGCAGTTGGTGACTGGCACAAACCCCAATGGCTCATTCAAGCTCTGATGACCAGAACAGAGCCTTGGTTTTCCTGGGTGAGCTGTAGAGGAGCCCGTGTGTGTGGCTAACATTTTCTCGTGTCTGCAAACTTACCTGGCGTTGGCTGCACTCTAACTGAAGGTGGGAACACGAAGGTTAATGATTCTAAGAACACAGGTCTGAATTTTCTTCAAAGGATAGAGCAAAGAAAACAGGAAGGCTAGCACCTTTCTCACACTCCCCGCTGTGGCCACCTCTAACTCAATTACACCAAAGCAGTATCCAAGAGCTCTTATCCTGTGTCCAGCTCTGTGCTTGGCACTGAGGGCTGAGTGGAATACAGCGTGCTGCATGTCCCTCCACAATTAGCTTAAGACGTAAAATAGAGTGTCGATTAAGGTGGATGTTAAATACGGATCTATGCACAAGGCTGCGGCATGGGCAGCCATAAGACTGGATTTGGCTCTCTAGCTGATGGATAAGGCAAATTATAGCTGAAGGAGATAATGCCACAGCGAGGAATGCAAGTGGATTTTCAGCAAATAGGTGCAATTTCTTCCACCTGTGAACCAATTTTAACAGTATTGATGGGTAAGATGGATGCCTCATGTGCCTTGAATCTCTAGTACCAGAACGTAAGCCTGCCTGCCTTCTGGGTCTCCCCAGTAATCTGTAACACTCTTGTGCTCTCAAGGACTCTCTCAGCCTCACTGTGACATTAGGGTTTGCATGTACAACTTTATTTCACTTTATCGTTGCTATTATTTAAGCTTGTAAGGTTTTATAGTTTATAGTATTTCCTTTGACTAGGAAGAGATCCTAGGGAATGTAATAAGCTAGAATGCCCTTGTTTTTGCAGGCCAGGAATGCAATGCTTCTGTTCAGAAAGGGGGCATTGAAGAGCACAGTAGCCAAGTGACAAGGTCAATGAACCTTGAAACCTAAGAAAGTCAAGGATACAGGATGTCATCTTTGTGACATATTCCATGCTTATTCAGTCAGTCTTTGCTATCCAGGAATATTTTTCTTTTTAAAAGTACTTCTTTTGTCTATATTTTATGTATATGAGTATTTGCCTACATGTATGTATGTATTTGTACATGTGTGTTCCTGCTGCTGGCATCGGACAGAAGAGGTCATTAAATCTCCCTAGAACTGGAGTTACAGAAAGTTATAAGCCACCTGATGGATGCTGGGGATTGAACCAAGATCCTCTATAACAGCTACAGGAGCTCTTAGCCCCAGAGATATCTCTCTAGCCCCATGAATCCTTCTTAACTTTGCCTTATGCCTGCACAGGCCCTTTCTTTGGCTCCCTGTTACATCCTAATAGGCAGCTCTGTCAGCATGTGCCCACAAAATGGCAAAGGAAGAAAGGCTGGTGTTTTCCACAGAATAACCACACACATAAAGAATGAGCAACATATGCAGAGAAAATAGGCCCTGTGTGTCACGAGACACCCCATGTCCTTGGAATGAAGCCATGGCCTCAGAACTAGGGGGAAGTAAGTGATAAATGCATAGATTTAACTAAATACTGAGGCAAAGCTGCAATGGCCCATGAAGAAAATGAGCAGAAACTTTAAAAAATTTTATGCAACAAATGAATAGTCTGTAGTATGGTGACAATTCTCTTTATGTTCCTAGACAATCTCTGTGGTCACTCTTATGGAACTGACTTGGAATAAGGAAAAGCAAGGTTATTGAATTACATACAGCTGTCACACTGAGCGTCAAGACGGCAGGAAAACCACCAACAAGAGTAACTCTAAAAACCTTGGTCTCCGGATTAGTGTTATCAACCACGCATTGACATCTTTTCTATTTGATTTAGGGCATTTTCCCTGCTTGGGTTTATTATGTCCATCAATGTGGAAATGAGACCGAAACTCCAGAGAGCAATCGGAAAGGTGTCTCCTGTGTCTCTAGCTCTCTGCCCCTGCCATTCTAGGTTCTGCTTAGCGGTCAGCACATCCCAGGATGACCTGGGATGTAAACAGCAGAGACTAGCTGCACACTGGGTGATGGTATGCAATAGATAAGAAGATCAACTACCACTTAGGAGGCCTTCACACAGAAGGGTCATGTGGGTTCAGGGCTTGTGGTGTGTCACACAAACAGGAACACTTTACTTAACAAGAGCTTGGAAGTGTTAGCCTTAGCAGAGGAGACACTGGGGATACAATCCAACCTTTTCCTTGTGAAAAGGATTCAAGCTGTGACCTGCTTCTCACAGCCACCCTGAACTCAGTATTTGATGAGTTACAACTGATGCTGGAGGAAGGGGATGAAAATAGTGGACTGCACTTCAGTGTGGGTCTGGCAATACTTGGCTTTAAAGCAGAAACGAATGGTAAACACTCTCATGTAGCCATAGAAGCAGGGGACTAGAATTAAGCATCCTTATCCAGCCATAGAAGGAGTGGGTGCTTTAAAAATCAAACTATTTCCAGTCTTGAGAGCTCTGGCAGCAGAGCACTCCATGGAGGGTTACCAGAGGTCAGTCTGCCACAGAGAGGGCCCTCTCAACTGGTCCTCCCCATCAGCCTTAGGCTATGTGAGCTCATCCTTGAGGCATGAGTAGGGGACCAGTTTCTAGCAGGGATAGGATGGACCCCATACATTTTGACATAATAAACTCATGTATGTTTTGGACTCCACAGTGCTCTCTCTAGGAGATCCCAACAAGTTCTGATGTCAAAACATTTTTAGTTTTCTATCCACTTCCATACACTTTTTAATTTCAGTGCTTTTTATTTTATGTATTGAACCATGGGTATAAATAAAGCCTCAAGAAACAAACTTCCATGAATGCCATTTTGGGAAAGGTATTGTATTGATGATGTCATACCCATCCCCAGGTGTATAAGGGTGCCTGTTATAGGACTGGAGGTTAGTTCAGTTGCTGGAGTGCTTTCCCAGCATGCATAAGCCCCTAGGTTCCATCCGCAGCACTCAGAAAGTAGACACAGGAAGACCAGAAGTCAAAGGTTATCCCTGGCTCACAGCGAATTAGTGGCCAGCCTGAACTAGAAACAACACATGATCTAGATGGCATGGGACCCTCACTGACCACTTCGCTGAATGCTGGCTAGGTGGATCAGGTGATGACATTTGCCTTTTGTGTATGAACGTCATAGCATCACACTGAATAGGATAAACACATGTGCTTTCACCTGCCAATTTTAAATAAATAAATGGATCTGAGAAAAGAAACCCTAATTATTTCTTACTTAAAAGCGAGAGTATTTCTACTAAAACAGGCATTTAATTGTTGCTCACACAGAAAGTATTTAGCACAGCGGGACTTTCATTTACAGGTATCACCATTAAGCCCAAACATCTCTTCCTGTTAAATCGCAAAGCCAAGTGGGTAAGGGCAGTGGATTTAAAACCTTGTTAAGACCACACAGACTGGTCTGGGGTGGGCTGTATTTGGGAACAGGCCTCCAACTCCCTCATGGGTCATTTACAACACTATTAAGATTGAAACTAAAGGAAGGGAGGGACACAGTTTTGCGCAGAGAGAGACCACACAGAGCCATGGTCAGAGAACTTCCCTTTGCTTTCCTGGTTGCCAGTTGATTCTGAAGCTGATTTTGAGTAAGAACCCTGATGGTAGAGTCTAGTCTTACATGTTTATTGTCCTGTGGATGAGAAGAGACTTAGAAGACAGAATTATACGTCTAAAAATACAGAGGTAGTAGGAGAAGAAGAACTCATTTCTTGAAGTTATTTACTAGAGAGTTGGATACAAATTCCAGCAGAAACTTTGCTTAGGAAAACCAGGACTTGCAGGGTGTGGCGATACATGGTTGGCATCTCAGCACTCAGAAGGCTGAAGTGAGAGTTCAAGGACAGCCTGAGCTCATACGCAGTTCCAGGTCAGCTTGAACTACAGAAGGAGGAGACTCTGTCAGAAAGAGATGGAGAAGAAGAACAGGGGAGAGAACAGGATGAGAGGGGGAGAGAGGAGCGCAGACTAGACCAAGTCCTTAATGACATTTATAGAATATTCCCCAGTGTTAGCTTGGAAGCAGCAAAAGAGGACACTAAAGTAAGTTTTCATGTACAAGAAACTTAGGGGGCCATCTGTAAGGACAAAGGAGGAAATAAGATGGTTGACAGAGACATGATCCTATGGAAACAGTAAAGGAACTCAAGGCAGCAACCCACCCTGCACATCTATCTGTTTCATCTTATCTTGAGCACACAGAGAATATTGGAGGACCAGTCAGGAAGAAATCTGTGGGATGGAAGAAGGATGCTGGTGGCCTTGGCTAAGGCAGTGGTTGGCAACTCAGAAAGACGCACATGTTCTAACGTGTTGAACAGAATCGATTGAATGGAGGGGAGAGAGGAAGGAAGGGATAGTTGATGGCTCGCATCCCTTCTCTGGTCTCTCTCCTTTGTCTTCAAGGATTCTGTACCAGGCCTGACCCCTATTGCTTAACAGATATTTTGTGAACTGTTTCATTATGGAGTGATCCTGAAGAAATGAATGTATACTTCCTGAGTGTTGCTATTTAGAAAATAAAGGTTACATAACTCATATAAATGGAGAAATTCTTCTGGGAATGAGGAAATTTTAATAAACTATAATCTTTATTTTTATTAAAATGGGCTATAGCAGATGTACCACCAGAGTTCTCAGAACTCTCATAGTATGGGTGACATGGAAGTGGACATTTTCCTCAGGAAAAAAGCCATTAACTCAAGCTTTTGACCCTGGTCACAAGGACTGTAGAGAACCTCTGATTTGTTCATATTTGATAAAGCATATGCTCATGTGAATGAATGTGGCATGAATTCTAGGATCATCAGAGCATATTAGAAACAAACGTCATCCCTTAAGCACATTAGAAATCTTGTGGACTAGAATTCCACCAGCATACCATACATCTGAAACTGTAGTCACACTTTTTAAATATTCAAAATGTTCTACTTATTTATTCTCTGTCATGAAAGCCTCCTCTGACTGACCCAGCCACTTTCCTGACCCTCTCTGGGAGTCTGTTGTAACACTTACACATTGTACAAAAATGACTGGGTTTTTGCCCAGACTCCCCATCTCTGGGTTTGTGTTTCCTCTGAGTAGTTTCCATGTCCTTTTATTTTATGTCTGCATCAATGATGCCTGGCACACACTAATGTCTTAAAAATATTTAATGAGTGAAAATATATACTCACTGTTAGGAAAAATACATTCTTAAATTATAAGAACATGGATGAGTTAAAATGACAGGAATGCCATGTCTATGAAATCTCAACAATATGGTCCCCTGTGTAATTGCATCAGTTGATATGATGAAATGGATGGGGAAAACTGCATATGGTCACATCTCTAGATGAAAGAGTTTCTGAACCAATGGATATGGCAGGATGGAAAAGCAGTTTTCTGTAGGACAAACCCCATTAGGTTATCTGATCCTAAGTGGTTAACTCTAAACATGTGCATATGAGCATCACTAGGTGGACTCAGCAGGCGGCCATGAATTCAAGAAGGGATAAGAGAGGACATGAGAGGGGTTAGGGGTATAAATGATGTAAATACATTGTACTTGTGTACAAAATTCTAAAAACAAACAAACAAAAAACCAAAGGAACAAAAAACAAAACAAAACCAAAACCAAACCAAAACAAATACAACTGATATGTAGTTGCAATAAGCTTGAAATAAGCCTTGTTCTTTTGTTTTAGATTCTTTTGGCTGCAGTTGACTTAAGACATATTTCTTACAACTTAACAACCAAGGTTTTAAATTCCTTATATCTCAGTTTCGCCACTGGTAACATTTAGGGTCTATAGTTTGGGACCTTTTGTGTGCACTGTAGAATGTTTAGAAGATTCCTAGTGTCTACCTGCTGGCTCCTGGGAACATCCCCTTTATTGTGAAACAAAAATACCGCAAGACATTGCCAACTTATCCTTGGATGTATGAAAATCTTTCTTTATTTAGAACTACTCTTAGATGTGCCCAGAATTTTGTTGTAGAGAGGGATAGGAGGGCGAAATGAAATCTTTGTCTATAACAAATTAGTTGGTGGGAAATGATATGATTCGGTATACAAAAGCCAAGCCCCGATCCTGCATATATCAAGCTAGTATAGAGCCTGTTATAAACATTGCTGGGAGAGATTTCAAACTGTAAGCCTGTCAGCATTGTTGACATGTTTCTTAGCACATATTAGGACATTGTTCAATTTGGATCTGGAGATGGATGACTTTGGGGAGATGTGTCATTTAGCAGAACTGACTGGTGACATGAGACACAAAGGGTTTGCTCCAGCATGTCCAGCTGCTTTTTTGTTAGATCTCATGCTTCATTTCCCTAGGTCCATGCTTGGCCTCCTTAGACTCCAGTTGTAATAATAACCCACATATGTATTTGATTGCTCTTCTCTTTTCTGTGACCTGATACCTAATGTGGTGGTTGAAACAAGAATGACCTCCATAGGCTCTCATATATGAACACCCGATCCCTAGTTGGTGGAACTGTATGGGAGGGATTAGGAGATGTGGCTTTGTTGGAAGAGGCGTGTCACTAGGAGTGGGCTTTGAGGTTGCCAGAGCGCCACCAATCCTGGTTAGCTCTGCCTTCTCTCTCTCTCTCTCTCTCTCTCTCTCTCTCTCTCTCTCTCTCTCTCTCTCTCTCTCTCTCTCTCTGCCTCTCTCTGTGTGTCTCTCTGTCTCTCTCTGTCTCTCTCTGTCTCTGTCTCTCTCTGTCTCTCTCTGTCTCTGTCTCTGTCTCTCTCTCTCTCTCTCTCTCTCTCTGTTCTCTCTCTCTGTCTCTATGTTTATCTGCCTTCCTGTTGCTGTCTCAACACATACGTTTTTGGCTACTGCTCCAGCACCAGCCCTGTCTGCCTCCCACCATGAGACTCATGGGCTTACCCTCTGAAAGTATAAGCAAGTCCCCAACTAAATATCTTCTTTTATAAGTTGCCTTAGTCACAGAGTCTCTTTACAGTAATAGAAAAGTAATTAAAACACCTGACAACTTGAGGGAGAAAGGTTGATTTGGGCTCACAATGAAGGTATATTTCTTTTTAGTGGAGTGAATGGCAGTGGGGCTGTAAGGCTGCTTCTTATATGTTTGTAGAGCAGGGAGAAGAGATGGGGAGAGAAGCGTGACCAGGCTACGAGCCCCAAAGTCCACCTCCAGGTGAACCACTTACTCCTTAATACTCCAAAACCTCTCCAATAGCACCATGTGCCAGAGAACAGGTATTAGGACACATGTGCCTGTGGGGAAGTTTTACTTCTGAACCACAGCAGGTAGAGCATGGAGGCCAAAGCTTTACAGGGTCATGAGAATAAAATTCTTGGGCAACATAAATATTTCACTGTAGCTTACAGTGCCGGTGATAAATTCACTTCATTAATAATCATATTTTTAATCCAGTAAATAATGTTGGATTATAATAACATTTCCCCTCTTTGGGTGCTTTCAAAAAGGTGGATTTCATTGTTTACGTTAACTTAAGGCTTCAGATGGTGCAGCGCACAGAGGCTGTGGTGAAGGCTTCATTCTTGGTGACACCTCTCTTCACGTTTTTTGTCTTGTGTCACCATTGACAAGAAGCAGCCATGGATCCTTTCTGATGTCAACTAGCTTCTCTGCTGCTCAGACAGTTGCTTGGGCATGTCCTGAAATTCATCTTGACAACATCAAGAGTGATCTTAAACAAGGTAAATATTCTAGAATGTCGTAATCGTCTTTAGCTGGAGTTTGATATGAAAATGGGGTTTTGAGAAAGGTAACAAATCTGAATCTACATTTTTGACAAGTCACTGAAGAACATACTAACTTATTTCACAAAGTGACAGTGTTCCTCAGACTTCATCATTTAGAACAGTTTTCTCTCAGTACATATTTGCATTAGTCAAATCTTAAACAAGAAGACAATTTAAGAAATAAATACAAGTGCAATGCCTGGCATTTTTCTCAAAATCTGAATGCAAAACTACTTTACAAACTATGAGAAAGCTCAGCATCAGATTTTGCCCCATTCCTTGGCTGGGACTGGAATGTGAAGGGGTCATGGCGTCCTAGCAAACAGGTCTTCTTGGCCTTGGGTATGCTTTCATTTCATGGTGAGAGAATAAAGGATTATTCTCTCCTCCCTTGGGACAGCACAGTTCATCCCTTGGCAAGACTGAAGCATTCTGCCTGGTTTTGGAAGCAGTCCACACAGAGCATGAGAAATCTCACCATCCCTGGATTTATCTGTTGGACCAAGCAACTTTTAAGATCACATTTGAGACAGGAGCTGTATACAAACCATAAGGCATATACCCACTCCCAAATTCCCTGCCTTGTGAAGGCAGGAATGTCATGCATTGCTGAGATGGAATATGTGTGTACCTTCAATAAGCTGACATCCCTGCTCCTAGTGATGTCGGTAGCAGGCAATTCTACATGGTAGAGCTTTGGAGAAAGGTTAGGCCATGACAGAAGTGTCTCATGATTCCACAAATGGAATCCATGTGAAAGAAGAAGCCAAAACAAGCTGTTATCTGTGAGCCGGTTCACCAGCCTTAACCAGAAGCTTAATCTGCCTGCGTCTTAGACTGTCACTCTCCTCACTGTGAGATGTGAAGTTTTCTTGTTTACACATTTTATTGTAGCGTCCTGACCGCACTGAGACCCTTTACCACCATCCTAGTCACCATGTTAGTCCTCCCTTTCTTAAGCCTTCGAGCCTTTTATGGTGTCTCTCACCTTGATGCAGATGCTTTAAAAGTAGCTCCTTTGGTCTCCCTCAGGACTGCCAGGATTCCTTCCACAGCTTTCTCTTGCCAGATTTACCATTGTGCCAGACAAGTATGGCCCCTGCTGTCTGCTGTGGGCCAGCCTCACCACCATGGCTTTGTTTCCTTTTCTTAGTACAACTGGCCTACAGTTATCTGTGGTTGAAGGCTTTCTTCTTTGGGAGAAAGTGTTTATAAGAACTTTGTATTTAAAAATTAATCACTAAGTCTGGTATGTGCAAAAAATGGAGCCATCCACTGGAGCACAGAATACCTGCCAGTAGGAATACTCTCAAAAAGGAATAATGTTCCCTCCACTTGTAGCTATGACCTGAGGAGCTATAAGCAGGTCATAGGTACTGTAGGGAACAAGAGTAAAAATGACCATCTACAATAGACAGTGTACAAGAATGACAGTTTGTCTTGGCTCATAGGGTTGGGGTTATGGCCCATGGTCAGTTCCTCATTGCTCGTAGGCTTCTACTATGAAGTGGGATTCCTGTTTGGGAGTCTGTCATTCAGGCATAGCCATGACCACCTTGAAATCAGGGCAGGTGTATGAGACCCTCACAAGTTTGAGCCTATTGATACTCTGCCCCACGGAGAAAGAGGAGGAAAATGGTCTCTAGAGATGCCCCGAGATTCTAGCCATTGGTGTCCACCTCCATCCCAAACTCTTACATCTGCATGTGATATTTGCCAGCTCGTGTGGTTATGGGAAATGCTACAGTATACAGCAGGTAGAAGGCTTTGAATTTAGGACTCCATTTCTGCAATTTTTGGGAGGTCATTGATGGGAGGTGTCCTTCTGTATATATGTTTCTCTTATTGGTTGATAAATAGCACACTGGTTGTCTGATTGGTTAGGCAGGAAGTATAGGTAGGTCTAGGAGATGAGGAGAATTCTGGGAAATGTAGGCAGACAGAGTTGCCATGTAGGCCACCAAAGGAATTAGAGGTCCAAACCCTTCTCTGGTAAGATAAGACCAGGTAGAAACACTTAGGTTAATAGAAATGGGTTAATAATTAAGACAGAGCTAGCCAATAGAAGCCCTAGCCATCAGCCGACAGTTTAGTAATTAATATAAGTCTCTGTGTGTTCATTTGGGGTTGAAGTGGCAGTGGGACCCACGCAGGAAAGAAATGTCAGCAACAAAATGGCACCGACAACTTTAGGTTGCATGAATTTCCACATAAAACCTGACAAAAGCTTAAAAAGGGATGTTAGAAACATAAGAACAGAGACAAGCATGGCTTCTTGGTAGCAGCATTTTCTCAGGTGAGTTATGTTTTCCAGAGGCAAGCAGAGGCTCCCTGGCTCAGCATAAGTGGCAAAAAATGGCACTACTGCTTTAATTTTTGCCATGCTATTTAGTTGATAAAAAGACTCATGTACAGTAAAAGATAGATATACAGTAAAGACTGATTTAGATGAAGAAAAACCTCTAAAGAGTTTACAGTGTGTTTAAAAATATACACAGGCTCATGGGATATAAAAGGATAAAGTAGTTAAAAAGAAAACAAAAGAAGAATTAGAGTAGCTGGTCGATGGAGGCACGTGCCTTTAATCCCAGCACTTAGGAGGCATAGGCAAACAGATCTCTGTGGTTTTAATTCACTCTGTTTACCAGATTGTTTAACAGAGTCAATTCCAGGACAGCCAAAAGTTACACAGAGAAACCCTGTATCAAAAAACAGAAAAGTGAAAGTAGAAGAAATAGAGAAAAAGGGAAAAACAAAACACGTAAAGATGGAAAGTACACGGTGTCTGGATACTGTGTGTTGTGTTGTCTTTAAATTGTTGGATTTCTAAGGAAAAACACCTGCTAACAGACATTATAACTGCTGCCAAATTCATTCAACTTATATATTTTTTTAACTTTTTAATTTTTTTTATTTATACATATTGATCCCAGTTCTCTCTCCCTCCTTCCCTTCTTTTGTCCTTCCCTCCCTCCCTCTTTCCCTCTCTCCCCTCCTCATATGCCCCCCGACCACCACATGTAGGGTGATGCTATCCAGGTAGGGTCATCTAAACCTGTCAACTCATTTGAATTAGGGACTAGGACTTCTCTCCTGTCGCTAGGTTAAGGGAGTATCCCTCCATGGGGGCTGTGTTTTCAAGGTCCTGAAATTTGCAGGCAAGTGGATGGAACTTGAAGAAACCATCCTGAATGAGGTAACCCAGTCACAAAAAGAGGAACATGGTATGTACTTACTCATATATGGATTTTAGACCTAGAGCAAAGGATCACCAACCTATAATTCACATTGCCAGAGGAACTAGGATGCATGGTGGATTCTAAGAGATTCATATAATGTCCCTCACAGAAGCGGGAAGGGACAAGTTCTCCAGAGCACATGGGGGGGGGGCGGTGAGTGGAAAGGGAACTAGGAGAAAGAGAAGGGGAGGAGAGGAAAGCACATGGGTCAAGGAAGATTGAGTCTGTTGAAAACTTATATATTTTAAAAACGCCTTGACTTCAAAATTTAAGTTTAAGAACATGTTACTTTGGAAAAGAGATTTTTTCTTGTTTATACACAAAATGAAAAGCTGTAGATTCCTTCCAGACTAATATGGTTTAATGAAGCAAGACCTCCTGAAGCAGTGGCCCAGGTGATCCAACATCCAACACAGCTGGGATGATGCAGCCTTGCAGACAACTACAGCCAAGATTTGTCCAGGTTTCTGTGTTTTCTCATGATTCCCATGGTGTTGATAGAGGCCCCAAATAGGAGAAAGCAGTTTGGAGAGAACACCCAAATTTGCAAATATTGTTTATAATTTTTTATTTAAATTAGGCTGGTTATAAATGGTTAATGATTATAGCCAAGCTCTTTTTAAAGGAAAAATGGGAATATTACATAGAAATGAATACTTTTCATTGGTATAGATTTTGGTTCATTGTCACAAATTTAAGGCCAATTATGTTATATGTATAGTTTTCCTTTTGTTTAGGTATTGTGTTTATACATATCTTTTAAAATTGTATTGCACAATCAAATAAGACTATAGCCACCTATAATAGTCAAAACTTATAATCCAACACCCCCATCCCCTCCTCGGAACTTTCTTGGAACTCTTCGAGTAGTGGACCTGTCCATCCACTTGCGACCATCTGGAGCCTACTGTCACCTTACCCTTGGCCCACTTTACTTTCTGCTTGAGGTGAGCCTGGAACCAGCCTAGGTCAAATCCTCCCCACATCCTTTCTTTGTAACTTCCTGGGTCAGCTCTGTATCTTGACCCTCCTTCGTTGTTACCCTGAGTGGTCCCCACTTTGGAACACTGGAACATGCAGAGCCTGCCTTCCCCTCATCCTTGACCTTGCTGGACCCTCTACTTGGGGTGAGTGTTTGGCCACCTCAGATCCAAAACCTCCACCTTCTCCTTGGGACCTTCCTGGGTCAGCTCTGTCAAACTGGACCAGCCCCTTCACACGAAACTATTTGGAGCCTGCCCTCACCTGACCCTTGGGACCCTTCATCCTCTGCTTGAGATGAGTCTGGGATCAGCCCAGGTCGAACCCCCCACTCTGTCATTCTGTGCTTGGAAATTTCTGGGTCAGCTCTTCATCTTGACCCCTCATGCCATCTGCTTGAGTGGTCCTGCCCTTGCACATGGGGCATCTGAAGCCCGCCCTCTCCACATTCTTGGCCCTGATGCAGCCTCTGCTTGAGAGACCTCCACAAGAGCTAGGATCATCCAGAGTTACTGCCATCGAAGTCCAGACCCCCCCTACACACACTGGGAGAGAAGAGTAGAGAGAAAGAGATCCCATTTGCACCCACTGGAAGAAGAGATGGGAAGATGGCAATACAAGAAAACATTCAACAATAGAAAGACCAATATGACACCACCAGAATCTGGGGACTCTACACCAACTAGACCTGAAAACACCAAAGCAGATGAAGCAGAAGAGAATGACTTAAAAAATACAATTTCATGAAAATGATAGAGGAAACAAATGAAGGAAACAATTCAATCAGTTTAAGACCTGAAAACTGAAATAGAGACAAAAAAAAAAACCCATAAACTGAGGGAATGTTGGAAATAGAAAAGCTGGATAAACGATCAGGAACTACAGACGCAAGCATAACCAACAGAATACAAAAGATGGAAGAGAGAATCTCAGACACTGAAGATAAACTAGAGGAAATAGATTCATAGACCAAAGAAAATCTTAAATCCAACAAATCCTTAACACAAAACATCCACGAAATGTGGGACACTGTAAAAAGGCCAAACCTAAGAATAATAGGCATAGATGAAGGCGAAGAAGCCCAGCTCAAAGGTATAGAAAACATATTCAACAAAATCATTGAAGAAAACTTTCCCAACCTGAATAAAGACATGCCCATGAAAGTACAAGAAGCATTCTGAACACCAAATATACTGGACTAAAAAAAAAGTCCCCTTGCCACATAATAATCAAAACATCTAACGTAAGAATATTAAGAACAGCAAAGGAAAAAGGCCAGGTAACATATAAAGGCAGATCTAACAAAATTACACCTGACTTCTCCATGGAGACTATGAAAACCAGAAGGCCCTGGCACTAAAACCCCACAAATGTCAGCCCAGACTACAATTCAGCCAAACTTTCAATCACTATAGATGAAAAAAAAACAAGATATTCCATTATAAAACCAGATTTACACAGTACATATACACAAATCCAGCCCTACAGAGAGTTCTGGAAGGAAAACGTCAACCCAAGAAAGTTAATTACATTCACAAAAACAAAGGCAATAGACAATCCAACTTTACCAGAACCCCAAAGAAAAAGCAGGGCAAATGTACTCACAATACCACTGCCAACAACAAATCTAAAAAAACAAGAATTAACAATCAATGATGCTTACTTTCCCTCAGTATTAATGGTCTTAACTCCTCTATAAAAAGATACAGGCTAACAGAATACATAGAAAGACAGAATTCATCCTTCTGCTGCATACAAAAAACACATCTAAACTTCAAAGAAAGACACAACATCAGAGTAAATGGTTATGAAAAGATCTTCCAATCAAACGAACACAAAGAAACAAGCAGGTGTAGCAATCCTAATATCTAACAAATTAGACTTCAAACCAAAATCAATCAAAAGAGATGAAGAAGGTAATTTCATTTTCATCACAGGAAAAATCCATCAGTACAAAGTCTCAATTCTGAACATCTATGCCCCAAATACAAAGGCACCCACATTTGTATATGAAACATATTAAAACTCAAATCTCACATAAAAACTCACACACTTATAGTGGGAGATTTCAACACCCCACTCTCACCACTAGATAAGACCACCAGACAGAAACTTAACAAAGAAACAAAAGAACTAACAGAAGTTATGTCCCAATTGGGTTTAACAGACATCTGTAGAACATTCCATCCAAACACAAAAGAATATACCTTCTTCTCTGCTCCACATGCAACCTTCTCTAAAATTGACCACATACTTGGCAACATAGCAAACCTCAACAGATGTAAATAAATAAATGAAATTGGAATAGCTTCCTATATCCTATCAGACCACCGTGCTTCAAAGTTGGAACTTAATGACAAAATAAATTGCAGAATCCCTACACACTCATGGAAACTGAATAATGTACAATTGCACCATTCCTAGGTCAAAGAAGAAATAAAGAAATTATAGACAAGAATGAAGACACAACATACCCAAACTTATGGGACACTTTGAAAGCAGTGCTAAGTGGAAAGTTCATTGCACTAAGTGCCCATGTGAAGAAAATGGAGGATAGTCACATTAGAGAATTAACAGCACGTCTATGGCCATACTGCCCTGAATGCGCCTGATCTTGTCTGATCTCAGAAGAGAATTAACAACACAACTGAAAGCCCTAGAACAATAAGAAGCACACTCAAACTGGAAAAGTAGATGCCAGGAAATAATCATTTTGTGGGCTGAAAACAATAAAGTAGAAAGAATACAAAGAATCAATGCAACAAAAAGTTGGCTTTTTGAAAAAAATCAACAAGATAGACAAACCTTTATCCAAACTAACCAAAAAGCAGAGAAAGAGAACATGCAAATTAACAAAATCAGAAATGAAAGGGGGGGACATAACAATGGACACTGAGGAAATCCAGACAATTTTCAGGTCACTTTGAAAATCTGTATTCCACAAAATTTTAAAATTCAAAGGAAATGGACAAATTTCTGGATCACTTACCAAAATTAAATCAAGAACAGATAAACAACTAAAATAGACCTATAACCCCTAATGAAATAAAAGCATTCATTAAAAGCCTCCCAACCAAAAAAAAAAAAAAAAAAAAAAAAAAAACAAAAAAAAAAAACCTCAGGGCCAGATGGCTTCAGTGCAGAATTCTACCAGAAATTCAAAGAAGAGCTAATACCAATGCTCCTCAAATTGTTGATCCAATAGAGGCGGAAGGTTCATTGCCAAACTCTTTTAAGGAGGCTACAATTAGCTTAGTACCCAAGCCACACAAAGAAAGAGAACTACAGATCAAAAGCCCTCATGAACATGATGCAAAAATACAGAGCTCTCCACTCTCTTCCATATCTCTTCAATATTGTACTTGAAGTTCTAGCTAGAGCTATAAGACAACAGAAGAAGATCAAGGGGAAACAAATTGGAAAGGAAGAAGTCAAAATTTCACTATTTGCAGATGATATTATAGTTTACATAAGTGACTCAAAAAACTCTACTAGGGAACTCCTATAGCTGATAAAAACCTTCACAAAAGTGGCAGGATACAAGATTAACTAAAAAAAAAAAATCAGTAGCCCTACCATACAGACAATAAATGGGCTGAGAAAGAAATCAGAGAAACATCACCATTTACAATAGTCACAAACAACATAAAGTATCTTGGGGTAAAGCTAACCAAAGAAGTGAAAGACCTATAAGGCAAGAACTTTATGTCTTTAAAGAAAGAAATTAAAAAAGATGTCAGAAAATGGAAAGATCCTGCTATTGGATAGGTAGTATCAACATAGTAAAAATGGCAATCTTGCCAAAAGCAATCTACAGATTCAATGCAGTCCCCATCTATATCCAAGCACAATTCTTCACATACCTTGAAACAACAATACTCAACTTTATATAGAATAACAAAAGACCTAATATAGCCCAAACAACCCTGTACAATAAAGGAACTTCTGGAGGCATCACCATCCCCGACTGCATGCTCTACTATAGAGCTATAGTCCTGAAAACTACTTGGTATTGGCACAAAAATAATAGGTAGACCAATGGAATAGAATTGAAAATCTTGATATTAACCCACACACCTATGAACATCTGATTTTTGACAAAGCAGTTAAAATCATACAGTGGAAAGAGAAAAGCATCTTCAAGAAATGGTGCTGGTATAACTGGATGCTGGTGTGTAGAAGACTGCAGACAGATCCATGTCTTTTGCCATGCACAAAAATTAAATCCAATGGATCAAAGACCTCAACATAAATCCAGCCATGCTGTACTTCTTAGAAGAGAAAGTGGGAAGTACCCTGGAATGAATTGGTATAGGAGATTGCTTCCTGAACATAACACCAGTAGCACAGACACTGAGATGGACAATTAATAAATGGGACCTTCTGAAAATGAGAAATTTCTGTAAGGCAAAGGAAACAGTCAATAAGACAAAATGGCAGTCCACAGAGTTTAAAAAGATCTTCACCAATGCCACATGAGACAGAGGGCTGATCTCCAAAATATACAATTAACTCAAGAAGCTAGTCACCAAAACACCAGATAATCTAGTTAAAAAGTGGGGTACAGAACTGAATATAGAACTATCAATAGAGGAATCCAAAATGGCTGAAAGATACTTAAGAAAGTGTTCAACAGCTTTAACCATCATGGAAATCCAAATTAAGGCAACTCTGAGATACCATCTTACTCTGTCAGAATTGGTTAAATCAAAAACACCAAAGATAGATGATGATGGAGAGAGGGGAACACTCCTCCATTTCTGATGAGAGTACAAACTTGTGCAGCCATTTTGGAGATCAGTATGGTAGTTCCTCAGAAAAATGGGAATCAGTCTATCACTGGACCTGGCAATTCCACTCTTAGGCATACAACCAAAAGATCCACATCCATGCAACAAAGGCATCTGTTCAAGTATGTTCATAGCAGCATGATTTGTAGTAGCTAGAACCTGAAAACAACCTAGATGCCCCACAGCTGAAGAGTGAATAAAGGAAATGTGGTTCACTTAACCACAGTACTGCTCAGCGGGGGCGGGGCCAATGAAATCTTGAAAATTGAAAGCAAATGGATGGAACTAGAAGAACCCATCCTAAGTGAGGTAACCCAGTCACAAAAAGACAAACATGGTATATTCTCAATCATATGTGGATTTTAGATATAAAGCAAAGGATCACCAGCCTACAATTCCCATGCCAAAGAAGCTAGGAAACAAGGAGGACCCTAAGAGATAAATCCATGGTTTCCCACAGAAAGGGAAAGGACAAGATCTGAGCATATTATGAGCAGGGTGAGGCAGTGAGTGGAGAGGGGTTTAGGAGGAAGAGAAGGGGACAAAAGAAGAGGAGAGGAGAACATGAGGATGCAAGAAGATTGTAGGGAAAGGAATAGAGGAGAGCCATTATGGGTTTGAAGAGAAAATTGGCACTAGGGAAATATCCAGAGACCTATAATGATTACCCCATCTAACAATATGAGCAATAGTGGAGAGGCTACCTTACATGCCCTTCCCTGATAATAAGATTGGTAACTAACTCATATGCTATCCTAGAGCTCTCATCTAGTAGCTGATGGAAACAGAAGCAGACACCCACAGCTAAACACTGAGCTGAACTGGAATCCAGTTGCAGACAGGGAGAAGTAATGAGCATTAGGGTCAAGACCACATTATAGACACACACAAAGGCAACTGACCTGAAAAAGGAGGAGCTCATGCACCCCAGACTGATAGCTGAGACATCAGCATAGGACCGAACCAGATCCCCTGAATGTGGGTCTCAGTTAGAAGGCCAAATTATTTCTAACATGAGTATGCTGCTAATGTGTCTAATATTTATGTTTTCACAAACTCAAAGGATTCCCATAAGTTCTAGGGAGAGGAATTGGGTACAAAGGAAGGTCCTTGCTGGTGGCCTAGAACTCCAAGGGTATACTGATGGGAGATGTTATTCTGTATATATGTTTCTTATACTGATTAATAAAGCACTGTGGCCAATAGAAAACTAGATAGGCGGGGCTAGGAGACTAGGAGGAGGAAAGAGGAAGTAGAAGGAGGAGTCAAGATGGAGACCTGGGAGGAAAGAAGATGCCAGCTGCGGCTCCCGATATGATGACCACGTGGAAATACTTAGATAAGTAGAAATGGGTTAATAATTAAGGCAGAGCTACCCCATTAACAATGATAGTAATTGGCCAACAGGATTGTATCAAATACAGAGTCTCAGAGTGTTATTTGGGGCTCACGTGGCGGTGTGACCATGGCGGCAGGATCGGGAGGCCGGCGGGGAGGAACCTGCCGTAACAGTATACCCCTTCTTTTCTACTACATAGAGGAGGAAATGACGTTTTAGGTCTGGAAGATGAAGGGCTGTGGCCTGGACAAGAGCCTGTTTAAGTTTTTGAAAGTTAAGGAGGGGTTTATATGGAGAACCAAGAGCTGCCTCATATAGGGGACAAGCAAGGAGAGAGTAAGAGGGGGTTCAGGAGTGTAAGAAACCAGCTATTCCTAGAAAAGATAATTTTTTTTCCTTTAGTAGCAGGAACTACAATAGACTGGATTAGGTTCTTTCTGTTTAAGGTAATTGCTTTGTGAGTTAGGGTGATGGTTATACACAGGTAGGTGACCTGAGGAGTGGACAGTTGGACCTTGGAAAGTGAGACTCTATAACCTCTGCTGGATAGGACACTTAGAAGAGTGGCAGTATTAGTCTGGCTAACTTCTAAGGACTGGCTGCAATGTAAAATAGCATCTACATATTGTATGAGTTTAGATTTGAGGAGAGACAGGGAGAGCAGGTCAGAAGCCTGTGCTGTCCTGGAATCTCTGAGGTAGAGATGGGCCAGGTGAGCTATGTAAAAACATGGGTGTCAGGGTCAGTCTAGGTGAAACCAAAGCTATCTTGAGACTGAATGTCAAGAGGGATAGAGAAAAAGGCATCCTTAAGACCCAAAAATAAGATATGAGAGGTTTCTGAGGGGATAGTGGAGAGAAGTGTGCAAGAATTAGGCACCACGGGATGGAGGGGGCCATGGCAGAATAAATGAGCTGAAAGTCTTGAGCCAGGTGATAGGTCCCATTAGGTTTTTAAACTGCCAGTGTAGGGGTGTTAAAAGGAGATGAGATGAAATGAAATAACTTTTCCTTAGGAAAGCAGAGATGATAGGTTTAAGTCCCCTAAGGCTCTCGAGTGGGAGTGGGTACTGGACTTGAGTGATGTACCTGGAGGGGTCCTGTAACTGAATGACAATGGGAGAGTGGTGTCTAGCCATAGAAGGGTTTTTGGCTGGAACCAGTAGGGTGAGCGGCTAGGAGGAGCTGGAGAGCAGCCACTAATGAGTCTGGGTCTAGGTGAATGGGGGAGCAAAAGAAATAGAAGCTCCTACTTTGGCTAAAAGCGCCTTTCTTAGTAAGGGCCCAGGGCAGGTAGGTATAGCCAAAAATAAATGAGTGAGGGGAATTCTCCTGAAAATGCAATTGAGTGGTGGAGTCTGATGATGTAGGTAAGGCTGTCCCCCTACCCCGACAATAGGGAGCCAAGAAGGAAAGGTAGGTCCCCAAAACTCCCACAGGACTGAGTATGTGACACCAGTGTCCAAGAGGAAGGAGATGGACCACCCTGCTACCTTAATGTCTACCCGGGGCTCCCTGTCAGAGATGGCAGGATCAGATCAAGAGAGCCTGGGCCCCTTCAATCATTGTCATCTATAGCCAGGCCTAGAGGGTGGTTCATGTCTGATGTCCTCTTGCCATGAGGGACACGGGGACAGTCTACTGACCAGTGGCCCTCTTCCTGGCATTTTGGACATGGTTTGAGTGATGCATAGGGATTATGGTCCAATGTTCCTCCTGACCACAATTAAAACATGGATGCTGTGATCCTTGAGTCCTGGAGGGCAAGGGATCCCGGGCAGACTCCGAGGCTTGTCGGATGGCCTATGCTAGCATCTGGTATTTGTGTTTAAGGGCTTTGTTATCTTTCCCACGGAACGCCTTAAAAGCTACTTAGGCTTCTGCCTGTGAGGTTAGGGTTCCCAGCTCCAGATGCTTAAGTTTAGCCCTAATGTCAGGTTAGCTTTGAGAAAAAAGCCTCCCCTCTGATGTCTCAGGGTCTAGGTTAGTATACTGTAAGAAGGCCCATGTAAGGCATTCTAACAACTGAAAGGGATTTTCCTTTTTGTCCTGAAATACCTCTAGATGCTTTTCATAGTTTATTGGCCTTAGGACAGCCTATGGAGACCAGCCATGAGGCAGATCGTAAACTGGTCTCTAGCCAGAATTCCCCTTGGGATATTATAACCCCAATGGGGCTCCTGTTCTGGAACAACCTCTGACCTGGTAGGGTGAGTCTGCATGAGTCTGGTGAACTTCATCTGCATGGGCTCTAGCCTGCTCCCAAACTGGTTTGTGTTCATCAGGTAGTAGGTTGTTGGTTCAGATCATGTATATATCATGAACAGTGAGACTATAAGATTGGGTGAAACTGTTTTATGAAAGCAGTGGGGTTAGAGGAACCCAGTCTCTGTTGTGTTTGAGAAAGTTCTGATAGTGAAAGGGGACATGCATGTTAACCAGACCATCCACTCCAGCCACTTCTCACAAGGAGAAAGCTGTAGCTGGGTCGGCTTTGGTAGGTTAAGAGCATGAAATGGCACACCAGTGGGTAACAGGGGCTGTGAAAGCAGGCACAAGAGTTGAGCCTTTGGAGCAGCCCAGTGTTGGAGAGGAAGAAGCTGAGGAGGGGGAGAAGCTGGAGAGGATGAGGAGTAGTAGGAGGAGACGGAACAAAAGGGGTAGTTGGATGTTGAGGATGAGGTGGTGGAGGTTCATTAGTGGTGTCTGAGTTAGTGGAGGGTTCCCCAGGTTCAGCTTTCATGGCCAGAAGGACATGAGATGGAGAAGATGAAGAGGAAAGAGTGTTTAGCAGAGAGGTAGATGAAAGCTTGGATATATGGTAACTCCTTCCATCTACCTGTCCGCTGTCAGTAATGGGAAAGATCCCATAAAATATCGGGGTCTAGAGAGCCATTAGATGGCCAATTTGACTTATTTTCTAGGGGGTATCTAGGCCATTTTTAAGTTCAGGGGTAAGTGAGTCTGGGTGCCTTAACAAATGGCATTAACTGAAGGGTTTTAAATTTCCTAGTAGACCTCCCAGTGGAGTGGATGGGCTTATTTCTTTCATTGGTTAATTTCCCATGGGTGAAGCAAAGATGACAGATCACGCTTGGAACTCGTCAGCCTGAGTAAGTGGCCAAGGGCAAGATGCCTGATAGAACTTAGAAGTCTGAAAGGTGGTAATCAGTAACCGCCGAAGGCATACAGCAGAAATGTCAAATGTACTGCCTTGTGTTGGAAAAGTTCATCAGTCCTGCAGAATATCTGGCAGACTCTTCCATGAAGCAGGAACCTCAAAGGAGTGCCCTGCCTGGTTTTGGCAAAATTCAACCTGTGGATTTCACATGTCCAGTTTATACAGAATACTGTCAAGCAGTCAGGGCAAAAGCAATTTCTTTCCCAAATGGCTAACCTTGCTGCATTGATAGCAAACTCCTATTGAGTTTTTTGATAGCCATCATCCCTTTATGAACTAAATTAGTGCTACCAGAAGCAGATGTATCTCTTTGTCATGAAAAACCCTAAGTTAATAAAACACTTTAAACACTGTATTCTATAGTTCTCTGAAGTGTTGAAGACCAACCATCTATCTAAAATATATCTCTGTATGATCCTGAACATGCCTAACATATCTACAAATTTGATTGTTATAAATGACTAACTACTAATATGTGTTTTTTGATTATCCTAGTCTATAATAATAGCTTTCAAAAACTAGAACTTTATCTTATATTTTTAAAGTAACTGCATAGGTACAAATATCTGATGTTCTATTGTTTCCCTAAATGATAACAGACAATTGTAACCAAACAACCAGAGACCACCTACCCACCTCTTGGAAATGTAGGCATCCTATTCTCTTGATTACTTCCTGTCATCTGTGGGCAAATACATCTTTAAGGGTCCCTGAGAAAATCTGAGATAATGGCCAGGTCCTGGGAAGACCAGCTGTAATCTTTGTTGACAGGTGTTACCTGTCAATTTTCAGGAAGTCTCCTGATCAGACCTGATTCATATTACTCTGGAATGGCCCCACAACCTCTTGTTTCCTAAGGAAGCAAAAAGCAAACCCTCTTCTTCAAAGAATATTTGACTTCCATTTGATAAATACATCTTTGATTTCCAATTTGAAGTTAAGATATTCTTAAAATATGTAGGCTGGTTTATTTTATCAGTCCCATATCTCTTACAGCTGTTGTTTTCTTATCAGCAATTAAAAATTAAAAACAGCACATTAAAAATAAGTACATTTCCAATTGTACATGATTTTTTGCTTTTATATTGTTTCACTCTCTTTAAAGACTTTATTATTTTTAAACTAATTTTTCTGTGACTATATCCTTTTTCTTTTCTTAAGCCTACAGACATTGTTAAACACATTGTAACCTATTTAGATTTCTTTTTCTATCTGGATTCTGTCTTTACTATATATTTCTTAGCCTTTTTGTCCATGTGAGCAAACTTTAAACTGCTAAGCTATAGTCAGGTTCTCTGAGCAGCTATATTTGGTGGCTCTGTCAGCCTCTCAGTCCCTCAAAACCAAGTCTAAATCTAGATGGGAAGTGCCTTTGACTAGGAATTGCATTCTACCCTGGAGCTATGGAAGGCCACTGTCCTGTACTGTGGCAGGTGCATTTTACTTAGGTTTTGTTTCTATTTAATGTAAAAAATGCTAAGTGTTCTGCTATACAGCAGGGTTTATTAAAGGAGCCCTCTCTCTGTCTCTGTCTCTGTCTCTCTCTCTCTCTCTCTCTCTTCAGCTTTCTCAAAGTCTAGATGGACATGAGAGTCCCATGTTGGTATGCCAAAATGCACTTGGTTGCTTTTATTTTTTACTCTTTGTGAGGGTCTACTACACAGCTCCCAAATAAATACACATGTGGAGTCTTATTCTTACTTATGCATGCCCAAGCTTAGCTTGGCTTGTTTCTTGTCAGCTTTTCTTAACTCAAACTATCCTTCTACTGGGCCTTTACCTTTCTCTATTTCTGCATATTTTTCTTTACTTCTTACTCCGTGGCTAGCTGTGTGGCTGGGTTACTGGCCCCCGGAGTCCTTCTCCTTTTCCTTTTCTTTCTCTTGTATATTATTCCAGATTTCACCTCCTATTTATTCCCTCTGCCTGCCAGTCACACTTATCCTTTCTCCTATTGGCTGTTCAGCTCTTTATTAGACCAATCAGATTCACAGAGTTAAACAAGTGCAACATAAAAGAATGCAACACATCTTTGCATCATTGAATAAATATTCCACAGCATAAACAAGTGTAACACATCTTTAATATTCCACAACAGTCTCTCTCAGGTATTTTCTCTACATCAACACAAAACTGAACAAGAAGACAGGAAATGTCTTTCTTGGTCTTCAGGTAATTCTTCAAATGGGTATAACAACTATTTTCTCTTCTCAACCCGAGCATAGAACAGCCTAGGAACTTGCCAACTGTCAGATAAGTAAGAAAAATCAAGTAAAAAAAAAAACTACACACACACACACACACACACACACACACACACACACACACACACCAACTCTAGATTCAAATATATTCTATGTGTGACCCCAGTACAGATTCTCTACTGCTTTGGTTTCTTTTTACATTCCACACTGTGTACAACAGGGAAGTCCAGTTCTGTTAGTTAGATATCCCTAACCTTGCATTGCTTTATTTCCCCAATGGGTGGTGGAGTTTACTAAGAGAATATATCTAATTAATTTCTCAGTCTCTCTGTCTGTCTCTGTCTCTGTCTCTGTCTCTCTCTCTCTCTGTCTCTCTCTCTCTCTCTCTCTCTCTCTCTGTGTGTGTGTGTGTGTGTGTGTGTGTGTGTGTCTCCAGTGAGACTTGACTAGTAAAAAGAAAGGCCTTAGGTTTGATCCACAGTTTTTCAAACTAAATAAAAATAAAAAAATTTTGACAAATGATGAGAAAGCAAACAAATAAAAAAATTACATGCACTTTAAAATAGCTCATTAGTAGTTCTTAATATTGTTTGGATTTAGCTAAGTTTGATACACATAAAGTCAAATTAAGCATTCGTAGAGGTCTGTCCTCGGAGAATTATGATTTGAGAGCCATTGCCCATCCTCTAAACACAGATATGTGTTTAACAGACAAAAGTAGAATATCAGTAGAATAAAAGTAGAATATACTTTATCACATTCACTTGAATGGAGCATATCTCCACTCTAAACCCAAATAACCATTACCTATATATCTTTTTTTTTTATTTGAAGAAAGAGATTCGATAGTAATGAAATCAGAAGGGACAGATTATTACAGGGTATAGAATATTGCCCTGAAATTGGATGCACAGCAGAGAATAGCCAGTTTTGGAGTAAAGGAAGACAGTTTGGCCACTTTAAAACAATGAAAATTGGAAAAATACAAGAGATACAACTTGGTGTCCTTGAGAATTGTCCTTGATACCATTATTATAGGAAATTAGGCTCCAGCATTCCTTTTCGGATAACCTGGGAGTAGCTGCCTGGCACTAAAACGTTCTTACGCCATCATTCATTCCCTTAGGTTGTGTATCTGATGTAGCAAAGCCCCAGAGAGATGAGCAGTGGGAGGCTCTCAAAGGGTCAGAGCCAGGTCTTGAAGACAAGGTTACATTCTTTCCCCCCCGCAGTAGACTTTTTCAGGGAACTGAAGATGAGCTCAAGACAGCTTGTGTAAGCCAGCTGCCCTCTGGAATTTTCTGGGGAAACTGACACAACAGGCGAGACAACAGCTTTCCTCACAGAAACCCAGCTTCAACAAGACAAAATGCCCTGACAAGGGATTATCAAGATGTCCCTATCTAGTCTGTCCAAGGGAACGGGCCAGCGCTCCATGAGAGCCTTTCTCTTCCCCAGGTCCCATGTCCAAACTCCCTCTCAGTTGTGCCTTCTAAGCGGCTCTCCCTCTAGCCCCTCACAATTCCTTTGGGTTATTTTTGAAGGTGCACATTCTTCCCATGGGGTGCTTAACATGGAACACTCTTTCTCCAGCTCTTTACATGGCCTCCTGCTAAATTCTGTAGTGTGTACACGTGTGCGTGTGTGCATGCGTGTCTGTACACTGTGTGCGTTCATGTGTGCGTGTCCGTGTGTGCATGTGCGTGTGTGCATGTATGTATGTGTGTGTGTGTGTGTGTGTATACGTGTGTGTGTGTGTGTGTGTGTGTGTGTGTGTGTGTGTGTGTGCGCGCGCGTGCGTGCGTGCTTCGTGTGGACCATACCGGCCACGGTGTGCCAGTGAGGGTCAGAGGGTGACCTCAGATGAAGGTCATTGTCACCACTTTGTCTGAGATGTTTCTTGTTTGCATCTGCACACACCAGGCTATCTGGCCCTGCAGGCTTCCGTAGACTTTGCTGCCTCTACTTCTTATCTCACCAAAGGCATTCTGGAATCACAGACACATGTTGTGAGTTGGGGGCTTCTGGTTCTGAGGATCTGAACTCAAACCTTCACACTTCTGAGGCTAGTATTTTACCACTGGTCTCCACCTCTCCATCAGCCTGTGACTTGTCTTTTGAGAGTGACATTACTACCTGGCTATAAAAATATCTTCCCTGTTCCTCTGTTTTTGAAGTGAACATTTTATTTCACTGCAGCAGCATTTCTGCCCTGGGATTTGCAGAATCTTTAACCGAGGGCTCAAGCATTTGCAATTATGTTACTGTAACAGCCTTATTCAGTCCTAAAAATTTTAAAGTAAAAAGATTTCTTTCTTTCTTTCTTTCTTTCTTTCTTTCTTTCTTTCTTTCTTTCTTTCTTTCTTTCTTTATTTCTTTCTTCCTTTTTTCCTCCCTCCTCCCTCCCTCCCTCCCTCCCTCCCTCCCTCCCTCCCTCTCTCTCTCTCTCTCTCTCTCTCTCTCTCTCTCTCTCTTTCTTTCTTTTTTTTTTCTTTCTTGTTTTCGAGACAGGATTTCTCTGTGTAGCTTTGGAGCCTGTCTTGGGACTCACTCTGTAGATCAGGCTTGACTGAAACTCACAGGGATCTGCCTGCCTCTGCCTCCATTGTGAATGCGCCACCAACACCTGGCAAAAAACTTATTTCTTAATGTTGTGGACTGGAAGGCCATATCTGCTGAGGACATACCTACTACCTCATCTTACTGTGAAAGGTAAAAGGGTGTCAGGAATTAAGGCAGAGAGAGACATGGTCAGTTTAGAGAAGCTACCCTGACCTCTGCACAGTGTCTTGGAGTCTACTTTGGGGAAAACAAAACAAAACAACAACAACAACAAACTAATCTTGCCTTTACCTCCAAGACTTGGTTCTGATTCTTTGACATACTGCGCCTATTCAACCCACTGGGGCTTTTGTCCATTAGATATGCTGCCTAGGGAAGTGAATGATGATACAAGAGTCAAAAGACCCTTCATAACTAGCACTGAATTTCTCATGGAATAGAGCCCCTTGTGAACAAAGCCTCATTTCTCTCAGGCCCCATTTCCCAACATTGTTGTGGTGAGTACTGTTCCCATCCTTCACATTCAGGGAAGGCACTCAAACCATGGTAGCTCTCAAATTACTTAAATAGTCTTTAAAGTAAATAGTTATAGGTTTTAATAGCTTTTTGATATTCTTTTACCTCTTCTCACCACTAAAATGTGAACTGCCTGAGCAGCAGGCTGTGTCATGTTTGCTACTTTTTCCGTAGCAATTGCTGTTATTGAAACACAAGCACCAGCTAGTGTTAGTGGAACATAATGGTGTTGGGATAGTGAGTTAGTGGGAGGTAATGGTGTTGTAGCAGTGTGTTAGTAGGCCATATGGTGGTTGAGTGTGTTAATGGGAGGTAAGAGCTGTGAAGCTCTCAGCTCTGGAAAGGTTCAAACTGCCATGAGGTTGATAAAACTGGATTTGCAGGTTTGCCTCTGGAGGTAGCCTGTCATTCCCATACTTCCTGTTATCAAGAGGACCCCAGAGCTTTCTAGACAGCTGGTGTTGCCCATTTGGAGATTACATTCAGTAAATGACCCTGTCTCAAAAAGTCAGGGACAGCCACAGAGAACTGATATTAATTTCTGGTCTCTACATGTGTACACATAGGTGTGCATGCACTCATACATCAATCAGTTTACACACTCGAGATGTGTACACATAGGTGTGCATGAATTCACATATGAATTACTATACATACACACATACCACATGTGCACACATAAATTAGTACACACACTGTCTACATGTATACACATAAGTATTAATATACACATACACTCTACATGTGCACACATAGGTGTGCATTCACTCACACATGAATTAGTACACACAAAGAAACTCCACATGTACACACATTGGTATGTGTGCACTCACATGAATTAGTATACACATATACTCCACATATGCACAAATCAGTGTGCATGCACTCACACATTAATTAGAACACACATACTCTATACATGTGGACACATAGGTGTATGTGCATTCACACATGAATTAGCACACATGCACATGATATAAAGAATACACATGCATCTTTTTAAGTGGTATCAAGTATTTATTAAGATAGTAAAGGGGAGACATACACTCACAAGTATAGAATCTGGCAAATTCAGTTGCAGAATCCTTGGAAGCTGGGGAGTGATCACATGCTGCTTCATACCACCTGACCTGGCCTTCACCCACAAGGAAGCATGACCCCCCTCCTTCCTTATAAGAAGTCACATAGGCAGACAAGAAGAACTGCCTATACCAGACCAGATAGCCCAAGGTCATGGGGAAAACAAATACCCACTTCTCCTTTTGTCTAAATAATAAGGTTCTAGACCTAATACCGAACTATATAAAATAAGAACAATTATCAAGTATTGTCCAGAAGAAAGAAATGGTAATAACATAAATAAAAATGAAACTACAACCAAGAAGAACAACATCAAGTAAAAAAGACATACTAAATGTCCAGATCATAGATAAATGGCAAATTACAGAGATTACTCCAATAGCTGTCCTATCCTGAAGAATATGAATCTAGTACCCGATAGGCTTTTCCTTAAGATATGAGAGAACAGTAACTGTGACTATCTAGTCTTCAACCCCATCAAAGATCCAAGAAGGAAAATATTATTACTTGAGTAAATAGGAAGTATAAGCAAGCAATCTCTGGAAAATGCAAAAAATGACAGAGTCACCCTATGCTTCTCAGCAACGTTGGGGCATCCACTTATGGCTACAGTCCTAGAATATCAGACAGACCATTTTCAGAAGCAGGAAATTTTGAAAGACTATCCTACCCCATCTTGGCAAGGTTCAGCAATGGCTTTTTCTTGCATCCTGCTGATTCAGAATGGACATCGTGCTTACTGTCAGCAGCAGAGGTAAGGGTAGTTCTTTCCCCAATAAGCCATTATGCCAAGATCAAGACAAATTCCATATAGAGTATCTGTGGTGTCAAACATTCTCTTAGTAGTAGATCTCTGCTGCCAGGAACACTCATGTATCAGATCAACACACACACACACACACACACACACACACACACACACACACACACACGTTACATGTACACAAAAAATAAACAAGATGTTTGTGTAGCCTTGTGAAATGGGAGATTTACCTCAGTAGAGCATGGTGATACATAGCTGAATTTGAGCACACAGGAGCCTGAGGCAAGAGGATCGTGAGTTCCAGGCCAGCCTAGGCAACATAGCAAGACCATCACTCAGAAAAGAAAACACAAATCATTATATAAGGACTACAATTGTTTAGTTATGGGCTCTGCTGCTCATGTCTATAATATGAAGTCCTTTAAAAAAAAAACAAATAAAATGTCTCATTGAAACAAATGCTGACCAACAAGGAGAGGTTGTAGGAACATCCATAGCATCAAAGTGAAGAAGAGAGATTTCATTAAGTTTGGATATAACTAATATGGCTGTCCCCAAGGAGATGGCTATTCTAGATTCCTGCTCTCCATTATCCTGCTCTGACACTGAAATTTAATACTCATGAGGAAGGTGAGGGTGGTAGTGTACCCTGTTTCTCTTTACAGCAAATCAATGTGAGTGAATGTTCTTGGGTGAGGATTACAGCAACTGTATGCAGTGTCATTATTCTCATTCCACTGAGGAATGGTCTGAGGTCAAAGTGCTCATACAATATGCTGATAAGCCAAAATTTTGCAAGGCTATCCTTTAAAGTCAAGTCAGGGATGTTCAACTTAGAAACAAGTTCTATTTTAATCTCAGGATGTTGGCCTAGAAAGTGACTAGAGAAACAAAATTGATCACTCTTATGCCCGTGTAACTCTGGGGTTACATGGCCATAGAACTTTAATTTTTAAACAAAAAGGCAGGAAAAGATGGATAATTACATCAAGCAAGGGGTCTGTAATGAAAGAATCTGAAACATCATGATTAATGCTCTGGGAAATGTTGGGAGTGGGGTCCTGTGCCTGTAACAATGGCATGGCAATTATAAGACCTTCAGTGTGGTGTCCACTTTTACCTCTGATGACCTTATCATTTCCATGGGTGCGTTTCCAGTACCAAGTAGGTTCTGCAGAATCCTAGCAACATTCATAATGCATCCGGATTCATTTCTGGAAAGGGTATTAACAGCATTAGTTTTGACGCTTTCTGCAGATACAGACCTTGACTAAAGCCCCATTTGTTTTTACTGTATAACTGTCCTGATGTTACCCCATCTCCACTGCCTTCTCTTTGAGGATCAGCTTGACCAGGTGACTATGAGCCCAGGGTAGTGAGGCCCAGGTCAAGGTGTTTTGTTCAAAACTGGAATCTGTCACAAAACAATATGTAGCCTGAGACGACTTTCTGAAGAAATTAAGGCATGGAGATGTAGATACACTTTTTGAAATGTTTATGAAAAGCATCTCTTGGAGCCACCCACAGTATTAAAATAAACTATTGTATGTACCTCATTCTCTCACAGCAATGACAGATCCTAAACTCCAAATATCACCTTCACATTAATCATGTCTCTCACCTCTGTAATGGTCCCCTGAATCAGGTGTCCCTGTGTTATTTTTTAATTTTATTTTCCTACATTTATTCACAGTTGGCAAATAAAACTTGCAGGTATTTAAGATACCCCAGCTCTGAACTGATCTTCTAGCTCAAAAGAAAGACTAAAACATTTATTTGATTTAAGAAAGAAGATATTCATAAAGTAGAGTTATTTTTTAAGCTAAACATGCCTAGTTTTCTGCCAGTAGCTAAACAGGCAAATTTGTATGACCAGTATCAATTGCATTTCAGGAAAAGTCCTTTGTCTTAGTCATCTTAGAAGATTAAGGGACACTGGTTCAGTCTTTGTAATGCTGTACTGACTGAACTATCAACCCAGCCTGGAAAATACTATTTTGAAAAGAAAATCAGTAGTAGATGGTAAAATAATAAAATTGAGTATCAAATGTATGCTTTCTAATTCTTGTCCACGTTCTTTTGTTTGAAAGATAAAATACTTGCAGATTTCTTCAGTTCTTCCACTCAGTGGGGTTGGGGTAGAGGTAATGCAGCACTATATTCATGACAAGCAGCAGCAGGGCTCAGAGGACAGTACCGAGTGAATTGGAGGGTTTTAAAGGGTTGGTTCAGCAGCATGATCCAGGACTCAAACTGGGTCATGGTTTTGAGTAGATTAGATTTCTTGTGTCAGTATAAAGGAAGATTGGCCATGATTCTGGAGGTAAGAAGCATATTCCTTAAACCTCTCTCTCCAGACACCTTCATTTCATCTTACCTGCACAGGAAAATTTGCCTCACTTTTATTTGTAGTTAAATTGCATCCATTCTTGCAATATCCATCATCTAGCCCATTTTCTAAGTAGCTATTCAGGGAACTATGCATCTCTATTTACTCCCAAAAAAGCAGTGTTGCTTTTCATCTCCAAGGCTCTGCCTGAAGATGGAGGTTTCTGTCCCATCTGGTCCCTCAGCTGCTTTGCCCTACATAAACACATGGATGCTATATTAATTTTAAAACTGTTGGCTGATCGCTAGGGCTTCTTATTGGCTAGCTCTGTCTTAATTATTAACCCATAGCTACTAATCTATGTATTTCTACATGGCCTTATCTTACAGGAGAATGCCTGACACATATTATCCTCCCAGTCTCTACATGGCGTCTTTTCCGGCCTCCCTCTCCTCTCCCCAGCATTCTCCTTTCCTAGTCCCACCTATCGTCCTGCCTCTACTTGTCAATCAGCGTTTTATTCATCAACCAATAAGAGAAACATATATACAGAAGGACATCCCCCATCATCTGCCCTCACATCTTTTCCAGTCTTACAGTTGTTTTTTCATTTATTCTAAAGGAAATTGCATTCTATTTGCACTAAGAAATCACATCTTCCTAAGTCTAAAGGCAAAGGTCTGAGCATGTCTTAGCAATTGGTATGTTAATCACTTTAAGAGAGCTGGATTCCCAAAATTCACTTTGTCAGTAAAAGAGGCAAAAACCAAAACCAAAACAAGAAAAGTAATCATTCGTGCCTTTAAGTATATTCTAATTTCTCCCATATGAAGTTCTCAGGCTGCTACTTTATTAACAGAAATATAATTAGCAGCTTCCCTTTGGTAATTCTATACTGAATCAAAACAGGACACATACCATTTATACATGTCCTGAACTCTGCTACACCCACAGATGTTCCACCACCTCATAGGATTCGACTTTCTGTTATCATTAAGTTAGCTCTGGTCTCCCAGTGTTAATCTCAATTACTCCAACTGTTTTTGCTCTTGATGAGGTGATGCTGCTTCCAATGGGAGAATTTTCTTACTCTTTGGTCCTTAGTTCACACAAATCTTGAGATTTTTGTTCAAGACATTTTATCCAAACTGGAAAAACAATGAATGAACATATTTTGTCAAATCACAAAAAAAATCTAGCTAGATTGTGGACTCCAATTTTATTGCTGTCTCCTGGAGACTTTTTCCCTCCAGACCATGCCTTCTGCTCTCACAGCAATGGCAAGCAGGATACATCTGAGGAAGAGAAATGTTTCGTTTACATACAACTTCTTAGAAAGTTAGGATAGCCTGGTTATAGTGATGCGAAACAATCAAAACAGATCCCTTCTTCAGCTTCTTGATCTTGCCATACAAGAAAAAGCTCACACTTAAAATGTCATACACCCACGATTCTACCACAGTGCTAGTAGTGGACATTATCTGATTCTTGGTTCTAAAGAGTCAGGAACTGCTGCCTCTGAGACAAATGTTCATGATGAAAATGAATGAATGAGGCACTAAGGCTCTGCACAGTCCTCTGAAAATTCAACAGCGCAGATTCATAGTTGCATAGCGTGTTGCTCTCCTTCCAGAGATGTCTTCTGAAGCCTCTGACTGCAGGTAAGATTTATCTTTGTGCTAACATATGTCTCAACATATCCCAGGTGAACAGGAATCCTTGGTCTTCTCTTCATTTTCTTATGTTTTAATCAGTTACTCAGGGAAATATTGAAATCCTTTTTCAGTAAAGGGAATCGATTATGTCTCTTTGGAGAGGCTGTGAGCTTTTCAAGGGAGAGGGCAGCATTTAATTTATACTGGTGATAACTGTATTTAGCATGACATTTGATAAAATGTTCTTTTGAATTAATTTATTTTTGTCAATTTCAAGAGAAATTTCTTTGTAATTATTATTTTAGATTTTTACAGGATTTCTCTTCCACACATTCCTCTAAAAAAGTAGAGATGGACAATTAAGTTTTGCATGTGCATATATGTGTGTATGCATGTATGTAAGTATGGTTGAGTTATATCTATGAGAATGTGTATGAGTGTATATACCTGTGCATTGGAACACCAAGTATCCTGTTTTGTCACTCTTTGTATTTATTTGAGACAGGGTCTCATAGTGAACCAGGAGCTAGGCTGGCATCCAGCAAAGCCTAGCAAGCCTTTTGACTCCACTACTAACAGTACTGGGGTTATAAGCAGGCATGAAGCAATAGCCTGCTTTTTATTCAGGCGCTGGGATCTGAACTCAAGTACATGCTTGTAAAACAAATTTTTTTACCTAATGAGTCTTTCCAGCTCCACTACAGAAATTATAACTGATTTGTATATAGTTTCAATGCTTTTATTTCTTTTTCAGTTCCTAATTTTACCTCAGTGGGGGAATGCTGAACTAACTTTCTTTTAATTTACAACAAATGAAAAAAGAGCAACCCATTCCTTTGGAAAAGAAGTCAGACTGCCACCAATGTGGCAATTTAATGTAAGTCCTTTGTGTTCCTGTCTAGCACACTTCATGTTGGGGCAGGCTAATATGTCAGACAGTTATTTTGTATTGAATAAGTGCAAGGAAGAAACAGGTCTGTCACTATATCCAAGAAAGTGATAATTTCATTTCTGTTGAGTCTGGGAAGACAAGTGAGTATTGTCATAGATACATTTAGATTCAACATGCAGAAGCTGAAGTACTTTTTTATGCTCTTGTATCCCCAACAAATTACAATGTAAAATTAACTACCACCGATAACATTTTTATAAAGAGAATACACTAATTAAGAAAAGAGAAAAACATGATCCAACACATAAAGGGAACTGATAAGTTTGGGATTTTTGCAGAATATACTTCCCTTTTCACAACAGCACCAACAAATACAATAAACAAAAGATATACATTAAACTGTTATTGGGATTTTTTACGTTTTTAAATTCAGAGTAGGTAGTCTAGTTGACTGCTTGCTCTTCTTGACTTGAGCTGAGCAGTGAATAATGGTGTCACTGAGTAAACAGTAACCAATCTTCCACGTGGGTGCTGAGATGGAGTGACCACACAGAGGTAGTTGGAAAGTACTATCTCTCAGAGAGATAAAGACCTCACACTGCTAGAAATCATATCAGGACACACATCTGCATTGGAACATCTATACTTCATATTCACATAATCAGCAACCAGAACATGGGAATGAGAAATTCTTAAATTCATAAGGAAATGAAAACTAGTTGAACAAAGCATTTGGAGACCTAATAACAGAGAGGTTTGGCCCAAACCAAAGGTAAAGGGACAATGAAGCATAAGGTGACACCAGGGCATTATGGAAATAGACCTTCCTGAGCTCTGTAAGCCAGATTGATGTATGAGCTTTATTTGAAGAGAAACAGAAATCCATTAGTGTTTTCAGCTTTGAGAAAAAGACAAAGAAAAAACAAAGCAAGAAGATGATAGGATTGTCAGTACAAATAATAGTACAGAGTGGATTTCCCTTCTGTTGCAGTGGACTTAATAACAAAACAATGGTTCTCACTTTTAACAAGAACTACAGCAACAATTCAGAATGTGAGATTAAAGTGTAAAAGCCACCCATGGAATAAAGGCCATGGGAACATGGCATCAAAAACCACATGTGTGCTGGTTACAAACACCAGAAACCAGCTTCAGCTGATTTCAACCAAATTCAACTAAACACACTAGACATAAAATTTGTTCCTTATGCTTTATTGATAAAGACAAAATAAGACAGGTTGTGGCAGCAAACAAAGTACAGAAAGGAACAAACATGGACCTCACCTTCCTACAGCTGGAGCTTCAAAAATCACACTGTGTAAATCCATAGCAACCTAATGACTCCCTTATCTAACACTTCAACTTCTTTTCTAGGGTACTTGAGTTTCTATTTCTTTTATTGTTATTAAAACCTGTTATTTGTTACTTTAAATATGGTGAACATAATCTATATTAAATTGTCTACAGAGATGATTCACCGACTCATTGTTTCTGTTAGTTTTTACTCATGATTTCTTGCTTTGGACTCTATCTATCTATCTATCTATCTATCTATCTATCTATCTATCTATCTATCATATATATACTATACATAATATATATATGCATAATAAAGTTTATAGTATTACTTTATGGCCCAAAGTGGCTTCAAATTCACAGACTTATTGCCTTAGGCCTACAGTGTGCGGTTTTAGGTATGTGTCTCCATACCAGGCTAGTGGATTTATTTTTATCGTATCTTTAATATAGAATGCTCATTTCCCTTGTAGTTAATTTGAGGGAGTTTGTTGAAGTCTTGGATAAAGGTAATTTACTTCCATGTGAATGTATAATACTTTTCTGCCAGCAAGAAACACTCACTATCTGTGTGAATCACTTCTATTAAAATGACCATATATTTAGTCAATGTGAATATGAACTATGACTCCTTGAACATGCTCTTTCAATCATATTTCAAAGGCATTTACCACTTCAGATCAGGTGAAAATATGAAGGAGGGATAGAACAAGAAAGTCTGATATCTATCAACCTAGATTCCAGAAGCCATGGCTATGAAGAATTACTCAAATCTCATGAAAGATACCAATTCATAAATAAAAGTGTTAAATAATTTCCAAGTTAAATGTGAGGAAAGCTTTACTTATGCAGTCAAAATGAAAGTACTTACCATAAGGAAATTGTAAAAGTTTAAGGTGATGAATGTGTTGAACTTTGATTTGATCACTATGTTATACATATGAATCAAAATTCCACATTAGAAGTTCAAAGCCCATAAAAATATGTGTTGATCAAAAAGTAACCAAAATTTTAACAAAGACTAGTGCTTACTGTGACATTTTACTGTTACATTTTACATGTGACAGAGACATGAACGATTGAGAAGGTTCGGGATTTAATGCTAGAATTTTCATGTGTCTCCTTTAAAATCTGGGTATGACTAGTGTGGTGGTGTTTAGTCGAGCCTTTTGTCAATCATTTTAGAAACCCCAGCTTGTTCCATTGCTATGACTGTAATGAAGAAGAACTTGATACAAGAGTGCAAGGCAGAGCAAAGCTGCTCCACTGTGTGGCGGCCAGGAAGCAGAGACAAGCAGAGTGAAAGGATATCCAACACGGACCCTATAGTGGTTCACTCACCAGTCACCTAAGCCTCCCACATAGGCCACACTGAGGCTCCACTCAGAATTCATGCTTAAGGGAACGGGAGAGGTGGCTTCAGTTCAGAGCACTGCTTACTCTTCCACAGGACCTAGGTTCAGACCCTAGTGCCCACATAGTGGCCCACAAACATCATAGGCCATGTCCCAGGAGATCCAAAGATTCCAGGCACATGTGTAATACAGGGCCATACACGCAGACAAAACATCTGTACACATAAAATAAACAATTAAATATAATTAAAACTATAAAATAAAATGATAAATAAGATGATAGATCTTAGACCAAAGAAAACTTGAAGTTAGGTGAGCTAAAATGGGGCCAAAGGCGTTAAAGCAATAAAGGAACATCTTAAAAAGTACAAGTACAATTACTGTCTTAAAATATAGTACCTTACATATTAGACAGTTGTCCCCCACACACGACTACAGCTATCCTGGAGCCTTTGTTTTTCTCTGTGTGCTGATGTGAGCATGCCTGCTTGAGGAGCTAGCAGATTCGGCATGTATAGTCTAACTTGCTATCTTGCTGCATCTTAAGGACACTGGAGAGGAGGGGAGTTGATTTTATTTCTGTTTTCAATGCATGGTTGGCTGGCTGGCTGGCTTCAGGGCTCTGGTTTTGAGGTAAGGATGCACATATGGGAAGTTAGGACACAACAGAGTGGGGCTGAGCATCTTGTGTCAGTTAGGAAGCAGCAAGAGACAAGAAATGGCCAGAGATAACAAAGGTGACAAAGCTGGACTTTCCTAGAGACTCGTGTCTTCCAATCAGATCCATTTCTTAAACAGTGCCACAAGCCATGTTCAAACTATAATTCCCAGGTAAAACAAGTGAACTATGAACGATTTGAATGAAACAATAAACAAAGGGTAATGGACATAACCTATTAAACACTGACTCCCATAACAATTACTATGATTATACATTGGGTTTTTTCTAGTCTGTGGAGAACAGTTACAAAAATAGATTGCAAATCGAACAGAGAAAGTCATATTTTAAAGAAAACAGATCATCAAAACATCACAATAAAAATGATTACAAAAGATATAAATTATGTCTGAAAAGTAAGAATATGAACAATTTAAAAATATTTAGAACTCTGTGTATGCTACATATCAAAAGTTCTGGAATCTAATAAAAAGGAATTACAACAACTTTTCAGAATTAAAAGTATATACTGGGGCAAGTAAAAGTTTGGTTCCCAGGGTCTAGGCTGAACGACTATTCCCAATTCCAGCTCCAGCCAATCTGGGACCTTCTTATGGACTCTGTGGGTACCTGCATTCATACCAGCTCCTACTCTCCCCACTTCCCATATATATATATATATATATATATATATATATATATATCCCAAACACATATAAATATAATTAAATATAAGTCTTCTGTTTTTTTTTTTTAAAAAAGCTTGTATCAGGGCACGCAAGTAGTATACACTTGTAATTCAAGGACTTTGAAGATGCAGGCAGAGACTAGTTTGTACTACAAAGTAGGGCCTTATCTCTAACAAAAACAAAACAGAAGTTTATATTGAAAAATAGAATGAGCTAAGCATCTGCCTTTGGAAGTTAGAAAAATAGGGTCAAGTAACTCAGAAAATTCTTAAGCAGGAAGATAAGCCATGTTGAGAGAGGGTGTGGGAGCACTAGTTAAGCACTAAATGCTCAGCTTGAAGACGCTCCCAGGTGATGTTGGCAATGGGGTGAAATGGTTAGTTTTAGACTCACCATAATGTGGGGGAGTAGATCTCCATGAATCTATTGATATGGGAAGGTGAGGGGAAGGGTTATTCGTGATCCAGAGTTAATTAGAATGCTTTCCCACTGCGAGATGATGATCAGCTTGGCCACAGACAGAAAATACAAGAGAAGGGGCTGTCATGTCTTGCAAGTACATTGCAGCACTGCTCCAGATTTGATTAATCCTCACAATGACTGTCCCAGCCTTACCTTGTCAACATTCTCATTCAAGTTCAGGCTTCACAACTGTTGACTACTTATATATTATGGATTTTAACTTTGTGCATTTAAATTTTTATGTATTCTCTAGCTTTTGTGGCATATGTGGTATATGTGGGTTCTCAGAAAACCCCATAAAATCTTGGTAAAATGCTGTTCAAAAAGAGGCAGTCTAGTATAGAATGCCATGGTCTAAACAGACTTGTCACCTATGTGCTATGGAATTGTGCTAAGAAGGAAGGCAGAAGCCAGGAACCTGAACAATATTGTTTTTACAGTTCATGAGTCCTTGTCTCCATGTGGTCGACTTCTTGGTTCATGAATCACATGTACAGTTGATTACAACTTCATGGAAGCTGACTTCCATTAATCAGATTCTAAGACAACATCCTCAGATGTCTCCCAAGCCACAGCAATCTGGCAATCTTTGAATCAGTAAATTAATGCTTCATTGGAGGTAACATAGGCTCAACAAAATAATCTCTATTCACTTAACAAATGAATGTTGAAATAAAAACCTTATCGGAAACAGAAAGCAGGAATTGTTTTGGTAGGGGGAGCTTTTGGGATAAAAGCTTTACACAAATAGAATAATTTTTTGGAGGTTTTTCATGCCTGCCTAATCACATACAATGAGGAAATCAGTCAACAAAACCCCATTATTCTGCCATGTCCATTTTGGACTGCAAACTCAATCACTGTATCAAGAAGAATATTTGTCCACACACAGGTGCTTCCTCCTGGTAAAACCAACTCTCACCAACTTGATCTTGAGAACAGGTAGATGGGACTAGATATCACAACAGATTTTGTTTTCTGCATTTACTCATTAATATTTTTTTATATTGCAGAGTGATTCTTTTCTTTTTATGTTTAAAAGTATTTTGTAAGTACGTGAACTGGACTAGTTTGAGTTCAATTTTATGAACTAAAACTCTCTTGCATGTTTTGTGTCATGCTAGTTTTTCTTACCTCATGGTTGGGTAGTAGAAAAAAGGAGTAATTTGTTCAAAAGCATAAGGCAAACAATGCTGGCATGAGTTCTGCAATCCCTCCAACTCAGTCTCAAAACACAAAAAGCCATTTTCACCATTCTGCCTAACAAGAAGAGCATAGTGAAGATATAAAAGCCTTCGATGCTCAGATTTTCTTCATAAAATCGCTTCCATGTTCCCACACTGAAAGATACTTCATGTGGGGTAGCTTTTTTTTTTAACAGGTTATTATGACTGCTGGTGGTCAATCAAACATCTCCTGGGTTGTCTCCATTTCTAATAGTACTTGCATTTTTCTTCCTACCCTCTAAAACAGTTTCAGTTAAAGAATTTAGTTCCAAAACTAAAAAATAGACTATGTAAAACTGAGAGCTGCTTTCTTCTTTTGAAATGTTAGGTAGAAAACAAAATCAAATAGAATAATTTTTGATAACATCAATGGAGGTGTGCCTAGAAATGTCCCTTAGATGCAGGGCAAAAAGGGCATTGGAAGCTTAGTTATTGTCTGTTGGCTCACATCATCCTTTAAGGACACACAGGGCCACAAAGCTGTCAGCTGAGACCCAATGGGCTGAAGATGACTATCAAGAATACAAGAATACATCACCAACAGTGTGAAATTAAGTTTTTTGGCCACTTTGAGCCTCAGTGTCATCATATCAGAAATTAAAGTGTTAAATGTCAGGTTATTTGTAAAGCAAAGACTATAGCTTCAAGGAAATGTTCATTTTGAATGAATGCCACCTCATTCCTCACCCAGGACAAATGCACACATCCTCGTGTTTTGCTCATAGGAAAACTCATATTGCTGGATACACTGGTTTTGAAAAAAAATTAATAGCCCTCCTTATGAAGTGAAAGTCCTTGTGTCATAGTAAAAGTCTGGGAAAACACACCAACAGGTGTTACGAGTAAGTTTTTCCTTGCCGGTTTGGGTCCACCAGTGTGCCAGCACCAAATAACACACAGAGATGCTGTATTAGATATAAAGCTGTTGGCCAGTTACTAGTTTCTTATTCACTAGCTCTGTCTTAAATATTAACCCATTTCTATTAATCTAAGTACTTCCACGTGGTCTCACCTTACCGGAGAGAGGGGCTAGCATTCTACTCTCTCTGTCCTCCATCTTGGATCTCCTCTCTACTACTTCCTCTCTCCTCCTTGTCTCCTAGTCCCACCTATCTGGCTTTCCTATTGGCCAACAGTGCTTTATTCATAAACCAATAAGAGAAACATATTTACAGAATGACATCTCCCATCAAACAGGTAATAATATTCCTATCTCCATGGAGAGCTTGCTTTGTTCATATGGCACACTGAGTACTCCCCTTGCATTTCACCCTTCCCTTCATAATTATACTACTATTTACATGTCATAAAAGAGTCACAATAATTTCGGGACAACCCAGTGGGTACCGCATGGATTCAAATGCACTCCTTGGACCTTTTCTGAGAGCCTTTATCCATTTGAGTGTCTTCTGTCTACTAAAGCTCTCACTTCCTCATGTTTTCCAAAAGGTAGACAAAGGCAATATAAGCAAGTCCATAGGAGAGCCTTTTCTGACTGAGTATCTTCACCAAAAGCCACCTGTTTTACCCATCCAGTGCGGCAGAGCACCACCCTTGACTTTCAGGAATGTATGGGCATTGATGCTCTGTCAATTAGGATAATCACCAGTGGTCCTGGGCAAAGTGTAGTTCTACACGAAATTCAGAGAAAAATTACTGTTTTCTACAAATATTTGCATGGTCAATCTAGATTTTATAAGCATTTTGAATTATTATTGTTGTTGCTGTTAAACCCTGATGCTTATATATGGATGAGACCTAGACTTGACAATTCCATCTCTAGTAATATCACCAAAGGATTTGATAGCAGGAAGCTGATCTTTCTTTCTCTTAATGGAAGAGAGTATTTTAAAAATTGAAAATCCCACTGGGCTCTACACCTGCTTTAAAGCCAGGGCTCCTGATGCCACACTTCTGCTCATGACTGTGGCCACAGAACCTCAGGTATATCCCCTGGGTTGTCTGGATATTATACATATAATAGAGACAGAACACGGCTACAGCAGCGGACATTTGTTTTTCCATCTGAACTACTCTGCTGTTGCTTTCACACATTTTTGCCTGAATCTAAAGAAAATAACTTGCCAAGAAGAGAGTGTAGAGGGTCACTGCTAGTCTGGAGAACCGGCCTGTAAACCTGGCAGAGCTTAGTAGCTGTTGGAGCAATTCCGTCAGCAAAGCTACTTACATTTGGTGGCATTGACTTTATTTGTAGGTGCTGAGTCTGGTGTTTGCACTAGTTGCTCTTCTCCTTCTTATGTCTGACAAGCAGTCACTTAAGGAAGAACTGCTGTGGCTCATAGTTTGAGGGGACATGTTCCATCATGGTGGGGAAAGCGTGGTCAAAGGACCAGGGTGTTGGCTGCTGGGATGCTCCATAGTCAGGATGCAGAGGATGAACAGGATGTGGAAACTGGACATAAAGTCCTAAATCCTGACCCCACTGGCTGACCTGCTCTAGCAAGGCTTCATTTGTAAAGAGTCCACACACGTCTTAAACAGCAGCGTGCTACCCATAGAGCACACGGGCTCTTGAGGGACACTTCCCATTCATACCACAGCAGGGATGGATACCCAAGACGGAGTCAGGCACGGGGGTGTGACTTCTTCTTTAGCACCAAAAGTCTCACAACTTTTGTTAGAACCATCATCTATGTCCTACATCTTTGCCACATTCCTAAGGTCACAAACATGTTCAGTCTTTAAATTCAGTAGGAATGTTCTTTTGGAGTTTAAATTATTTTGACCTTTAGATCTTTGTAAATAATCCAACTCTAAAATCAGGAAGAGGGACGTCTGAACAGCAGCAGTCTGCAGACAGTCCATTCCACACCCAATTGGTCTTATGAGAATATGTATTTATTTATTTAATATAATGTATATTGAGTTCTTAGCAAATGTGGCCTGAATACATGGCTGCTACAAGACTAAGGATGGAGCCTACTAAACTTTTGGAGAATTCTAAAGTATGTAAACACAGACCAGCGTGTCCTCACAGATAGCCCAGGGGACAGATACTATTGCCATCGCTATTTCTATCTTATAACCATGAAATAGGCACTTGTTTTGAAACATGCATTTTTGAGATGTTTACATAAGTACTTACTGGATATTATTTTAAGCCAAGCATGATGTAAGTTTATTTACATAAGTGTCCCATTTGATCTTCACAAAGATCTCTGGCAGGCACTAAATTTTTATCATTTTACTGAAAACCCCGTTTAAAGAATTTCAGAAGCTATCAATTGGGATGGTCAGTAGCCAGACGAGGGCCAAAATCTAGAACCTCCTCCCCTACTTTGAAGTAGGGTCTCCTCTGCAGATTGCGTCTCATCTCACAAAGATCTCTACAGGCTATGCTTGGGATCCATGCCTGATGGCCCATTCTCACTGCTTAAAGCACAGTGACTGCTGGCTCACCGAGGCACTCAATTAAAACTGCAGCAGATTAATAATTAATGTTGTCAAAATTGTTGGATACTAAATAGTTTACAAGTCACAAACGCAATCAAAATAAGACCGGTTTTCAGAAATTGTTTTTTATGAAAAAAAACCCTGTTTTCCGCTTATTTCCTGCTGTGTATACTTCCTTTATTGTGTGTAGACCCTGACATGCTGTGGTGCTCATGCAGGACTCAATCTCCTGCTAGCAAAGTGCATTCTTGGAGAGAATGCATTTATCTGGAAGAGAAGGTAAGAAGCCCACAGAATGTGTGCATAGTTTTCACACAATTGGGGAGCATGAGCACCCTTGAGAGTGAGGGTAAGATCTTAAGAGTCTACAGATGACTTAGAAACTGACAGACAGGCACATGTCATGGGGATGCTTGAAAACACTTAGAGCTGGAAAACTCTACAGAGAGATTCTTTGGTTTTCAGAGTGTTTGTGTGTCTCTCCTCTTAAAAGCAAAATGGAGATATGCGCAGCTTTTTAAAATGTAGCCTGAGTTTTATGGTAAGGTATTCATGAAAATTTAATGATACCATCTGAGATCGTTTGTCATGTTCCCACGAATCTGAAATCAGGGTCTACCAAAACTCCTAGTCACAGAATTCCAATTAAAAAAAAAATGAATCATGGGGCATTGATGGGTAGCAGTGAAGTGACAAGCATGTCACTGTGCGTGGACAATTCCAGCTCTGTGTGGTCAAATACAGATGTTTCCCTGGGTAAAGGTATTGCCTGACAATCTGAATTCCATCCTTGTGACCCACAAGATGTAAGGAGAGAGCTGAGTCTAGAAAGTTGTACCATGGCCTGTGTGAATTCACTCACATGCACATGAAGATAGGATATATGACAATATTATAATTGAATTAAATTCGGCAAATATTAAGAATCTATTTTACATCCCAAACTATGTATGCTCCATCTTTGATAAGGAAATGAAGAATATATGGCATCTATTTTATTGCAATCCACAACCTAACAGGTATTATGTGATAATAAAAAGGTATGGTGGAAAAATAGTAATAGTATGAGAGAATTTAAGGCTAAGACAGATGACTTCCAGGGAACAGGCATAGGCAGTTATAGGAAATGCTAAGAATGAGCCCTCTGCTCACAAACAAAGCAACAGCATATACACAGGTGCATCTTCATCAGGGTTTCAGCCAGTGGGCACTTCCTGTGTGAGGACCACTCCAGCACGGCTGTCATGTCCTTCCTTCCTTCCTTCCTTCCTTCCTTCCTTCCTTCCTTCCTTCCTTCCTTTTTGGTTTTGTTTATTTGTTAGCTTGTTTTTTTAGACAGGAGTTCTCTGCATTGCTTTGGAGCTTGTCCTGGTACTTGCTCTGTAGACCAGGCTGGCCTCAAACTCACAGAGATCCATCTGCCTCTGCCTCCTGAGTGCTGCAAGAATGCTCAGCTCTATGTCCTTTCTTGCAATTCTCTTCCGTTTTTCTTCTTCTCTCTCTTCGTCTCTCTTTATCCCCATCGCCTCTCAATTTCTTTCTGCTTTTCTTACCCTGATTATGTATCTTGGAGAAGTATCACAAGTTTCTTCTCTCATCATGGCTTGTACTCCCCCTGGTGACAGAACTCTTAAATGTCAACCATCTGCTGATGATTCAGGCTCAGTATCCTTTGTTTTGTTGTCTGAGCTCTATTCTCATATGTCAAATTCTGCTTGGTTTTCCCATTTACACTTGAACTCAGTATGTTCATAATCATGCCGCTAATATGTACTCTCCTCCTGATATAATGCCCTGTAAGTGATATCATTCGCCGCTGAGTTAACAATTAAGACAGGATCCTGGGTGATACAGCATCCTATCTCCCTTATTTGCCATTCAGAGTCAATGAAGCCTATGATTCTGTGCTCGCTTCTACCATTTCTTGTTACTGCAATGGTGTCCTGTTGCCTGGGTTGAATCCTTACTCATCTTGTCTTACCTGTCTTCCTGTTGTAAGGTAAGACTTCAAATCAAACTGCCAATATTTATCCTGGTGACTATAAGTGACAGGAGCATGCCATTCTGGGTAGCTTGGTAGGCACATCTCTCTAGAGTCAGTGCTTGGGACCTCTGAACCTGTGTCTTTGTCCTCCGTCATGCTTTTGTCCCACACCGAAGTACACTGTGCTGATGATGACTGAGAGCCTAGAGTTTTGTTTTTGGTGAGTTCGATTCCAGTCTATGCTCTCTTATTTCATCTGTATTATATTAAGAGTTTGTTTCTTGTGTTTTCATTATGTATGCCTTTGTGTAGCTATGGTTTGTGTGCAAATGCTCACAGAAGGATTCTGAATCTATCTCTTGGCCACCCAATGTGGGTGCTGTGAACAGAACTCGGCTCTGTGCATGAGTTATCTTAACTTCTGAGCCATTTCTCCAGCCTTTCATAGTAATATTTTAGATACATTATTTTTCAGTAGAGTAAATTGGAGTCTTGAGAGAATAATTCAATAACTCAATAATTTTATAATATGGCACATCTGTGTTATTATTATTTAACTTGGATATATTTTGCACATTAAATTATAAAATGCTTTTATTAAAAGTTGGATTCATTATGAGTATTCATACATCATGAGTATCCCTGATTAGGAAAAACCCAGAAATAAAAGGAAAACAGGACAATTGCTGATGTACAGTGCTTGTGGCTGTCAGTCCATATTTATGGAATTCTGAATAAACATGTGTCAGAAATGATAAACCATTCAATGTCTGCGGTCTCTGTAAGGATATTTGCATGTGAACACCTAGGACCACATCCATAGCTCTTTTGTTACGTGGGCTACTAGAATCAGAAGTATGAACAAAGAAAAAACTAAAACAAAACCAGGAACAAAATCAAAAGCTAGGACTTCCAGTTGTGTTGATCACGTCAAAGGGATCAGATCCACCGCACAGCAACTAGAGTATGTTGACTTGATGCCAATGGACCAACATTTACAGTGACTTTTAAGGTCCATTCATGTATTATCAAAGTCATGGAAAGTTTGTCTCAGCACCAGCTTTTCCTTCCCAAGAGACATGGTCAGAGAGGCCAAAGCCTTCTTAGCTTTGGATCCGTTGACTAATGTGGCATTGAATTCTACACAGTGTAAACACAGCACTAGGAGAGGAAGCAAATGAGCAGTCTGGCACTGAAGCCCATGGCTGCCAACAAGACTGGAAAGCATCTCCAGGCAGTGCGCGTGCATGTGACAAATAAGTAGTGGCCAGAGTGCTCAGTGTAAGGACAGGGCTTGGTGCTCAGCTGCACTGAGCTGTCCACGTTTTAGAGGACAGGACAGTTTATCATGACCTGTTGTAGGAATCCAGAATGTTCACAAAGGACACATCAACCCAGGCAGAGCTTAGGCCCATCCTGTTTGTCTCCTATATTGGATAAATGAGAAAGATGTTTATTCTGCTGCTGAGCTTAAAAGCCCACCTTTAGATATATTCCCTGTCTACCCTGAATAGCACACATGTCCACTTTAAATTTTTTGAGGAGCTTAAAGCCACTACACAAGGAGGAAAGGCCTTGGAATATACCACCATATTGTGAAGTTCATTAAGCCTGAGGAAGCATTTGCTGTGAATGGCAAAGCAACAAGGAAAAACAAATGGAGTATAAAGTAATAAACAGTAAGGGTATTGTTGCGTTATTTAAAATTATTTCTTTATTTTATGTGTGTGTATGTGGAGTGTATCTATGTGTATGTGTATCTTTTAAGTGTGTGTGTGTGTGTGTGTGTGTGCAAAGCCTAAGGTTTGTGTTCAGAATCCTTCGTTACTCTTCTACCTTATTCAGTGAGGCAGGGTTTCTCAGTCACATCTACAGCTTAGCATTGTGGTTGGTCTGGGTAGGCAGCTTGTTTTGTGGTTCCCTGTCACTGTCTCCTGAGGCTGGACTTACAGGCCAGCCTCTGTGTCCACCCACAATTTACCTGGGCTATGTAGATCTGAACTTTAGCTTGCAAGATTGTGGGCAACAGCTTTAAGCACTGAGCCATTTCCCCAACCCTGCTGCTGCTGCTTTAGAACTGTCCTAATTGATAGCCTGGTAACATTCTCATTACAAGGATGAGGAAATGCTAGCCAGAGAAGGGAAGTGACCTGTCTCAAGTAGCAGACCAGCTGGTGGCAAAGTCTAGGTGACCACAGATTGCCCTCGGTATCAAGACTGTGTGTCTTAAATTACATCACAACACTGAATCATGACCAGTGACATCCTATCCATTAGGCAATTTGGCAAACAGTACAAAGAATGAGTCATTGGATTCTCTGAGTTAGAAGAGGAGCCACACAGACTCCCTCACCATTCTCTGTTTTTCTACCCCTTTGTGGTTGTAAATGGCTTTTAACAGATACTTTGACCATGAAACATGGTAGTCACAGTATTGTACACAAATATTCTATTGGCCTGATAAGTGTGTTGGGGGTAGGGTAAAACTTATTTTGAATTGGTTTCCCAGAGCCCAGTATTTCTAAGTGATAAATACTTTTTTACTCATTTGTTTTGGGTCTGCATGATTATATGGAGACCAGATATCAACACTGAGTATCTTCTAGCTGTGATGAAATATTAGTTGAAGGTGTATTGCATTTGTTTATGCCGTGGAATATTTGTTTAATGGTGCAAAGATGTGTTTCATTTTTTTTTATGTTATCTTTGTTTAACACTGTGAAGCTGTGTTAGTTTGCCTGTCTAAAACACCTAATTGATCTCATAAAGAGCTGAACAGCCAGTAGTAAGGCAGGAGAGGGATGGGTGGGCCTGGTAGGCAGAGAGAATAAATAGGAGGAGGAAAAGAGAAGAGGAGGAAATTCGGATACCAGGGGCCAGCCACACAGCTAGACAAGAAATAAGAAGGAAAGAAAAGATATACAAAAATAGAAAAGGTAAAAAGCCCAGAGGCAACAAGTAGACAGGATAATTTAAGTTAGGAAGAGCTGATTAGAAATAAGCCAAGCTAAGGCCAGACATTCATAAGAAAAAATAAATTTCCATGTGATTATTTGGGAGCTGAGTGTCAGGCTCCCCAAAGAGTAAAGAGTAAAAGGGAGAAAAAAAACAACAAAAAACAAAAAACCCAACATCCACTATCACATTCCATCTTAGTTTTCACAACAGGATAATCACTGAACCTGAAAGCTGGCCTGTGAATGCCAGCAGCCCTCTTGGCTCTGCCTCTCCACCATGGGTGTACGGACATGTCACAAGCACATTCGGGTCTCAGGCTGCATGACAAGCACTTTCAGACTGTATGGTCTTCCTAGCCCTCTGTTTGTTGAAGTGGAGAACCAGAGGACAAGAGTTCTGGGCGTGTAATGGCAACACCATTGGATCATGTATCTTAAACAGAATTTAGACTCCAATCCATGCATGCACTCCTTTTCTGTTCAAGACCATGCATGGACACTTGCTGCAGAACAAATGCCAGTGAAGTTCAAAGCGCGCCTGCTAGAGGACCAGCATATACTGGGAGCTAAGCCAGCAGAGACACAGGCATCTTCTGAGAATTCTTCTAAGTTCTTTCACTCTAAAAATTCCTTATGCCCTTAGAGTTTTCTAAATGCCCAAAGGACCTTCAGGTGACAGATGCAGTCAGTGTTCTGCAGTTAACCTTTTATATCAAGTCCTTAAACCCTCTAAGGAGGTGGTACTCAACCTGTGGGTCTTGACCCTCTTGGGAGTCACGTATTAGATACCCTGCATATCAGACATTTACATTATGATTCCTAACAGTAGAAAAATTATAGCTATAAAGTAGCAATGAAATAATTTTATGGTTGGGGGTCACCACAACATGAGGAACTGCTCTAAGACGTCACAGTGTTAGGAAGACTGAGAACCACTGCTCTAACATGTATGTTCATGTTTGAACAGTACTCTGACTGCCAGTGTCTAGCACACTGCATATGGCACAAGCTCAATATTTAATACATGTGTGTTGTTGCCTTGCTAAGAAGCCTTGGTGAGCAGCTCTTTCCAATTGCTTTGGATGCTTCCTTGATTTTTCTTACAATGCTGGCACTCACTGAAAGCCACCAGATCCAGGGAAATGGAGAGGATTGGGCTACCCTCCTGCTGGCCTCATTAAAGTGTTCAGCCTGTGAAAACCAAGTCTGTTACAACCATGTGCATGACACTTTTCTGGGTACTTCATGAATGTTGAACATTTATCCCAATTTCCTAGATACTAACTGGAACTCTCTCAAAAGAGGTTTTATTTTTTTCTCAGACTATTTCCAAAAATCTGCTAGATCCTCCCTCATATGACTAGAATCATCTCAAAGAGTCTTTTATCTGGCAAAATGTCAATTCCTTCTCATTAAAATCTGACTCAGAGAGATGCTTAATTCACCAACAAGCAGGGCAGTTAAGAAGGAAAAGGGGGCACTGTGACCCAGTAAGTCCCCATGAAGGTCACAAAGTTTCAAAAAAAAAAAAAAAAAAAACCATTAAAGTGGAGAGAGGCAATTTCCTTTAGTTATTGTGGAGGGACTGTGTCTTTAAACCCTTCTTTTAGGCAGCTGAACTGGTGGTTCCTTTTTTCTTCTTTGTTTTATGTTCCAGAGGTATGGTAATATAAACCACAGAAAGCATCATACACTCTTATTATTCCCAAGGTGTTAGGTGAACTCACTTGATCAAATTTCTGCTTTACTACATGCCTCAAGCAATGTGCACATTGTAATCCATGTTTAAAAACCTAAGCAAGCAGGAACTGAAGAAATGGCTTAGAAGCTGAGCGCCCTTTCTGCTCTTCTGAAGGACCCTTGTTTGGTTCCCAGCATCTCCACTGAGCAGCTCACAGCCACCTGTGATTCCCATTCGGGAGATCTGAAGCCCCGTTGTGGCCTCTTTCTGCACTCGTGTGGCACACACACAGACAAATAGACATGCACGCACATGAGTGTGTATACACAAGAATTCAAAGACATTTCCCCTCTATGCTCAATCTCATCAAATTTCTCCCTTCCCCAGAGGAAATGCTATAAAAGATTCACTGTGCCTCATCCCTTTGTCTTGTGCAATATGTGCACATATTGTATATAAACATGTAACATTTTCAGGAACAGATTGTTCTGCATTTTATGATGTTTTGTTTCTTGTTGGTGAAATCTATTATTATTTCAGATTTGCCATGCTGTTTTAATAATGTCACAACTCATCTCCAAATGGCTGTGACAATTTAACTGTTGTCATTGGTACACATTCAGACTGTGTCTAACTTCTTGACACCACACAATCTCAGAGTTAAAAAAAATGTTTACAGTCTTCGTTGTTACCTTGAAAAATATGTGAGTTGTTTCTGGAGTCATTCAGTGTGTGTGTGTGTGTGTGTGTGTGTGTGTGTGTGTGTGTGTGTGTGTGTGTGTGCGCGTGCGCGTGCATGCATGCAATGTTCTCAGAGGACAGAAGAGTGCATTATATATCCTGGAGAGGAGTTACAGGGGGTTGTGAGGGTTGTGAGAGCCTGAAAGGGTGCTAGGAAACTTTCTCAGGCCCTCTGCAAGGATATAAAGCCTTCTTTAACCACTGAGCCTCTCAACAGATATTATGAATACTTCTAATGTTAAAGGCTTATGACCCTACTGACTTCAACAGTCATGGTCCTTACCCTCATGCAGTCTGGACTCTAGCCAAAGGCAGCAAACGCTGTCTCATAAACCAAAACACATGTGAGGTGATGATAGAGTGAAATGGAGATAGTCACAAGGGGACATTAGTTTGCAGAGTGGCTTATAAGGAGCATAGCTGACCAGGCGGCATTCAAGCTGAGACCTGAAGTGAATTCTGTCATGATGTGTGTGTCTATAATCAATGGGATTTCAGTCTAAAGGAAAAGCTGGAGGACGGCTACTAGACCACAACTCAGGTCTCATGTGAAAGCATCTTGGTCATTAGTTATTCTGCCTGTGAACTTGCTCACACACTTTCTGTGTCCCCAATAGGATATTAGTTTGATATATTATAATAACCATTAAGATAATCATTCTTTGCCTTTTTGTGTTGCAAATATTTTCTTGTATTTTTTTTTTTAAAAAAACATTCATTTTACTTATTGCATTTATTTTTTTCCTGGTGGATTTAGTTTGGCTTCTCTTGTGAAACAGTGGCCATAATCATTTGATTCCCTCTGGTATCCTTGAGGGAACTGTGACTTAGACTTAGATTTTATTCAGGAAACTGTTGGACTCACCAGCAGCTGTCAGCCCTGCCATTACCCTGGTCTCCTACATAAGCCCCACAGATGGATACTGCAAATAATGTGGTTGTTTTCCTTCAGGCAATGAAGAATTGAGATTTGGATAGATTCACTAGCGTTCCCAGACAACCTCAGGATGGGCATATTTCTGGGCTAACCTTTGGGTGCCTTGGAAATGGCTTAGGAGGACATACAGATGTTCTCCCCTCATCTGTACGCAAGATTCCATGGCAGTATAGCAACATAATACAGAGTGCATTGAGGAATAGATTTCTTAACTCTGTGGAAGGCCAATAGTCAGGAACTTAGTTTGAAATATAATCTTCCTCAGTAATGCTAGAGCTGGCATGCATCAACTTTGAAATAAGTCTATGGGGAATGAATCTAAACTAGAAACTCTGATATAGTTATCTGGAAATTCTGTAATCCTTGGATTAAAATTTTACTTCGTGAGTTTCTGGAGTGAGCCCTGGAAACTATTTAGAAAGCTTATGGGTAACCTCAGTACCCACCCATGCATGGGAAGTCTGAATGTAAGCATTGGGCTCACACTGCACATGTCTTTTGCTAATCTGTTCATTTCAAAAGAGCTTCAGAGCCTGTGAATGTTGTGAGTCCCTTACTCATATTTATATGAACTCCAAGTGGCAGACATTTATTAAAATAACCAAGTACATGTGTTTAGCCACACTGTCCCAACGATAAAATATTGTTTGAACCATAGGGGTTCAAGAGTCTCCTGTGGTCTTTCATCTGTATAGTGCTTCATATCTGTGAACTTGGTGACCTTATAATTCAATTTGGGACATTGTAGCTTGTCTTTTATTTATTTATACTACTTTGCTAATTTCACAGAAGAGGGAATCATTTCTATTTTTCCTTTATAACATCAATCAGGGTCAAGAACAATATTGGAAACACAAAAGTGGCTTATAAACATATACCACATGACCCCATACTCAAGTCATGGAACATGAGCCATTGTTTGCCTTGTAAGAGCAGTGGATAATTAGACCCTCTATTTACTACCCATGAGAGAACTTATTAAGGCCACAAAAAGAAAACCAACTCTAAAAAGAAATACCAGCATGCCCTCACATTGCACACTGTACTAAACTATTAACAGGTCCTCAAACTGGTATGCTTAAGAAAAAAATACATATGAAAATTCAAATCCTGTAATACATAAAGTGATTTTGTTCTGAAGATCGGATTTTGGAGGGAGTGGTAAATGCAGGAGACATGCAGAGGAGGGATCCGGGCTGCTCCTCTGATTTTATGACCCCACAAAATTCACTGTAGGAGTATGTCATTCCAACCCTAATCACAGGATGGAAAAACACTGCCCTTTGACCTAACCTCCAGACAACTGCAAAGCCAAGTTTATGATTCTTTCAGGAATCTGTGATTCACTTTGAACAAATGAAAGGCCAACATAAGCTGTCAGGCCTTCTGAGACATAGCAGCCCACATTTCAGACCTCCATGTGAGAAATCCTGGTTTACAGAATTTATCCTCAGGACAGCAGGATGCTCGCCTAACTTCCTCATTACACACACACACACAGACACACACACACACACACACACACACACACACACACACACACACACAAAGAGAGAGAGAGAGAGAGAGAGAGAGAGAGAGAGAGATGGGTATGCACACATACAAACATACATTGTGCTCATGTACATGCATACATTCACATACATACACACACTGTACCTCAGCAACACAGACAGGAATGTCAGCATACACATTTGCTTCCCCTCTTGACATTATGAAGAGGCTGTGTTTGTTTCACTTAGCTCTGGATTACTGAAGTGCACAGAGGACATGGCAACCCCCTTATGATTTTGGCTTTAGCTCTTTAGTGTGTGGAATCAAGGTTTTACTTTTAGTTAAAGTCTCTTCATTCTCTTAGCTTAGAAGCAGGGGGTGCGGGCAGCTAGACCCTACCCCAAATGACTTGACAGATTTTGATGATCCCTCCTGGAAGGCACTACCCTTCCTGTGTAGTGGGGGTTGGATGGGATGGGAGTGGGTTTGGGGGGGTATGGGAGGGAGGGAGAGGGAACTGGGATTGATATGTAAAATAAAATATATATAACAGCATCTGCCTTTTTATCTTGTTTGTTTGTTTTGTTTTTTGTTTGTTTGTTTTTTTTTCTTTTCTTTATGACTGCTGGAGAACTCTCCACAAATGAGTCACATGTTTTCTAATTCTTGCCTCAGGCCCTACTTCTCAGGGATCTGTGGTCATAAAATGTTTAAAAGGGACTTTTTAAGAATTCTGCTACATGCTACGTAACCATCTGTAGTGCCAAGCTTCTGCTAGATTAGTATTTTGTTCTCTATGGAAATATTACTACAAGGGGTAGACTTCATGGCCAAGGAACGAAGAATACATTCATATTTCAGTAATCTCAGTTCATCAGATTCACCTGTTCTCTCTCCTCTTAAAAATTTGCATGCTGTGTTCTGGTCTGGGTTCATATTTCTAGGAAAGTCCAATGTCCCATCAGTTAAAATACCGCCTGGGCTATATGAACAGCAGTGTTTATTCCTCATGGAGCCAACCTCACCACACAGCCAGCCTTCTCCAGACACTGCGACAGATTATAAATCAGGAGAAATATGAAGACTTCTCAGATGTTTCTGAACCTGGAGACCTTGAATTCTGTCTGACACATAACACAATATGCATGAATGACAGTGAACTGGGAAATGTATTATTACCAAGTGATTCCTACTAAGAGTCTCAGTAAAATACAGAGTGGCAGTGTGTTTTGGGGGTGAGCAGTCATCCACAGACTGACAGACTGCCCCTGCACTCTTGTAAGGTGATGTTGGGGGGAGGCACTCATGCTGCGTTTGCTAAGATCATTAGATTGTGTGTGTACTTAGAGACACAAGCTGTGTCACATCCACTTTCTGAGGCAAAACTTGCCAAGGCTGTACAGAAAGATCCTGCACCTTCTTGGATGCTGGGTGATGCTGTCAATTGAGACTGGGCTCTGGAGACCAACGTTTCCACCGATTCTTTTTGTTAATTTTCAATACAGTACTCAGCTTCCTTACACTGGACTTACCTCCCTCTTCTATAGAGAGGCACAGTTCTGTCCTGCCACCTAGGCTGCTCTTGTTACCTAGGTATGTCACATGTCACAGTGCATGAGAGCCCTGTGTTGGCTTGCTGAGCTTTTCCTGACTTTAGATATTGCTGTTTCTCTTTTCAGTTGGATCTCACAAAACTTCAAAATCACAGAAATGTCATCTCTTGTGGGGCAGAGTCTATCTTAGACTTTGTAAGTTAGAGATCAGTGACACAGTGCCTAGAGCATAAGTGACATTCAAGAAATGTTTATATATATATATATATTATATACACACACATATATGTATATACACATATATACATATATATTTTCTTATTTTACATATTGATCCCAGTTCCCTCTCCCTCCCTTCCATGACCCCAATCCCACTCCCATCCAATCCCACCCCCACTCCACAGGAAGGGTGGTGCCTTCCAGGAAGAATCATCAAAATCTGCCAAGTCATTTGGGGTAGGGTCTAGCCCCCCTTGCTTCTAGGCTAAGGGAGTATCCCTGCATGGGGAATGTGCTTCCAAAGTCCTTTTGTGCACCAGGGATACATCCTGGTTCCACTGTCAGAGGTCACTTAGACTGCCCAGGCCTTCTAGAGCTGTTATAGTTGATATCCTGCAGTGGGAGTGAGTCCAGGAAAAAAAGAGACTTTTACTATTGCCTTCAGTCCAGAACAACATGCAACAGATGGGAGAAAAAGAGTTTGAGCTTGTGGCCATTAATTGGAAGTTATTATATAGGACCCAGCAATCCCCCTCTTAGGCATATACCCAAATGATCCACATCCATGAAACAAAGACATCTGTTCAATTACGTTCATAGTAGCATTATTTGTAATAGCAAGAACCTGTTAGTAACCTAGATGTCCCTCAACTGAAGAATGGATAAAGAAGATGAGGCACATCTACACAATGGAAAACTACTCCATGGGAAAAAAAAAAACAATGGAATCTTGAAACTCACAGGCAAATGAATGGAACTTGAAGAAACCATCCTGAATGAGGAAACCCAGTCACAAAAAGAGAAACATGGTATGTACTCACTCATATATGGATTTTAGACCTAGAGCAAAGGATCACCAGCCTATAATTCACACTGCCAGAGAAACTAGGATACAAGTAGTAATCTAAGAGATTCATACAAGGTACCTCACAGAAGGGGAAAGGAACAAGATCTCCTGAGCATATTGGGATTCAGGGGGTGCAGTGAGTGGAGAGGGAGTTAAGAGGAAGAAAAGGGGAGGAGAGGAAAGCATGTTGGACTAGGAAGATTGAGTCAGGGGAGGAATAGACGAGAGGAGAGAGATGCCATAAAAGTGAAAGTTATTATAGATCTATTAATTTTTATTTTATGTATTCGGTTTGTATGCATACATGTCTGTATACATGTGCATGACTGGTTCCTACAAAGGCCAGAAGAGAGCATTAGAACTTGAGTTATAGACAGGTGTGACCTGCTATGTGGTGCTGAGAGGTGAACCTGGGTCCTCTGCAAGAGCAACAAGTGCTCCTCACTGCTGAGCCATCTCCACAGTGGCAGTTAATGTAAAAACATTTACAAACATGCTTAATTAAATGAGAAACTCAAGATACTCTTACATTGGAAGGCCATTGTGTTGACTTTGTGTGGTGTGTTGATGCTGTATATGGAGAACTAGTGGACATTTCAGAAGGAAATGATTCAGGTTGTAGTGAAGCTTGTGCTTTAAAAATTGGGAGGAGGGCAGTTGCCATCCCTTGTTAACACTCCCTTCTCCACGGTCCTCCTCATATTGTAGGACTCCAGGTCTCCTCAGACACCAGACACTGCCTACAATGGTCTCTCTTCAGAAGACTCACACTCTATGTCTGTCTGAGGCCAAGGTACCAGAAAAGTTGGCAGGAAAGAAGCCCAGGGTGTGAAGAGGATGAGATCTCAGTAATGGTGGGTAGGGAAAGAACAGGAACACGTAAGACGCATAGGCCCTGCAAGAGAGGGGAATAGTCATGTGAACACATCGGGAACTCACCACAGACGAGGCGTTTCCAGGAGGCAGAGTGGTGGAGAATCAAAGAACTCTTGCCTAACTCATGGCCTGCAGCCCAAGCAGCTTGAATTGTGCTTTGTTTTACTCAAAGAAACACATTTCCTCTGACCCTAATTTAAGCTTCAAGAAAACAGCCTAAATCCCTCAGAATACCAGTGGGCTCTGGGTGGACAAGACAGCAAGGCAACAACTAGACTAAGACCAGGTGACCTTCCCACCAATTAAGATGGAGGAACAGTATGAAGAAGTAGCCTTTTAGATTATTCTCTAGAAAAAGAAGCAAACGCTATGATTTCATCCCACTAATTATGAGAAGGTTGCCTTAAGCACTTCTGATGCCCTCAAAATATGAGTCTACATCTTAGCTGATAACCTTGAGTTCACTGGCTTCCCTCTCTCTCAGCTTCAATTTCAGCTGTAAGACAAGTGTTTGGATGAAAGTTTCCTTTGATTTCCACTAAAACAATACTTATTTTTAGAGATTATTTATTCATAATAAAGTTATGTCTAATTAGTAAAAAAAATCTTAGCTGTAAATAATTTTAGCACTGGCCTTTGAGGGTGGGAAATACATCTCAAGTTTCACCCAGTTAAACCTCTTCCAGGCAGGATGCAATCACTCATCCTCAGGAACAGAACCACAGACTTTATGAAGTGTATTTACCACACTTCAAATGTGCCCTTGACTTAAGAACACTTGCCACTTTTGCAGAGGACCCAGGTTCAGTTCCTACCACAATGCAGCTCATAACCACTCATTTCTCTGGTTTCAGGGAATCCAATGCCCTCTTCTGGACTTAGTAGTCACTGCATGTACAAGTGGTGCACATAAACTCATACAGACACACATAATACACAAACGTCAGAACAAAAGGAAAGTGAACCTGTTCAGTATGTTTGTTCTCCATGAATATGTCCTCTAATAATAACCCTTTCCTCTTAAGTGTTAGCAGTAATATAATTAATATAGAGGGCTTCCTGTATGGCTGGAATATTTAAAGGTCGAAAGGATTTAATCTTCACAGTATCCTTACGGGATTGGTGTTAGGAGTACGGAAATTTTACAGATAAAGGAACGGAAGCTCAGCTAGGCTCCACCAAAAGCTGGGACTGATTAGTGATGGAGCCAGGACATTCCACTTTTGTCTAGTCAGATTGGGGAACTAGCTCATGATATGCAGAATTCTCACATCATTTTCATGTGTCTGCCACTGCTCTTTCCTGCAATCTATCAAGCACTTGGCGTTTGCAATCTTGCCTAAGACCTTCCATTGAGCAGAGCTGTCTCCATCCGCTCTAGCCTACTGCTCCCTCTCCAGCTCTAAAACATCTGATGAAATGCAGGAAAGATGCTTGACATCCTGTAGAGCTCTCATTCACAAATCTAGGCATGGATTTCCCCTCTGCCCCTTTTCCAATCCCCAAGCCACTTACAAGTTTGATGCATATTGTGTAGAAATTTTACTAACTTCTTATTTCTAGTCTGTGTTCCGGTTTTTCCCATGTAATATCTCTTTAGCTGCCTCTGATCATTCAACAAACATTTATTTAGCATGTGGTGAATACCAGTCACCATTACAGCTCTGCAGAGGTGAACAGTGAAATGGTACAACCCCACCCTTGGGTACATACCTAATTAATAGGACTCATAGGAGAGATGGTGTGCCTCCATTCTATGTGGCAGACAAAAGACCATTGTGTTATCCCTGGACCCCAATTTCTACATTTATCTTTACTACGTCACCTGTTTTCTTCAGAGCTGGCCAGTGCTCCTTCTGTCTTATGCTCCTCCTACACCTCAGGAGAGGAACAAATTAAGATGTATAACTTCTTTATCATTTTATGAGCCTCAACTGTTTTGTCATTTTAAACAATGAATACATGCCATCTAAAATACCTTGAGTGCCTTTTGGTTGCATCCTAGATATGCCAGCATTTCTGGATTCAGCAGTCAGTTTTCTGTGCATGTCTAGTTTATGCAGTCTACAGTCAAGAAGTCCAGGTAAGAGCAGTTTCTTTGCCACATGGCTAGTTTTTGCCATAAAGAAAACAAGCTTCATATGGAGTGTCTTCGGTGCCCTTCATTCTCTCAGGAGCAGATCAGTATTAGGAATTGTGTCTTGTGTCAACTGAATTCTAAATTATTAAAACATTTAAATGCCATATTCTGTAGGTCTTTGAAGTATTTTAAGATCTCCTGTCTATTCAGAGTACATCTCTGTGCATCTAGAGAACCTAGATAACGTAATTATGACAAACATGGGTGACTGCTAAGCTGAAATTCTTAATGAACTGTATATCTTAAAGACTAAAGCTTCACATTATAAAAATAATCTATAAACAGATGTACAGTAAGGACAATGACCTTGAAACTGTGACAACATAAATATATCTTAATCAGAAGTAGAAATGTATGGTGCAATATGACAAAATATCCTAAATTTGTATCAATACACAAAATATCAAGTGTTTATAGAAACATACATATATATACACAGTATGACAAAAATAATTCTACATTTGTGTACAAAAATATTGTAAGCAGAAATAGGAACATACACAATATGACAAATATAAGTTTGAATTTGTATCAATACACAAAATATCTTAGACAGGACTATAAAAATAATTTTACATATGTATCAATGTATAAGAATCTATATTAGTATAAGTTGTCTAAAACTAATAGTTGCTAAAATATTTTACAAGAACACTAATTTACCTTATTATCCTGTCCTATCTATTCCCCCCCTTTTTGTAACAAAAGAGATTCCTGAGTCTAATTATTATTATTCTGTCCCCAACCTTATAGCTTACAACCAACCCTGAGAAAAACAAAAATCGCCCATCCCAACTGTTAGGAGAGGGGGTGTTGTTTTCTTAGAATTACTTTCGGCTGTCTTGGGGGTGATGTAAGGGACCCTGTAAAAAACTTAAAACTTAAAACAATGGCTAAGTCTAAAGTGGACTAGTGGCAACATTTGTAGGCACTGATTAGTGGGTAAGGCTTATCTGAAGTTCTTAGCTTAAGTTTTGACTACAGTATTGTAAGAAGGTGGGCCAACTCAGCTAGCCAATTTGGAATTGTCTTGATCAGTATGTAGCACAAAGCCAATCTTTGGGTGCTGTTTATCAACTTGATAACATCATTATAAACCAGGTAGAATTGTTGTTGTAGTGCCCTATCTTCCTTTTGGAGACTTCAGAGATTACTGTTATGAAAATTTATTGTTCACTGTGGAAAAAAACGTAAACATTATTAATATCAAAATGGAAAGTTTAAATTTTAAGCTAGATATTTATTCAAAGAAAGGTACTAAAGAGTCAAAAATAAGTAAGGGGAGAAGTAAAATTTTGGGGAGATAACAGAGTTTTGACAACAATAGTCCCTAGGTTTTTTTGTTTTCTTCTGTCTCACATTAGGTGGCTCTTCTGATATGGCACAAAAACTCTGAATTTTCTTGTTTAATAATATGCTTGGATTTAGAAGAGAGAGCTATTCTCCAACTCCAATGCCAGTTTTGATTTTTAATTGAATAGGACAACAACATTTCTGAGATATAGCTGTTTTGGTAGTGAGACTTTGCCCTGTAGAGAATATTGGTACCATAGGTCAGATTTTGTTTTTGGCTTGGTAATTTTTTTCTGGATAGCTTTCACTTCTTCTTTAGACATTTAGATGCCTAAGGTCTTTTGATTTCTTGAAGGTGGTTATCTTTATTTTCCTGTAAAGACAAAAACAGAACCCTACCATGATCCTTATTTGTTGAGTTTCCTTTTCACATGTCACATCAATTCTGCTTATTAGACAGTCTCTCCTGTTCAAATTGAGTCTTTATTAATTTTGATGGCATCCATAGCCTTTCTTCTTCGGTGGAAACAAAAGCAAAACTCCTTCCCCAACATAATACATATCCTGGTTTTCATTTTGAGTTCAACACATTTTTAAAATATATTTGATGATTTAACTCAATAGTTTTTTCTATTGTCCAATGTCTCTCCGCTGCTGATGTTCATTTCTCATTAGCATTAAGAAAATTAAAGGTTAATGAGGCATTATGCAATATATCTCTGGAGGTCTTGGTTCCCCCTACCTATTTATTAAGTATTTCTTTTAAAGTATAATTAGATCTTTCTACGATGCTTGTCCTGTAGGACTGTGTGATATACCTATAATATGCTTCATGTTGTAATATGCAAAAATGGTTTCATTTTACTAGAAATGTATGCTGGATCATTGTCAGTCTTAATTTGTACAGGTATTCCCATGATGGCCATGGCTTCTAATAGGTGTGTAACTACAAAATCAGCTTTTTCAGAACTCAAGGCAGTTGCCCATTGAAATCCTGAAAACATATCTATTGTATGGTGTATATATTTTAATTTTCAAATTCTGCACAATGAAACACATCCATTTGCCAAATTTTACTTTTTTGCATACTTTAAGATTATGTCCTGTAGGTAATTGAGTTTCTGGGTTTATAGAAGGAGAGAAGGAACAAGGTTAATAGAAGGAACAAGTAAGCCTTTTTTTCTTTCTTTCTTTTTTTTTTTTTTTTTTTTTTAGAATTTCTTTGGCTTATTGCCAAATGATAGAAAATCCGTTTTTAAAACTTTGTTAATGACACTTTTTTTTTAAATGAAATTCTGAGGCCTCCAGCACACTTCCTATTAAAACTGTTCAATTTCATCCTTATCTTGTTCTAGGGTACCTAGCAGACTGGTATGGAATCTGATGTGTGTTTTATGTATGAAGATTCCTATTCCTATTTATTTCCTATAATTGTATAAATAGCAAAGTTAATTCTGTTTTGTCAGTAATAAATTAGCAGTTTTAATAGATAAGCCAACTCTTTGTGAATATTGAATGTCAGCAACAATATGGAGGTTCTATATAATCTATTAGCACCATAAGAATGGCATACAGTTCTGACCTTTGTGCAGAATCAGAAGGGTTTTGAACTACTTACTATCCTCTCATACTTTAGGTAAAGACTTAGACTCTTCAGAATAGGACATATATTGGAATAATCTCTGTTATTTACCAATTACCTTTGGCCTGAACACTTAGTATATGTTTCTTGCTTGGTGTTGTTCTTGTTGGTTATAGTTCCATTGTTGTGTATGTTACTACACTTTCTTTCCCCTGGACAATGCCTGATAATTGTTCTTATTGTATATAGTTTTTTATTGGGTTTAGAGCCTTCTCACTTAGACAATAAAGGGCAAGTGTTGTGGGAATTCATTCTGCCAATAGCTTTGGGGTACTGACCTTAGAGTGTGACTTCTTGTCTGTGGACCCGATCTCTTAAAATGAGAGAGACAGAGGTTGAATGCTTTCTGGGGTAGTGAAGAACCTGTCAGGTGGTGTGGCCAGTTCTCAGCCCCCTTGAGCAGAACAGAAGGACTTTGTAATTGATATAACTGATACACTTCATCCTGTATCTGTAAGTGTTTTCCTTATAGCATCCATCAATAAATTGATATATATATGTATGCATATACATATATACACATGTATATATGTATATATATATATATATCTTTGTGATATATATGTATATCTTTGTGGTTCTTGTAATATGTCTATGCCTATTTGTATGTATATGTATGTATGTGTATCTGTGTTTGTACACATGCATGCATTTGTGCAGTGTGCATGTGTGTATGTGTATGTTTTAGTAAGGGTTTTTATTGTCATGAAGAGATACCAAGACTATGGCAACTCTCCATAAGGAAAACATTTAACTGTGGCTGGCTGACAGGTCAGAGGTTTAATCTGCTGTCATCATTGTGGGAAGCATGGTGGTATGCAGGCAGACATGGTGCAAAAGAGGTAGCCAAGAGTTCTACATCTGGATCCACAGTCAGCAAGGAGAGAATGTCACACTGGGTGTGGCTTGAGCATCTGAGATCTCAAAGACTACCCCCAGTGACACACTGCCTCAAACAAAATCATACCTATTCCAACAAGGCCACACCTAATAGTGGCACTCTCTATGGGCCTATGGAAGCTATTTTTATTCAATACACCACAGTCTGTGTATGTGTGTGTATGGCATGTGTGTATGTTTTTCCACGTATTTATGGTGTGTGTGTGCCCGCCTGTGTGTATATATTTTTCCATGTGTCTATGGTGTGTGTGTGTGTCTGTGTGTGTCTCTGTGTGTGTGTGTGTGTGTGTGTGTGTGTGTGTGTGTGTGTGTGTGTGTGTGCTGCATGTGTGCTGAGACACAGGTGGGATAGCTCTCAGGGAGTGATTCTCTCCCTCCACCACGTGAGTTTCAGGGACTGAACTCAGGTCATCGGGCTTGGTAGCAAACACCTTTATCCATTGAGCCATCTCCCTGGCCTTGAAGACATTTCTTGATTTCACCTTCCCCTCCTGGGTAGTACAGTCACCTCCTTGCTGATATCACTCCTCAATTCTTGCTACACTCTCCTTACTACCTAGTCTCTTCCTTCAGACATTGATCTGAGAGATCCAGCTAAACAATTACAAATAGCTAACTAAACATTATGTATGACTTTTCAATTCTATTGTCTCATTGTAAAATTCTGTCTCTTATTTTCCAAATCTATAAGATAAGAATAATAATACATAACTTACAGGTTGTTATAAAGATTAAATTATCAAATATCTTCAAACACAGAGTAAATATAATATGCATGTTTATTAAACACATAAATTAAGAAACTTTATCTTGAGCCATTCTTCTCTGTCTTGTTTTTTCTCTATCATGTTGTCCCCTTTGCATGTGTGCACATATTCACAAGTATGTGTGTACATTCATGTGTTTGTGGAGAGGCCTGAGTTCCTTGACAGCTGTCTTCTCTTTTGAAACAGTCTCTCAGGGGACCCTGATCTCACAGTTCCTGCCCCTGCACCCGAGCAAGGCCTCCGGTAAGCACCACTACCACCACACTAGGCTGATGACTTGTCAACAGCTCAGAATAAACCCTTCTACTGGTGGAGCCACCCATCTCTCCATCTCCACCCCTTCCTTTAAACCACTGCTTTGACCTGTTCCATGCTTAGACCCTCTGGACAACTTCTCTGATAAAACTTCTCATTTCCCGATTCATCCTCATTCTTTACCCTACTTCCCAATGAACTCTGTATGAAGTCCTTCAGTATTCATCACAGACGTTCCTATAGCATGCATTACTTTAAGATTTTCTACCTAAACAAACCCATGCACCTACCTAGGATGCCAGAGCTAGAATTCTATTTATGTTGTTTTTTTCATCTTTAGCCTCAAGCACAAAATCTGTCATGTATTGGGTTTCTAATAAATATTCCCTAAATGAACAAATGAATGAGTAACAGATACCACAAATGTTCCACTTAGGTGCATTATAACACCATTCTGGGTATTCTTAGGTGTCATTGGAAGCAACAGCTGTAGGCCCTTGTCGAACTATGAAAGACACATGTCAGGACTGAGGTTTATATACTCAGCTGAGGTGCTTTCCTCAACAGGTCAAGTGCTCATAGATGGCCCAGCTGAAGTCTAGCTCTGGGAACTTATTCTGCCTGAACTGTCTCAGTTGGTGTAGCAAAAGTGAGACTTTGTCAGCACAGTAACACTTTATTTACCTTCTTATAAAGGAGCGCATTGCATGCTACCGATGAAGAAAAAGAAACACAAACCACCACAAAACCTTTGATCTATGATGCTGTAAGAACACAGAGGGGAGCGAGAGAGAGAGAGAGAGAGAGAGAGAGAGAGAGAGAGAGAGAGAGAGAGAGAGAGAGAGAGAGAGAGAACGTGAAAGAGGGAGCCATTATTGGTTTGAAGAGAAAACTGAACCGAAAGAAAGGTCTAGAGACCTACAAGACTGCCGCCAACTAACAATTTGAGCAACCATGGAAAGGCTACCATAAATGCTCTTCCCAGATAGTGAGATCAACAACTAACTTATCCACCATCATGGAGCCCTCATCTAGTACCTGTTGGAAAGAGATGCAAACACCCATAACCAAACACTGAGTCGAACTAGAATCCAGATGCAGAGAGGGAGAACAAGACCAGGTTGCAGAAACACATAGAGACAGCGAATCTGAACAAGGGGGAGCTAATGGGCCCCCACACTGATAGCTGGGAATCCAGCATGGGACTGACTCAGACCCCCTGAATATGGGTCTCAGCTAGAAGGACTGAGCAGTCTAAGGGACCTCTGACAGTGGAATCAGGATGTATTCCTGGTACACAAAAGAACCTTGCTGACACATGGAGTGATACCCCCTTAACCTAGAGGCAGGAGAGAAGTCCTAGTCCCTACTTCAAATGACTTAAAAGATTTACATGACTGCACCTGGATGGCATTGCCCTACTTGTGGAATTGGGATGGGGGGATGGGAGGGGAGGGTGGTCAGGGTGCATGTGAGGGGGAAGAGAGGGTAAGAAGGAGGGGGAGAGGGAGAGGGACTGGGATCAACATAAAAAAAAAATGTAGAGATGTAGGGACTTGAGAAGAAGGTCCGGACCCTCTGTCCGGTAAGATAAGACCACATAGAAACACTTAGATTGATAAAAATGAGTTAATGTTTAAGACAGAGCTAGCCAATAAGAAACACTAGTAACAGGCCAACAGCTTTATATCTAAAAAAAAAAATGACACACTAGCACACTGGTGGCACAAAGCTTGTGGGAGTAGCAAACCAATATGTGATTTAACTTAAGATGGAACTTGTGGACTTCTGTACCTAACATTGCTTGGGTGACCAAGAACCTGAGACTAGATGTCCCAGGGACCTAAGATAAAACCAAACACTGATGTTAAACTAAACCAAACCAAGCAAAAAAGTAGCAATAAAATGATTCCTAATGGTATCCTACTATACTCTTAGGTCAGTGCCTTGCTCATCCATCATCAGAGAAGCTTCCTCTGCAGCAGATGGGAACACATACAGAGACACAGGCAGTATGCAGAGTGAGAGACCTTGGAGCACTCAGCCCTGAACAGAACGCTCCCATCAAATCCCCACTTAGGGCTCAGGCAACCGTATGGGAGAGGAGGAAAAGCCAGAGGGGATGGAGGTCACAAAGAACAGAGGCCTCTAAATCAACAGGACTGACACACATGAACTCACAGAGATGAGGCAGCATGCATGTTGGTCTGCACCAGATGGGTCCTAGATCTGAAAGAAGTGGACAATGCATGTCCTAACCCCTAACACCAAAGCTATTTCCAATTGATAACCACTTGCAAATGGAAAATGAGTTTTCTCCCAGGAAGTCTCCTTGGGGAAACAGGGTAGGCTGCACGCCCAGCAGGAGATGGCCAACAGAAAATGAACTCAATGGCACCTTTGGATGTTCCTTGTCTCATGTTGTCACATCAGGGTTTTCTTTTATTTTTTATTTAACATTTTCATCTTAAAACCAATATCTGTATCTGTCACATACATACAAACATATGCACACACTCCCACACATGCGTGTACACCCCCCCCACATACACACACACACTATATATGCCAGGCAGCAGTGGCACACCTATAATAGCAGCACTCAGAAGGCAGAGGGAGGTGGGTCTCTGAGTTTAAGGCCAACCTGGTCTACAGAGTGAGTTCTAGGTCAACCTGTGCTACCCTGGCTCTAAAAATCCTGTCTTGAAAAACAAAAACATTTTATTTTATTTAATCTTATTTTTTTATTTAACTTTATTTATATATATTTTGTCTCTCTCTTTTACCTTACAGGTTCATTGTGTATATATTATGCTTTTAATTCAGCGTTTTAACTCAGATTCTTGAGTGTGTGAACAGGTGGGTGTCCGTCTATATCTGTTTCTTGTCCCTTTTGCTGGGCTCTTCTCTTTGTTTTCCTTTATTACAAAATGTTAGTTTTTGTTTTATCTTATTTTATTATAGTCATTTGGAAGCCCGCTTGTTTTCTAATAAGAGCAGGAAGGTGAGGCTCCAGATGGAGGGGAAGTTGAGAGGAACTGGGAGGAGGAGGGGGAGGGGAACCATACTCAGAATGTATTATGTGAGAAAAAAAATCAATAGGAGTATTTCTCCCTTTAAAAATTGTATTTTTTAAAGGGAGTTCAAAACAGCCATTCTGCTTCCAATGCTCTCTTATTACAATCAATTTCCAGAGTTGAAATTTTTGCTAAGAGGTAGACTTACTACAGGGTTTTCAGTGGACTCCCCCCCATTTCCTGCATGGGGAGCCTTAAAGCACTGATGAGGAAGTCTTTCCTAGAGCATTCAGCTGTTGGACATGTGCAAGATAAAACAGAGTCTCAGCAAGGAAACTTCCCTTTGCACCATTTCAGAATTTGAAAGCCACTGTTTCCAAGGGAACCGTGCAGTCAAATCACAATGAAGGATCTTTAAAAAACAAAAATCCTACATCCTGCCCCCCACCTCTCTCTCTCTCTCTCTCTCTCTCTCTCTCTCTCTCTCTCTCTCTCTCTCTCTCTCTCTCTCTCTCTCACACACACACACACACACACACACACACACACACACGGCTGCTCATCAGCACGCCCTCATTCATTTTCTGTAGTATCTCAACCTGGGATGGAGAGATTTATGAAGGTCAGCTTGACAGTGAGCCGAGTACTCTCCTGTACAAACTCAGGATATGACCGCTTTCACGGCAGCAGGGTGTCTTGACATTATGAGGTAAATTGCCTCCTCTTGGCTACCAAGTGGTACCAGGAAAAAGTAATTTACCTTCTTCAGGTTACACACGCGCAGAGGATAAAGCACTCACCTAGATGAGCAAATTGCTTTTCCTTACATTATGAGATGCCACCCTGACACTGTGTTCTCTTTGCCCTGGTCCATCAGAGGACTGGCTTTTAGCTTTCAATTTATGCTCTTTTCCCCTTTTCAGTGTACAGTTAGAGAAAGAATTCACCGGCGCAGAGGTCCTGCTTTTTAGTGGAGATCAACAGAGAACCTCTGGTTCTTTTATTCCTCAGATTTGTGTCTCTAAGACACAAGTTGTATCTACATAAGAGTCAGAGAAAAAGATGTATTTTTAACATGACGCACAACAGCCATGTTCCACAGAGCTGATTTGTAGTTAGGGACAGCCTATGGGTGGATATTCACATGGTATTTCTTATAACTTGTTAAAAACTGCTTTCTTAAATCCCATGACACCAGCTGAGATAGGTCCTGGGCTAAGGGTCTATGTCCCTGTGGCGTGAGAAAGAGATGACTTCGTCCAGGAGATTGAGAGTGCTTTTCACTCTTATGCCCTCAAAACCAAGTTCATAAATTATCCCAGTGTCTTCCAAGGGTTAGTGTGACCCCCCTCTCTCAGTGACTCACTGTCTCTTCCTCCACAGAGGCAGGTGTGCTATGGGTTTGATTGTATCAAAAGTAAGCCTTCCCTCAGGACTGAACGTTTACAGAATTCAAAGGAGGAGAAAAATCTTAGACCTATATCAAGATGGGCAGGTACAAAAATACACAAGGGTGTCCTGACCCATCATGGTTTTCATGGAAAAATTAACTTCCAAAAAGGGAGAGACTTTTGTGGTTTGTTTTGTTTTCTGGGAACACTGCTCTATGAATGGAGAGAAATAAAACAGACAAGATATCCTACATATAATTACTTTGTAATATGAAATTGCCCTTAAGCTTTATTTATTTTTTTCAATAAGGCTAAAGTTTATATCATGGAAAAATTAACATTTTTTTTAAAATGACAGATACAGTATTTAAGTTGCAAATTCCTTCTAAACCGGTGATATATTACACGAGGGCAATCTTTCCAAGTATCAAATTAAGAGGAAAACATGGAAACCATGCTTCCCTGAGAAGCAGTAGAGACTGAGACAGAGTGCTCTCTGAGTAGTCCTGGGGACTGTCCATTCTCTGAGCTATCACTGGGAAGCAGGAATGTGGAGACAGAGGGGTCCCAGGAATGCAGAGACAGAGGGGACCCAGGAATGCAGAGACAGAGGGGACCCAGGAATGCAGAGACAGAGGGGACCCAGGAATGCAGAGACAGAGGGGACCCAGGAATGCAGAGACAGAGGGGCCCCAGGAAAGCAGAGACAGAGGGGCCCCAGGAATGCAGAGACAGAGGGGCCCCAGGAATGCAGAGACAGAGGGGCCCCGGGAATGCAGAGACAGAGGAGACCCAGGAATGTGGAGACAGAGGGGACCCAGAAACGAGCTTGGGTACGTTTGCTCTTGGGATCGTCTTTGCTCTTGCTAGTTACTTAGTTTGTGTCATTCTATAAAAATGGTATCAGTCTAATAAATTGGCTGTTGAATTTTGGATTCCAAAATGAAGTAATACTTTGGAATTAATATTAGTCATAACAGGGGAAAGAAGGTAGAAGAAAGGAGAGATAGGGATGGGGGAAGACTGAGTCGAGCAGAGAGACAGACAGAAAGAGAGGCACAGAGAAAGAAAAAGCAGAGAGAGTGAGCTGACATGACTAAGGGAGGCACTTGAAGACCCACATGTCCCCTCCCCTTCTGATGCTCAGCCTAGGGGAGGACAACTGGGAACTGCAGGGCTGGCTGTGCCTTTTATAAAGAATGAAGCAATAGCTCCCCTTCTATGCATGCTCAAAACCAAGTCTTTCTTGTATTTCCTCCATGCCTTCATTTTCTCACTTCTATATAATTTTGCTGCTTAAAACAAAATGTAGAGCCATTATGTGTTCAGTAAATATACTTTATGTATCTTCTTCCTGAGTGCATCTAGGATTTCATTCATTTGCTCTTTTATGCATTTACTAAATCAGATATTTATGGGGTGACTATTACCTTCTGGAAATTGTATCACACAGTAGTATTATATAGTGGAATTTTAAGGTTAGTATACAAAGTAACAGGATTCCTTCCTCCTACTATCTTCATCATATGAATGTGTCACTATACACACTTTTCTTTTTTCCTAAAAGATATTTACCTTTTACTTATTGTGTTCCACCCACTGGTCAGAGGGCTACCTGCTGGAGAGGATTTTTCTCCTATCAGATGGGTCCTAGGGATCAAACTCAAGTTGCCAGACTTAGTGGTTAAGCTTCTCCACCCCTTGAGCCATCTCACTGGCTGCAAAGGACAAAATGAACAAACTTTAGTCTGAGAAAGAAAAAAAAAAGTCAAAAGGTTGTGTACAGATGGATGGCAGATTAGGAGTGCTTGTGGGAAAACAGTACAACTCCCTCAAAGTAAAAACTCTCCTGAAAGACAAAGCCATTCATTTGCTTCGCCAGTGACAGGGTGGGACAGGCTGAGACAGGCATGGGGAAGGCTTTGCCAGGTTATTTTAAACTGCTGACAAATCAGAAGCATAATTCTCATAACGAGGCATTCTGACTGCATGTGCTGGCCTTGTCACTAACCATGACACTAATTTATGTTTGTGTGAATCAACACAGAGACACAAAGAGTATTGAAAACCCTGCCCTCCTACAAACTGTGAGCACTGAAAAACAGGAGGTGAGCAAAGGAGCGAGGGTGTCTGTGCTTCTGTATGTGGTGCATGTGTTTACAGGGAGCCTTCAGTAACCTCAGCAGGCTCTTATATTATCCTTATCAATAAGAAAATGAGTTATTCAATGCCACAACATAAACTGGCAACTTTCATAAGTCACACATATAGTGAAATTAGACTTCAAAGTAAAATCAATCAAAAGAGATGAAGAAGGTCTTTTCATTTTTATCACAAGAAAAGTCCATCAAGATGAAGTCTCAATTCTGAACAGCTATGCCCCAAATACAAAGGCACCCACATTTGTAAAAGAAACATTACTAAAACTTAAACCATACATAAAACCCCACACACTTACTTGGCAATATATCAAATCTGAACATACAAAATTATTGGAATAACCCCCTGTATCTTATCAGACCACCGTGCTTTAAAGTTAGAATTCAACAACAACACGTATTGCAGAAAACCTACAAACTCATGGAAATTGAACAATGTTCAATTACACCATTCCTGGGTCAAGGAATAAATGAAGAAAGAAATTAAAGATTTTCTGAAATTCAATGAGAATGAAGATACAACATATCCAAACTTATGGAACACTTTGAAAACCATTCTGAGAGGAAAGTTTATAATACTAAGTACTCACATTAAGAAGCTGGAGAACAGCCACACTAGAGAATTAACAGCACAACTGTAAGCTCTAGAACAAAAGAAACAAACTCACCCTGGAAGAGTAGATGTCAGGAAATAAATTGAGGGCTGAAATCAATAAAGTAGAAACAAAGAAAACAGTAAAAAGAATCAATGTAGCAAAGAGTTGGTTCTTCAAGAAAATCAACAAGATAGTCAAACCTTCATCCAAACTAACCAAAAGGCAGAGAGAGAGCATGCAAATTAACAATATCAGAAATGAAAAGGGGACATAACAACAGACACTGAGGAAATCTAGAGAATCATCAGGTCATACTTTGAAAACATGTACTCCACAAAATTTGAAAGTTTAAAAGAAATGGACACTTTTCTGGATAGATATCACTTACCAAAATTATATTAAGAAGAGAAAAGCACTTAAATAGACCTTTAACTCTTAATGACATAGAAGCAGTCATCAAAAGTCTCCCAACAGCAGCAACAACAACATCAAAAAATGGTTTCAGTGTAGAATTCTACCAGAAATTCAAAGAAGAGTTAATACCAATACTCCTCAAATTGGTCCACACAATAGAAGCAGAAGGTTCATTGCCAAACTCTTTTTATGAGGCTACAATTACTTTGGTACCCAAGCCACACAAAGACACAACTAAGAAAGAGCACTATAGACCAATCTCCTTCATGAACATTGATGCAAAAATACTGAATAAAATACTGTCAAATTGAATCCAAGAACACATAAGAAAAATCATCCACCATGATCAAATAGATTTCAACCCAGCGATGCAGAAAAGGTTCAGTATAAGAAAATTCATCAATATGATCCACCAAATAAACAAACTGAAAAAAAACCTACATGATCATCTCACTAGAGACTGAAAAAGCTTTTGACAAAATCCAACACCACTTCACGATAAAGGTCTTAGAGAGATTAGGGATAACAGAAACATATCTAAATATAATGAAAGCAATATACAGTACACCAACAGCCAACATCAAACTAAATGGAGAGAAACTCGATGAAATTCCTCTAAAATCAGGAACAAGACAAGGCTGTCCACTCTCTCTGTATCTCTGCAATATTGTACTTGAAGTCTAGTTAGAGAAATAAGACAACAAAAGGAGATCAAGGGATACAAATTGGACAGGAAGAAGTCAAACTTTCACTATTTTCTGATGATATGATAGTTTGCACAAGTGACCTGAAAAATTCTACCAGAGAACTCTTACAGCTAATAAACACCTTCATCAAAGTGGCAGGATACAAGATTAATTCAAAAAAGTCAGTAGGCCTACTATGTACAGATGATAAATTGCTGAGAAGGAAATCAGAGAAACATTACCCTTTATACTAGCCAAAAACAACATAAAATATCTTTGGTTAACTCTAATTAAACATGTGAAAAACATGTATGACAAGAACTGTGAGTCTTTCAAGAAAGAAATCAAGGGAGAAACCAGAAAATGAAAAGATCTCCCATGCTCATGGATAGGTAGGATCAGCATAGTAAAAATGGCAATCTTGCCAAAGGCCATCTATAGATTTAATGCAATACCCATCAAAATACCAGCACAATTCTTCAAAGACCTTCAAAGAACAAGACTCAACTTTATATGGAAAAACAAAAAACCCAGGATAGCCAAAACAACCCTGTATAATAAAGGAACTTCTGGGGGCATCACCATCCCTGACTTCAAGTTCTGTTATGGAGCTATAGTCCTGAAAATAGCTTGATATTAGCACAAAAATAAACAGGTAGATCAATGGAATAGAGTTAAAGTTCCAGATTTTAACTCACACACTAATACCTGATTTTTACCAAACAAGATAAAATTATACAATGGAAGGAGGGAAAGCATCTTCAACAGATGGTACTGGCATAACTGGACAATGGTGTGTAGAAGACTGCAGTTCCTTATCTATCACCAAAAAAATTAATTCCAAAGGGATTAAAGACCTCAACATAAATCCAGCCACATTGAACCTCTTAGAAGAGAAAGTGGGAGGTACCCTTGAACCAACAGGAGATCACTTCATGAACATTACTGAACTAGCACAGACACTGAGATTGACAATTAATGAATAGGACCTCCTGAAACTGAGAAGCTTCTGTAAGGCAAAGGGCACAGACAAGAAGATAAAACATCACAGAATGGGAAAAGTCTTCACCAACTCCACATCTGACAGAGGGCTGATTTCAAAAATATACAAAGAACTCAAGAAGCTAGTCACCAAAACAACTCTGACATACCATTTTGCACCTGTCAGGATGGCTAAAATCAAAAACACTAAGGACAGTTTATGTTGGAGAGGATGTGGAGAAAGGGGAACACTCCTCCACTGCTGGTAGGAGTGCAAACTTGTGTGGCCACTTTGGAAATCAGTATGGCGGTTTCTTAGGAAAAATGGGCATCAGTCTACCTCAAGATCTAGCAATTCTTCTCTTGGGCACATTTCATGTAACAAGGACATGTTCAACTATGTTCATAGAATCATTGTTTATAGTAGCCAGAACATGGAAGCATTCTAGATGCCCCTCAACTGAAGAATGGATGGAGAAAATGTGGTCCATTAACACAATGGAATATTATTCAGTAGAAAAAACAAAACAAAACAAGACAAAACAAAACAATGAAACCTTGAAATTCACTGGCAAATGGATAGAACTCAAGAAACCATCCTGAGTGAGGTAACCCAGTCACAAAAAGACAAGCATGGAAGCATGGTATGTTCTCACACATATATGGATTTTAGACATAGAGCAAAAGTCTGCCAGCCTACAATCCACACCATCAGAAAAAATAAAAAATAAAGAGGACCCTAAGAGAGAAATACATGGTCCCCTGAAGAAGTGTAAAGGGACAAGAACTCCTGAGCAAATTGGGAGCTTGGGGGGGGGGCTAGGGAAAAGAGAAGGGGAGAAGAAGGGGGAGGAGAATAAGAGGGGTCAGGAAGACTGAGAAAGGAGAGGAATAGAGGAGAGCAAGAAAAGAAATACCTTTATAGAGGGAGCCAATATAGGTTTAAAGAGAGATATGTTCAGAGTTCCACAAGGATGACCCCAACTAAGAATCTAGGCAGTAGTGAAATGGCTGCCTTTGAAGCTCTTCCCCTATAATGAAACTGATGACTAGTTTAATTGCCATCCTAGAGTCTTTATCCAGTAGTAGCTTATGGAAGGAAAGCAGGCACCCACAGCTAAGCACTGAGCCATACTCCTGGTGTCCCACTTTTGAGAGGGAGGAGTGATGAGCAAAGGAGTCGAGACTGTGCTGGAGAATCCTACAGAGCCAGATGACCTGACCTAGTGAGAGCACAGGAACCCCAGACGTAAAGCTAGGGAACCAGCATTGTACCGAACCAAGCCTTCTGAATGTGGGTGCCAGTTAAGAGGCCTGGGCAGTCTATGGAACCCCTAACAGTGGAACCAGTATTTATCCCCAGTTCACAAATAGACTTTAGGAGCCCATCCCTATAGAGGGCTACTATTTCAGCCCAGATACACAGAGGAGGGCCTAGGACTTCCCTCTAATGATGTGACAGACTTTGATGATCCCCCATGGAAGGCCTCACTATCCTTGGGAAGCGGTTAGGGGTGGGTTGGGGAGGGATGGGAGCAAGAAAGTGAGAGGAAGTGGAGTGGGGGCATTGATATATAAATTGAGGGAAAAAAGAAAATGAGAAAATATGTATGCATTCATGTATCATGTAATATAGAAAAAAAATCGGCATTGGCTTCTACTCAAACCATCTTCAAAGGAAGATACACTGCCTTTGTCATATAATTTCTATCTACATCTCTTTATTCTACCATGGCTAATCCTGCAGGCCCCTTGGAGGTGTTAGGCCAAAATGCACAACCAAGATGTTGCCAGAGATCCACACTCAGTGGCCCTGGCTTTGCTTTAGGCACAGCACTGGCCTTCCTTGCTGGTAGCCTGATGTCAAGGGGAGAGCCTTTTTTACCTGGCTTCAAAGGCTTCTGCTTGCTCTGAGCATTTTACATTCTTTCTCTGTCCTGTTTCATCCCATTTTTCCTGAGGCTGCAAGCCTGTGTGCATCCATTCCTCCATCAGCCTTGTCCTTCCACATCATCTTTCTCCTTCTCTATGTGCAAAGCTAAGCACATCTTTCATACTGAGTGGGATGGTGCCACACTGAGCACCCAGATTTGCTTCAGATGCCAAACAAAGAGAATGTTCGCTTTATAGAAAAATTCTTGTTTCTGATTGTGTGTATTCATACCTTAGATTTCACAGGCAAAGGAATGAAATTCACTAACTACTTTGCAAACTCGCCATTAAAGTGGAATACTGAGGGAACAGAACACTGGCTGTATTGGGAATTTGGGTGAGCTTTTCGTTATAAATGAATTAAGTTTATTCTTTGATAATTTCATATCTGAATAAAATGCATTCTGATTGCTCTCACATCCTATTGACTCTTGACACCCTCCCACAGCATCAGACACCTCCCTACAAATGCCCTTTTGGCATTCATAACTTTTGCTCTTTCATGTGACTCAACAAATCCTAGCGAGGGTGTCCATGTGACCATCAGTATGGAACTGTCCATTGAATCCTGGTAGACTCATAGCTGAGTCCAACTGAAGGCAGTGACTCCCTCCATCCCAACATCAACCAAGCTGTTAGTTGATAGATCTGCTGATCCTTCCCTTAGCAGTTCCCTGGGGAAGGATGCTACTCCCCACCCCCCAAATTTTAGGAGAAATAAACCTTTCCTTTTTTGATCATGGAATCCCACAAGAAGAAAAAGAAACGGACACTTTAGAACCAAGTGTGGTTCCTGTGGACGCTGACTGTGCTGTTGACGGGTAGTATACAGACCTTTGCTGTGGAAGGTCCTGTGCCCCTCTGAACCATATCGATTCTCAGTCTGTAACCACCAGTGGATTAACAAGGCCTGTTTGTTGTTTCCAAAAGAAATGTTGCTACCCTGGACCGCGGTACAACACTCCCTGCGTTAGCACTAGCATTTGGTGGAGCATCTGCAATACTTCCTTACAGGATAGAACTGTGAGTAGACACCTCAGCACCCAGGCTTACTCTTCTGCTGCTGGCGGTTCTGTCTCACCACTCAGGGGTATTTGGTAAACACTCAGTATCCCTCCCCTGGAGATGCTCTTACGTGGACTGGGGTTGCTGTTTTTCAAACAGACGTGCAGTGAAAAGTGTTTCAACATTTCCCATGCTGTGTGCTAAATGTGTCAGATGACCTCTCATTTCGCCTTACAAGTTCACAGTGACTTCACATTTTGTAATTGGCTGAAGTAGGTGGTGTGAGCCGTGGCTGTGATGACCCACAGATCTGAAGTCTACTGCCATAAAGATTTCATCTTTTTAATGAAAACAACTTGTTACACGTGTGACCAAATGTGCTTTCGAGCTCTGCACTTGTCAAACTTTTCTAGGAAATTAATTTACAAATCAGAACACATCTGCTGTGTAATTCAATGCCTCCAGTTGACATTTAGGATCCATGCCCACCACATTACCGCCTGGGATGAATCGTGTCCCCAACTTGCCTTGGTGAAATCTCTGAGCTCCAGACACTGGCAGACCAAGACATATCATTTCCTCTCTTGCTGTCTTCCTTCCCCCTCTTAACTAACACCACTACTCTTCCTTTAAACTGTGATTATTATTTATCATTATAGGGCATGTGATTTGTGTATGAAAAAGGTCACATTTGTACAATCAGTGTGGAGTTCAGAGCCAGCTTTCAGGAGCTGGCTGTCTCCACGGGGGATCTGGGGATTGAATCTGGGTTATCAGGCTTATGGAGGAAGGACTTGAATCTGTTCATCCATCTTGCCAGCGCTTTTTCTATTGCTCTCACTAGAAGCTTCATGCATTCTTCTGTCTTGATACCCACCATGTTGCTCTAATTTCCATATTGTCTAATTACATGGCCAGTTTTTGCATAAATTAGTCCCCCTGACAAAGTGTGGCTAGCTAGCTAGTTAGCTCTTAACAGTGTGAGAGGTCACTGGGGATGACAGCTTGGGAAAGAAAAACGAGCTGATATTGCAGGATTTGATTGTTGGTCACAAGAATGGCATCTGAGTAACTCATCTGGCCCTGGGTGGAGACGTGACATTTTGAGCTACACGGAAGGTCGTAAGATTATTATCTAACCAAAAGTTTTCTGGTAATGTATGACATAGCATTGCCTCCTCCCTTAACAGTTAATCCAGTGCCCTGTCAATCACTTGGGCATGAAAATGCCCTTTGGGGAAAAGCATGTGTTTTAGAGGTTTTTGTATAAATCCTGTTTAAAATGTAGATGGGGCCACTGTCCTCTTGGCCATTGCCCACTTTTACTCTTGAGAGTGTTTCACATTAATAAACCCCACCTACTTCTACTCTACACTCCGTGTGCTTCATTCTTTCAACGACAATCACAAGGGATAAGGAGTTTATGCGAGCCCCCTGTGATATCCCATTGACATCTTTCAGGATCACCGTTGGATGCCCCTCGTTTTTGTTGGTACAGAATGGAGTTCTCTTTTGAGTGGAAATCATAGACTCCCTCACTCTGTTTACAGCTTTCCTCTTGAAGGCTCATCTTCATGTAGATATGAGATTACCTTTACTTTCATTTTAAGAATATGTAGCCTCCAGGAACTTGATCTTACCTTTTTATGTTTCTGTCTCCTGCTACATTTGTGTTAACCTAATTCAGATGTCTGTTTTTAAGACAGGGGTAACTATGTTCATATAATGTTTTCCGTGCATCCCTCTTGTTGTGTGATGTCTGAGAAAGACTTTTTCTCACATTGGATGAAGAAAGTTATACCAGGTTTCACATGGTAGGCCCTTCTCTTTCTGAAGCACACATGTGTCATGATTTGCTAACTGTGTCCTGGTGCAAACGTTGAGATTCACCTGCAGCTATTAGGTTACGATTCACTCTGGCCAGTAGATCTTTCTTTTTGTGTTTCCTCATGATATCTCCAAATATTTGCAGAAACAAAATCTATGCTATTACTGAGAGACATGATTATACCTTTACTGTGTATTTTTAAAAGATAGAACATTGGTCAGCAACTTGGCCTTCTCTGGCCAAGGCGACTTCAGAATCAGACAGGGCTTGCTAACATGATTCTTAGGCTTCTGAGTAAAAGAGAGGTGTCTCAACCACCCACTAGTGCCCCAAATCCTCAAAATAGGAGACACCCCCAGAATTCACCAGGCTCCTGAAAGGAAGGGTAATGCCTCAAACATTCACTGGCCTTTGCTTTCCCTCTACATGGAAAACTCAGTTTATTCTTCTCTCTGATGATTTTTTTCTATAGGATAGTGTGACCAAGATGACAATTCATAAGATGTGTTATATAAGCATTACAGTATCATTTTATAGCTGGACCTCCCCTGAAAGACTGAGATAGTCTGGGAAAACTGTAAATAAAAGACTTTCCTTTAGAAGGACACCCTGATTTAAGCCAAGAGTGCCATCGAGCTCCAGGAATAATGGACTCATAAATGGTTAAGAGTCCTCTCAATTGGTAGAGGCCACCTCTATGGGCATCATCCCTATAAGTCATAAGTAAGCCTTAGTAACATTGCCACCTGCTGGACAAAGGGACCTAGGGCCCCACACTTCTATTTGTTTAAAATGTTTCTTTTATGTTTAAGGTTATAGTATAATTACATCATTTCCCTGTCCCTTCCCCCCACCAAGCCCCCCTTAATTAATAGCTTCTCTTGCCCCCTTTTAAATTCATGGCTTTAACTGTGCTGTAACTCTTGTCGGTTAGGCTGTGTCCTTGCTCAGCTTGTGTTGGGAATCTGATCTCATTAAAGTCTAATAACTCTTCTGAGTGTGAGACCTTAAGCAAAACATACAAGAGGTAGGCAATTTCTCAGACAGTCCTTTGAAATGTGGTGAGAATATCTGACATCTTTCTGAAACTTATGCATCTTCTTGGAAAGATGGCAATGATATTATGGGATAGAACTTCAGTGCTTCTGAACCAACTATAGTGACTCAAGGAGCTAGAGAATCTGCAGACAAATTACACCTGCCAGTGTTAAACATACTGAAGGGGGGTGGCAGACCCAGTGGGTTCCCTGCAGTGAGATTGTAATGAGGTGGGGGTGTGCTATGTGGAAGTGTCCACATTTCACTGTCTCTGAGGGACTAAAGAACAGTAATGCAAACTCATTAGTCATGACCAACTGCCAACTATTCACCAGCGGCCCAATTAAAAAACCAAAAACCAAAATGACAAACACCACTTCTTTTTAAAAGTGTCATAAATATATCACACACAAGCACACTCTAAATGACCCCCCTTCTTTGGAAGCCGAATCCTCCTCAGGACAGATCCCTACTCAGTCTCCAGACAACAGGAGGGAATGACCAGAACTGTCACGGAGACCTAGGCCATACTGAAGGCTGCTGAGCCTTATGGGAAACTTCTGCTGCTTCTTTCAGAGAAAACAGAGAAGTCATTAAATAATCACTGGAAAACTGCCCAAATGCTAGATGCCTTCCTCTGACTTTACCCTCCATGTTGGATGAGACACTGGAGGACAAATAAACCCTCAGACTGAAGCCTCAAGTGTCTGTCCTTGAGAAAACCCTGGGGCTACTTCTGTGGTAACTGTTTCCATCAATGAGATGGAGCTTTGGTAAGTACTAGAAACATAGATAGAGGCATACATTTTTCTCCTTGATAAAGAAGCCTCCTGCATTGTCCTTACCCCTGCCTGGACCTCTGACCTTTGACTTTCGTGGGGGAGTAGGCGTCACTTAGACACCAGTGACTGAATGCATCCCTCCAGATGCCCTTATAATACATTAAGAATTATTCTTTTCTCGTAGTTTCATAATTGTATAGTGATGTTTGAATATATTCTCCCTTTACCAGGCAAAGACTTATTGATTCACAACCTCCCACAAAATTCCACAGCTAATGGCCAGGATCATCTCTCTATATAGATAAATAAGCAGTAATTTAGTCCTTCCAGGTTTCTCTATTAAGCCTTAAGCATGTACTTCTGACAAGCCAGGCATGGCAATCACAGGCACCTCAGCTATAACTAAGAGGAGGATGCTAATATTCTTTCTAACCACAAAGAAACATTTCTCCTCACACCCTGAGGCTTGTGTGAGACTTGTACTGCTAATCCACAAATTCTTTCAAAATAGGATTGTAAACACCTGCCACTCTCCCTGCAATATTCCAGTACTGCCCAGTAACAAGCTTAACAGACTGTAGGATGGCACAATACCTTTGCTCTACCAATTAGGCTTTGAGTTCCATTCACCCAGCAATCCCTAACCTTATACTTCATTACCATAATGTCACTCATATACTCAATGGTTCACTCCTCTATGTCTCACAGATGACTTCTTTTGTATTCCCCTCTTATCTGAGTCTTGAATTCACTGTTTTTAAGTAGACTGGTGCCCACAGTTAGTTCTCCCCTGAGGCTTTAGAGTTAGCTCCTGGTATTTTGGGACATGTCCTCCTAACTGACTGAACATTGGATCATGGGATGGTGTCATAATATGGAAGCTATCTACTCAACTATCATCATTCCTCAGAAGCTGTCCCAAGTCATCTGATACAAACAGAACATTTCCTAGAAGATAGGATAGCAAGTCCTTTGTCTCTGCTTTCCATCTTGCCTTATGAGCACAGATTGCAAGGATGGTGTCACATGGATTCTAGATATTCAAGCTCGGGTTTTCATGCTGAAACATTGCTTATGTCTAGTGCTGATGTCTCACCTAGTCTCTGCTGGTTGGATATTCTGTTCCTTGGATTCTAATGGCCTCTCTGGTTTTTAGGAGAGTGTGGTGGATATGGTGGCTATGGGTTGCCTGGTAGGGAGTGCTTCTGATGTCCTGCCAGATGTGGTCACTAGGTCCCAGGTAGAATCAGAAAGATTCCATGGGTGGAGTGGCCCTGGTTTCTAGGGAGTTCCTCCAGGAGTTAGCAGCTGAGACAAAGGAATGGGATTGGTGATGAAGGCAGTTGGAAAAGATCTTCATGATCCACCAAGAATATAGGAAGAGAAAGGGAAGCAAGTGGTCTTCTACAAAGACTGGGGAACGAACTGGGACTAGGAAACAGGAGGGAGTAAAGTCTACTAACCTGGCCAGCAAATGGGATAGTTGATACTAAACATCTATGCATCAAATACAAGGCATCCAAGTTCATAAATGAAACATTACTACCACTTAAATCACATATTGACCCTCACAAGCAGATAGTGTGAGGCTTCAATATCCTACTCTCACCAATAGATATGTCATCCAAACAAAAATAAAATAAAGATATGCTACAGCTAAATGATGTCATAAACCAAATGGACCCAACAGATATTTACGTTATACTTCACCCAAACACAAAAGAATATACCTTCTTCTCAGCACCTCATGGCATTTTCTCAAAAACTGGCCATATTCTTGGACACAAACAAACTTTCAACAGATACAGGAAATTTAGCACCCTTGCATTCATTCAGACAACCACAGATTAAAGCTGGATATCAGCAAAAACAGAAAGCTTACAAACTCATGAAAACTGAACTATTGAATAAAAATATGGATCCATAAAGGAGTTAAAAACTTCCCAGAATTGAATGAAAATAAAACCACAACATACCTAACTTATGAAACACAAGGAAGATTGTTCTAAGAGCCAAGGCCATAGCATTAAGTGCTTCCATAAAAATATTACAGAAATATCATGTTAATAATAACAGTTCTAGGACAAAAAAGAGGAAATAATGCCCAAATAGAAATAGAAACAAAGAAAGAAAGAAAGAACAAAAACAAAGAATCAATGAAACAGTTGGTTCTTTCAGAAAAATGGTAAGATTGACAAACTTTAGCCAAATTTATTAAAAGACAGAGAAGATCCAACATTTTAAAAAATTATAAATTAAAAGGTACACATAACAACAGATGACAAGGAAATCCAGAGAAGGATAAAGACATAGTTTAAAAACCTATACTCCAACAATTTGGAAAGTCTAAAAGAAATGGATAATTTTCTTGATATCTTCCACTTACCAAAGACAAATTAAGACCAGATTGTTGTGCCAAAGTTCTGAGCCCCAAAATCACTAAGGGACCCAATCCAATGCAAAAGCAAATAGTCTTTAATTAAGAAATGAGTTGACTGTATTAACTCAGGTCCTCCATCTGTCTGACATAGAGGGAGAAGAACCTGGAATGGCCATGGGCAGAGAATATATTGGGGTAGAGCAGGGAAGTGTCGGAAGATAAAAAGCTTAAGTTATGACAAAAGCAAGTGATTTGAAACATTTAAAATAATAAAATGCCATGTTCCATCTTTCTCTCTCTCATTATGCTACTATTATATTAAGACTCCAAAAATTCAGTTATAACAGTAATTGATGGAATTCTGATAAGCTATTATCCCAACTCTGACAGTATGAAACACCATACTATACCACTATGTGATCATAACTACAAGATCTTAAATTCCTTTTGGTTGTTTCTTAACTATAGACTTTAAAGGTGCTTTGTATTTTGTTCTAAAAACATCTGTCAGTTTTCCAGATGGAAGGAAGGGTGTTAATGCTTTCAACCAAAATCATTACTGACATGAATACACTGCAAATCTACAATGTGAATTTCAATACAGATTGTAAACAAGTGGAATACCAATGTGTCTAAAACTTATCGTTTCACAAACTTAAAGAATTCTTGTAAGCAATAGGAAATTGATTTGTATTCACCTTAAAAAGGTCAGATGCACCTTCTAATTACCAGGACCTAACAGCCTAAGACTCTTTCCCTGGTCCCATCTTCTCCCTTCCTTAATTACCATAACCTAAGAAAAAAATTCCCTAAACTTAACCTTGTCCTCTGATCTGACAGCATCTTGCCAGGGTCAAGAACTTCAAGTTTTACTATAGAGCTATAGTCCTGAAAACAGCTTAGTATTGGCACAAAAATAGACAGGTAGACCAATGGAATTGAATTGAAAATTTGGATATTAACCTACACACCTACAAACAACTGATTTTTGACAAAACAGCTAAAATTATACAAAGGAAGGAGGAAAGCATTTCCAACAAATGGTGCTGGTACAACTGGATGATGGTGTGTAGAAAACTGCACATAAATCCGTGTCTATCTCCATGCACAAAACTTAGTGATCAAAGACCTCAACATAATTAAAGTCACACTGAACCTCTTAGAAGAGAAAGTGGGATACACCCTTGAACGAATTGGTACAGGAGATCACTTCCTGAACAGCACCAATAGCACAGACATTGAGAGCAACAATTAATAAATGGGACCTCCTCAAACTGAGAAGCTCTGTAAGGCAAAGGACACAGTCAACAAGACAAAACTGCAGCCCACAGAGTGGGAAAACGTCTTCACCAACCTAAAATCTGACAGAGGGCTGATTTCCAAAATATAAAAAGACCTCAAGAATCTATTCACCAAAATACCAAATAAGCCAATTAAAAAGTGAGGTAGAGACTGAATAGAGACTTCTCAGTGGAGGAATCTAAAATGGCTGAAAGACATCTAAGAAAGTGTTCAATATCCTTAGCCATCAGAGAAATGCAAATCAAGGCAACTCTGAGATACCATCTTACTCCCGTAGAATGGCTAAAATCAGAAACACCAATGACAGTTTATGCTGGAGAGGATGTGGAGAGAGGGGAACACTCCTCTACTGCTGGTGGGAGTGAAAACTTGTACAGCCATTTTGGAGACTGTTCCTTGGGAAAATGGGAATCAGTCCATAACAGGATCTAGCAATCCCACTCTTAGGCATATACCCAAATGATCCACATCCATGCAACAAAGACATCTGTTCAACTATGTTCATAGCAGCATTATTTGTAATAACTAGAACATGGAAACAACCTGGATGCTCCACAGATGGAGTGGATAAAGAAAATGTGGTACATTTATATAATAGAAAACTACTCAGCAGAAGAAAAACAATGAAAATTTTGAAATTCACAGGCATATGGATGGTACTTGAAGAAACCATCCTGAATAAACCATCCCCAGTCACAAAAAGGGGAACATGGTATGCACTCATTCATGTATGGATTTTAGATATAGAACAAATGATCATCAGCCCACAATTCACATTGGCAATATGATACAAGGATGACCCTAAGAGAGTCATACAAAGTTCCCCACAAAAGGGGAAAGGGACAAGATCTCCTGAGCATATTTGGAGCAGAGAGGGGGCAGTGAGCATAGAGGGAGTTAGAAGAATGAGAAGGGTAGAAGAGGAGGGGAGAGGAGAACATGAGGGACCATGAAGATTGAGTTGGGGGAGGAATAGACGAGAGCAATAGAAGAGATACCATAATAAAGGGAGCCATTGTAGGTTTGAAGAGAATATTGATTCTAGAGAAATGTCCAGAGACCTACAAAGATGACCCCAACCAACAATCTGAGCAATAGTGGAGAGGTTACCTTAAATGCCCTTCCCTGATAATGAGATTTATGACTACCTTATATGCCATGCTAGAGCCCTCATCTAGTAGCTGATGGAAACAGAAGCAGAGATGCACAACTAAACACTGAGATGAACTCCTGGAATCCAGTTGCAGAGAGGATGAAATGGTGTGTGAAACCTCAGGTATGGTTCTGGTGACCTTTCCTTCCCTACTTCTAGGCTCTGTTAACCATCCCATTGCTACCACAGCAGCAATGGCTGTATTATGCTGCTTATTTTTATAACTGTAACTGTAGGATCAAGATTATCTGTGCTCCCCCAATGGCAGATAATGGCCCTGTAAGAACTGAATGGAAAAAAAAAATCTACATTGTTCCTATGTCTGAGTTGCCACACTCTATGCTGAATTGGGGCCTTTATAAATTGCTTGTTTGAGGAGAGATGAGGAAAATAAATTTAATTGGGAACCAGCCATCATTATTAGGGAAACAATTTTACTGTAGCAAATGATGGAAATTACAACCAAACTTAAATTTAAGGGGTGTCCCTCAGTCGGAGAAATCTTTCGGGATGAATGAGGTCCTGCTCTCTGTTACTGGTATCTCACTGCAGTCTCCTTGACCTCCCCAGGCTTTGTCTCTTCTACAGCAAGAATTCAGATGAAACTTTTGGAACGTACTGCCTAAGGTACGCTGGACTTATTAAAGTAAAGCACTCTTCCAGGTGAGGATGGGCAGTGGTCAAAGGGACCATTGCAGAACCTTCATTTTTCAGATAAACTTTGTTTTTTTTTTTTTAATTTGTGTCCTCAACTCCCTCCCTATGAAAGAGTGAGTGTTTGTTGAGATTGATCCATGCTCTGACCCAAGTTACTCCATATTGGGTAAAGAGGGTGGCTTTTCTGTCTTGTTCTGAGAGATCCCATGTTTTAAGCACTTTTGACTTCATCTTGAAAATGTGGGTGACTGTGCACCTCGGTGGATACGTGGGCACACCATCTGCATTAATGAACTGAAGCTGTAGGGACATGTACATTAAAATTCTATCAGGGAATCCAAGCCCCCGAATTCGCAGGACATGACATACCAAGGACTGGGTGTAACTTCCTCATCTGCATGTTGTAAGGAGGCGGATAATTATATCAGCCTCCACCAAACTGTCTCCTGATCCTCTGCTATGTGCATCAGCAATCAACAGGCACAGAGCTCCTGATATCCCCACCACTGCAGCTGGACTGGGTTCCCATTCTTGGCACAACCCACTCAACACTCCAGCCTGCCATCCATCTGTTTGTCCATCTGCCTGCCCGCTTGGCCATCCATCCATCCATCCATCCATCCATCCATCCATCCATCCATCCATCCAACCATTCACCCACCCACTTGCTTTTTCATCTGGATGCAATTGTAGTTGGACTCAACTCTGCAGCTTTACTCTCAAGCCTGTGGTACACATGGCCATAGCTTTTCCAACTCCTGCACTGCTGCCCAGTTGTGTCCTTGTCTTACCAGTATAGACTAACTAATGTTTCTCTCAGCCTACATTCTGAAACCTCTTGAGTTTGGCAGTGTCCTCAGCCATTCTGTAATCTAATATGTACTGTGTGATGTGTGATCTGAGAGTTAATATTAGTAATTATGATTGGACTAAAATGCAGGTGGAGAGGCAGATCAGTGGTTAAAAACATTTTATTTTCTCAGAGGACATATTCCCAGCATCCACAACTGCCTGAAATTCTAACTTCAAGGGATTCCATGACTTTTTCTGAACTCTGCAGGAACACACACACACACACACACACACACACACACACACACACACACACATACACACACACAGGAGAGAGAGAGATCCATTTTATCAAGGAAAGTGCAATTACCTAGCAAGTTGCTGCCATCGAAAAACCCTACACTATGACTTTATTATGATTCAATAAATTCTGACATTATAAAAAGACATAAATATGTTCATTTCTGTTTCTGACATAGCACATTCATAACAGTGTGTGTGTGTGTGTGTGTGTGTGTGTGTGTGTGTGTGTGTGTGTGTGTGTGCGTGTGTGTGTGTGTAGGTCAGAGAATAAACTTAGGTGTCAGAAACCTATCATTTGTTTAAGACAGGATATTTTTGTTTTGTTTTAATTTATTTTTTTCATTAGAATCCCAGTTCACCCTACCTTCTACCCTTTCACTTTCCCCACACACCCCTCCTCCCATCTGCTCCTCAGACAGGGTAAGCCTCCCCTAGAAAGTCTACTAAGTCTGTCCCATCATCTTGTTGAGGCAGGACCAAGACACCACACCCCTGTGTCTAGGTTGGGTAAGGCATCTCTCGATATAGAATGGGCGCCACTAAATTAGTTTGTGCATTAGTGTTACATCTTGGACCCACTGCCAGTGGCCTCATATATTGTCCCAGTCACAACATTGTCACCTATATTAAGGGAGTCTAGTTCAGTCTTATGCAGGTTCCCCATTTGTCAGACCTGAGTCAGTGAACTCTCACTAGCTCAGGTCAGCTGATTCTGTGGGTTTCCCCATCATGGTCTTGACTTCTTTGTTCTTGATATCACTTCTTCCTCACTTTGATTTACTTCAGAAGCTTGGCCCATTGCTTAGTTGTGGATTTCTGCATCTGCTTCCTTCTGTTTCCAGAAGAGGGTTCTTTGGGGTTGTAGATTGTAGGTTGGGTATTCTTTGTCTTATGTCTGGTATCCACTTATGAGTGACTGCATACTATATTTGTCTTTCTGTTTTTGGGTTACCTCACTCATGATGTTTTTATTATAGTTCTGTGTATTTGTCTGTGAAGTTTAGGATGTTGTTGCTTCTTATCACTGAGTAGTACTCCATTGTGTAAATGTACCACATTTTATTTATCCGTTCTTCAGTTGAGGAGCATCTAAGTTGTTTCCAAGATTGGCTATTACAAATAATGTTGCTATGGACATAGTTGAGCAAATGTCCTTGGGGTGTGAGTGTTCCTGCTTTGGGTATATGCCCAATAATGGTATTGCAGGGTTTTGAGGCAGGTTGATCCCTAATTTCCGAGAAAGTGCCATACTGATTTCCACAGTGGCTGTCTAAATTTGCACCACCACCACCAATGGAGGAGTGTTCCCCTTTCTTCACATCCTCCCTAGCATAAGCTATAAGAGGATATTTTATTGGCCTAGAACTTTGCCTGTTAGACTAGGCTAGCTGCCCACCCAGCTTCAGAGAATCTATCTCTGCCTCCCATGCAGCCAAGGCTACAGAGTACACACCATCTCACCATGGCTAAGACTACATTGTGCACACTACCTCACCATAGCTGAGACTCTATTATATGCACCATAGCACTATATGAGGTTACAGTGTTTGCACAATCTCACCGAGGCTGGGGTACACATAATGTTTGGCCTTTTTGTGAATTCTGGAGATCCATACTGAGGTCCTCACACCCAATATAGTGAGAACTTTACAAACTAAGCCATCTCCCCAGCCCTGTTTTTAAAAATTATCTCATACATCATATCCCAACTACAGACTCTCCTTCCTCCACTCCTCCCAGTGCTCCACACACCCATAGAAAAGAACAAGCCTTCCAGTGATTTCAAGTGAACACAGCATAACAAGTTACAAAAAGACTAGACACAAACCCTCGTATCAAGGCTGGGTGAAGCAACCTAGTAGGAGAAAAAGGGTACCATGAGTGGACAAAAGAATCAGAGACACCTCCATTCTCGTTGTTAGGATTACCACAAAAACCCAAAGCTAAACAACCACACCATGTATGCAAAGGACCTAGGTCAGACCCATGTAAGTTCTGTGATTCCTTCTTCAGCCTCCGTGAACCCTTATGAGGTTTGCTTAGTGCACTCTGTGGGCCATGTTTTGTTGGTGTCCTCAACCCCTCTGGGTCCTATAATCATCCCTCACCCCTTACCCTGAGCTCCAAGGGAAGAGATCCAGTGGGGATATCTAGTTGAGGCTTTCTCTGTCTCTCTTTGTATCTCTCTCTCTCTCTCTCTCTCTCTCTCTCTCTCTCTCTCTCTCTCTCTCTCTCTCTCTCTGCCTAATGCTTAGCTGTGGGTCTCTGAATCTGCTTTCATTAGTTTCTGGATAAAGCCTCTCTGATGATGACTGGGCTAGGCACCAATCTCTATGTACAGCAGAATATCACTAGGAACCATTTCATTGACTTTTTGTTGTTGTTGTTGGTTCCACGTTAGGTTTCTGAGCCATCCAGTGTCTGGTTCCTGGGCAATGAGACAGTGTTTGCCATTGACTCCCTCTTGTACCTTGTGCCTCAAGTTATATCACTCTTTGGTTGGCCATCCCTAAAGGCTGGGACACTATTGCCCCAGCATAACTTGCACTCAGGACAGGTGTGTGTTGAAGGCTTTGTGGCTGGGTTGCTGTCCTAGTCTCACCACTGGGAGCCTTGCCTGGTTATAGAAGATGGCTGGTCCAGGCTCTGTATCCTCCTTTACAAGGAATCCTTGGTAGAGTCATCCTCATAGGTTCAAGAAAGCTTTCTACATCAGCCCCTAAATGCCCCCCTTATTACAGTCATCTTTCCTAGTACTGTCTCCTCTCGTGCCTCCTTACCTAAACTGATTCCCCTGTTCCCATCCCCACCTGCACCCAGTCTGCCCACAAAATTGATTCTATTTCTCCTTCCCAGGGAGATCCTTGTGTCCTCTCTGGAGCTCTTCTTATTACTTAGGTTCTCTGGGTCTGCGGATTATTCCTAACAGTTGATACCCACTTATAGGTGGGTACATACTGTGTGTGCATTTCTGGATCTGGGTTACCACATTCAGGATGATGATTATTTTCTAGTTCCATCCATTTGCCTGCAAATATAATGATGTCATTTTAACAGCTGAGTATACTCCATTTTGTAAATATACCACATTTAAAAAAAATCTGGTTTTCGGCTGAGGAACATCTTGGGTGTCTCCAGTTTCTGGCTACTATGAATAAAGTCACTATGAACATAGTTGCTCAAGTGTCCTTGTGGTAGGATGGAATGTCCTTTGGGTATAGGCCCACAAATTGTATAGCTAGTTCTAATGGTAGGTTCCCAGTTTTCAGAGGAAATGCCATACTGATTTGCACAGTGACTATACAAGTTTGCATTTGCACCAGCAATGGAGAAGTGTTCCTCTTGCTCTACATCCTAACCAGCATGAACTGTCCCCTGTGTTATTGATCTTAGTCATTTTGACAGGTGTAAAATGGAATCTCAAAGTAGTTTTGATTTGCGATTCCCTGATGGCTAAGGATGCTGGGACATTTCTTTGTTTCTTAGTCATTTGATATTTCTCTATTGAAAGCTCTCTGTTTAGATCTGTGTCCCATTTTTAGGTGGATTGTTTGGTTTGTTGATGTCCAGTTTCTTGAGTTCTCTATATACATTGCCTATTAGCCTTCTATGGGATGTGGAGTTGGCGAAATCTTTTCCCATTCTGTAGGCTGCCTGTTTGTATGATTGATGGAACCCTTTGCCTTATGGATGCTTCTCAGTTTCATGAAGTTCCATTCATTAATTGTCAATCGGAGTAGCTGTGTGCTTTTAGGAAGTTGTCCCCGGGGCTGTGTATGCAATACTACTCTACACTCCCTCTTCAGTCAGGTTCGGTGTGTCCGGTTTAATATGGCAAGTGCTTTATCATCCAAGCCATCTCCACAACCTGTACTGTTTCTTACAGTTTCAGACAGATGGATTCTCAGGGTGGGAGGGGCTAGGTAGCTGGAAAGCCCACTTGGATTAACTCTTAGAGGAGAGGACAATAGTTCATATATTTCCTGACACAAAGGCCTGCAGTCACATAGTAACACTTTTGAACACTTTTGAATGTATATCTCCACCCCAGGTAAGAGATGTGAGTCAGATATTCTTTTTACCAGCTATCAAAGTTCTACTCATTTTCTATTTTTTAGGCTTCTAATTATGAGATATAAGCCCCATCCTCCATTAACTCTGTGCCTCTTGATAACTGACAAGCTATCTAGTAATCCCCACTCAAGATTTGAATCCATAAAATCACTTAGGAGATAAGAATTAGGTCTTTCTGGTTACTTTTGACTAATTGGGTGTTAGAAAAGTTTATGTCTTCCTTCAAGCTGGGGGACAGTTGAAGAGACATAAATTTATGGAAAAAGATTGCCTTATGACAAGCTGAGGGTTGATTGATTATTAAAAAGAGACAATTAAATTAAGAAGGCATTTAAGTATATAATATCTAAAGACTAATAGCATTGCTAATAAGATTATAATAGGCATAAACTCATTTATTACAAAATTTTGACAGATATTTAGAAGCCCAACACAAAGCAGTTACTGATAAAGTTCTATCTTGGCTTTGAGCCAGAGGAAATATTATTTATGGTTTAATAAAGCACAAGAATTTCCAAATTTTAGTACAGTTCAGTGGCTGTGATTTCCTTTTGACCTGTCAGTAGCCCACACTTGGGGGTTAGTGAGGAGGTCTTAAAGGAATGAGTTGTTTTTTATCTTCATGAGAGATAATCACGGCAGTTACTATTGGATTACTTTTGGGATTGAAGACAAGTTAGGATAGCATTGTTTGTCAATAAGTCTCATCTCAATATAAATGTAGAGGTCAGTTGGCCATTAGTAGAAAAGTACAGATGAACATGAACTGTCTCAGGGTTGTTGTTGCTGTAATAAAGCACCATGATCAAGCCACTTGAGGAGGAAAGGGTTTATTTGGTTTATTCTTCCACATCAGGAAGAGTTGAGACAGGAACTCAAGCAGAGAAGGAACCTGGAGGCAGGAACTGATGCAGAGGCCATGGAGGAGGGCTGCTTAGTGGTTTGTTCCTCGTGGCTTTCTCAGCCTGCTTTCTTACAAAATCCAGCATTGGAACCACCCATAATGGGATGGGTTCTCCCATGTCAATTACTAATTTAAAAAATGGTCTACAGACTTGCCTACAGCCCATCTTATGGAAGCATGTTCATAATTGAGGCTCCCTCCTCTCAGATGACTCTGGCTTGTGTCAAGTTGACATAAAATTAACCATCACAGTAACTCTTCCATTCACAGCATAAGGCACAGTGGATGTTTTCTCATGAGAGTCTCATTGGTGCCTATTACATAATAAGAGGCAGAGGCCAACTGTGCAGCATATAAGGTAAGAATAGAGTTGTAGGCTCCACTATCAAAGATAAAATTCATAGTCCTCAATGTGACTTCAAGATTTACTTGAGGTTTTGTCATGCTGGTGATGGTTAAGTCAGAGGTCAAGAGCTTCCTCATTCCAAGAAAACACCTGGGTCTCTGATTCAGGGGTCTTATCATACTTAGGACAGTAACCTCTTCAGTGTTCTATCTCATTGACAGCAACAAGCCTTAGGATGATGCTCAACATTTAGATAATGTTTTTCTAATAATTTGCCTTCCAACAGAAATGGCACTTGTCTGACTGCTTGTTGTTCTTTGGAGAGAAGCCAGTGAGAGGGAGGTATTTTGTTTCTCTGTTTCAGTTTCTGCTGCTGTGATAAATAGCATAACTAAGAATGACTTGGAGAAGAAATGGTTTCTTTTCTTTTACATTTATCATTTACAAGATACAGAATGTGGTTGATAGAAGTCAGGGCAGAACCTCAGGGCAGAAGTCCAGAGGCTGGCGCTAAAGCAGAGACCATGGAGGAAACTGCTTACTGACTTGCTTCCTCTGGCTTGCTCAGCTAATTCACAGTCCCAGCCCATCTGCCTGAAGTTGGCAATGCCCACAGTGCACTGTAACTTTCTCAGCCATTAACAATTAAGAAAACTCCACAGTCATGCCCACAGGCTGATCCAATGGTGCAATTCTTCAGGTGAGGTTTCATCTTCCCAGAGGACTCTTGTTCATGTCACAATGACAAAACCAGCCAACATGCCCTGTGAAGATGCAAGCTGTTCTGTGTGTCCTTCCTTCTCTTTTTGGTAGATGTAGCCCCATTTTGTCTTCCTCTTCCTCCTTAGATCAAAGTTAGAGGAGACAGAATTTATTATATTTAATAGATCATCAGTGTGGCTCTCAGTGAAAATTTTAAAACTTCCTTTTAATGCTAGGAGCAGATTGAATAAAGATTCTGTTCTAGTTTGCTTTTTGTGTCTGTAATAAACACCATGACCACAGGCAACCTGGAAGGGAAAAGGTTTATTTCATCATAAATTCCAGACCATAGTCCATCTTTGAGGAAGTCAGGCAAGAATTTGAGGCAGGAACCTGAGTAATTCTACTTAATGGTTCACCATCTGGTTCTGAATAAAATACTCTTTTTATACATACCTCAGACTCATCTGCCTAGGAATGCAACCAGCCACAGTTAGCTGAGACCTCTCACATAAATCATCAGCCAAGATAGCCAATCTCTTACAGATACAGCCACAGTCCAACCTCATGTGAAAATTCTTAAAGTGGGGGTTCTTATTCCCAGGCAACTCTAGGTTGTATCTCACCAACAATAAAAACCAAGCAGGGCAGACTCTGTCCCAGAGATGGACATTTCCTTCACAGAGGAGAGGTCAATTAGTGTACACCTTTAAAATAACCTCTAATGATGGCAGGATTGTCTCCAGGCCCTGATCATTAACCATTGGTTTTTAACATCTGATTTAAATGGCCTGTTTTCATTATTTATATAAGGCAAAGTAAAGCTCTCTGTTTTTAAAGTCTGAGGATCAAATTTTTCAGTTAATAATTCCTTTTCCTGTTTCTGTGACAGAATACTGAGAAGAGCAACTTAACGCAGAAAAAGTGGAAAGGTCCTATTCTGACCTAAAGTTTGAAAGGATGGCCTTATGGACCCTGAAAGTAATGGCTTCAGGCAGGAACGCATGTTGGTAGAAACATATGGCTACTGTCCACATTGCTATAGCAATCCAGAAGCGGAGAATGAACAGGAATTGGGCCAGGCTAGAGAACATCAAGGCACTCATCCAGCGACTCGCTTCCTCCAGCAAGGCAACAAACACCTCCTAAAAGTTCATGACTTTTCCAAATAGTGCCATTAGCTGGGGAAGCCAATGTTCACATCCATAAGCCTGTGGGGCCATTTGATGCTTAAACTACAGCAACCTCAACTGGTGCACAAAATGGAGGTGAACTTCAACTCAAGAGAGAGGCTAAAAGACCACTGAATATCCAGAGCACCCTCAGAAATGTGTGAATTAGGAGCTCTGTGTTCTGCTGAGTTACAGAGGCGCCTTAGTTAATGGAGACCAAATCCTCTGGCCGTGTAGGCCAAGTACCACAATGTTCTGGGAATCAGGGGTATCTTATACTTTCTCATCCATGAGTAAACTTTTTTGGCAGAGACCAAGTTGAATAACCTTCTTTGCAATTGGTTGTAGCGTGGTTTACTTGATTATAGAGTTGTATTGGTCAGTGTGAATCAAGTTCCTGAACATCAAGGTCTAAGTTTCAAATTTTACAAACCATGTGCATCACAAAGATATGATTGTTTCTTTTAGATAAAAACATCTTGGAAGGTTAGGAGGGAATCCCAGAAAAAAAGCTGTTAATCTTGACCACAGTGTGTCAGAGGCAAATAATCACAATTTTAAGTTTTCTTTAGAACCCCATTTTCTTTTGTTAATGGCACTTGGATTATCTGAGCATTGACATAGTGGTGCATAGAAGTACAGGTAAACAAAAGTAAACTGGCACAATCCCCTACAATAGGAGATTGAGTGATCTATACTCAGGTGCAGACGCCCATGGCTGTGGGAAGGTTGTAAGCAGGGATTTCCTGGTCTCAACCTGAGAGAGGGGTGTCCATGCTTGCCACAATGAAGATGGGGGAAATTCGGTAGAAACTCGGGGGAAAAACCAAAACATGTCACCAAGATCCTGTTCTTGTCTTTTCTCTGTCCCCTGGTCCTGTGATGTCCATTAAAAGATTCAGATGAGACTAAAGAGTATATTGTAGAAGTGGGCATGTTCAAGGGTGAGACTGGGCAACAGCCAGTGAGACCACTGTTTGGCATACTCTTAGGTGTGTGATGGACAGTGGCCAAAGACCATTATACAAACCTACAGTGTTAGGTAGGCTTTTACCAATTTTTTAAAGTCCTTAAAGCAGATAGCTTTCCTAACAGATGCTTCTCTGCCTGGTGCCTATCAGACCACTTTTCCTAGTTCTAGTTTAGGGCACTATTAGATCTTTGTTCTTTTTCAGAAGTCCATCTGCTATATAGTAATAATAAGACCTTTGAGGAAGTTTAGAATAGCATGTATCCATGTAAGGTAAGAAATGGGAATCAGAGCTGTTCTTTTCCTGGTTCTACAAGCTGTTGATTATGACAGTAGGGTCCATCTTGATGACCTTTATGATGGCCGACACCTGACTATCTACCAGAAAGCTCAGTACTCAACACTACAGAAGAAAGGCAAAGAAAAACAATTACCTTTTAACCACATTATAATAGAAGATTGCACAGGGATCACACCAATGTGTAAAGAATAGATGAGAATATCTTGCCTCTCTGTCCTGTGTTGTATGACATACATGTTTTCCTACTTATGAGTAAATTTTACCCCAATTATACATTCCCAAATAATTTATAGATGAGTCATGACACAACCTGAGAAACTGTATTAGATGATTGAGGAGGTATTTATATATGATAATGATAAAATATCAATATTCATGTTGTGACTTTCAATAAAGTTGGGTCAGTAAAATGTAAAAAAAAAAATTTACATTAGTGCATTGTTTGAGTCATATCTTAAAAGAGAGGCCCCAATTCAATGGATATACTCAAATATTGCAGATGTTTAAGCTACTCTGTTTATATTTATCTCTTCATATTTCATTTATAATATCAAGTTTAATTGGTGACTATCGCACAAATTCTCAGCCAGCCACCAGAGAGTTGTAACCTCTACAAATACTCAGACTGAAGAGGTGATTCTGTTCTTAGACTGCATCCAACTGCACATCTCCTTAGACTGCCCTGAGTTCCTGCCTCCTCCTGGCTTATATTTCTTTCTGGTGCTGGGTGTGAAGGCATGGGATCCCAAGTGCTGAGATCACCTTTGTGTGAGTTCTGTTTCTTTTTTAGACTGGATCAATTTCATATATGTTGGTGTGGCTTTGAACTAACAGAGATCCATCTTGCTTTGCCTCCTGAGTGCTGGGATTAAAGGTGTGTGCCACCACTGTGTGGCCCTTATGGCTAATCAATGTGGCTAGTTTTCCACTCTAATCTTCAGGCAAGCTTTATTTGTCATATTATAAACAAAATATAATCACAGATGACAATATAATGAATTGTTCAAACATGATCACTTTCCAGAGTGTAAGGAAAAGCAGAAGCATGTAACCATGGAAACAGATACACACTGTTAGAGACCCACACAGGTCCAGGCATGCTGTCATCTAGGGAGTGTTGTGTGTGCCCTAAGTTTTTGTCTTGAGATATAAGGCTGATTATTAGACACTGTGTTAGTAATATAATACACATCTCAAGACACAACCCTCAGTTTCTGTCCACTCAATAGAGGAGCATTGTGCTACAATGACTTGCTGAGCGCACACTAGAGAGAGAGAGAGATTCATGAGGCTTCCATTGAACTGATAATGACTGCACATCTGAGATCTCAGCATCTTGAGGCCAAAGCAGAAGGATCCCCACTGTCTAACCTGGAATTCAAAGCAAGACTTGCCAAAATAGAAATAAGAGCAAAAATTGAAATTGTGTGCTCACTTCAATTAGTAAAGGTTTGGCTCAATTACTTAAATTCTCTTGAGTCAATGTTTAAGAAAAATTCTACCATTCTAATATCTAAAGAATGTAGCTTTAGTGAGTTGAGAATACCAAGTATTTGTCTTAGTTACTAGTCTATTCTTGTGAAGAAACACAGTAAACAAGGCAGCTTACAACAGAAAGCATTTGATTGGGGACATGCATACAGTTTTAGAGGGTGAGTCAATGGTCATCATGATGGGGAGGGAGGCAGCAGGAAGGCAGGCATGGGCTGGGGCAGTAGCTGAGGGCTCCTGTTGGATCCATAGCTGCAGGTAGACAAGGAGACTGGCCCTGGTGTAGGTTTTAAGCTCAAAGCCTACCTTTAGTGTCACAGCCCCTCCAACAAGGCCATGCATCCCAATCCCTCCTAAAGAGTCCATCACCTGGGAATTCAAATACATAAGCCTATGGAGGCCATTCTCATCAAACCACCCTAATATTTTAAGTGTGTGAGTTGTGTTTCTTGTCACCTTGACAAAATACCTGGCAGAAACAACTCCAGGAAGGAGAGGCTTATTTCCTGTCACATTTTTAGAGGCATCAGTCCATAAGAGTGAGCAATGGCAGAGGGGTTCTCTCTGCTGCACTGAGCCCAGAGTAAGGCTGACTTGCTCACACAGCAGACAGGAAGCAGGAGACATGGACCAGCATCGGGATGGGTCAGCCTCAGTAAGGCTTGCACCTGGTAAGTGACTTCTGTCATCCAGACTCCACTCTCCTAAAGGCTCATGTGGTTAAAGTTCAGATTTCAAAATACGAGAAAATGCTACAACATGGGAAAGCATAAATGATACAAAAGCTGGGCATCACAGCATATGCCAGCATTAAGGAAGCTGAGGAAGGAGGATATAGAAATCAATACTAGCCAAGGACCTAGTGAGACTCTGGTTCAGAAAAATTAAAGTTCCTGGGTAAAACCACTTAAAAAATATAAAGGTCAGAGATAAGTGGAAAACTTGAAACATAATACCCAACACTTGAATAGTTCATAAAGAAGCAAACGTGGGTCAGAAGAAAAACACAAGAATGTACTACACAGATTTTCAGGTTGGGTGGTACCTACTTATGATCCCAGCCTTTGGAGAAGTTGAGTCAGGCAGATCTTGAGTTCAAAATCACTTTCAGACATATAATGACTTTGACCTGGGTAACTTGAGACTTTGTCTCAAAGCAACAACCAAAATGAAATGGAAGATAAGTTACAAATATATCAGGCAGAGAGTGGGTTAGAAATGAAGAGCCAGTTATGTTATCTGAAGCAACCAAAATTGAAACATAAAATACTTCGTCAGAAACAGAAAAAATATGTAATAAGCAAGCTCAAGAAATATAAATAAGTGCATTAATATCAGGAATTTTTTGAGACAGAGATTGTACTCAGATAATTGAGCTTCAAAATGTGTGAGGCAAAAAAAATAATGAGTTACAAAAGAAACCAAGAAACCTATAATCATAGCTGGGGATTTAACAGCAGACAGAGGATTAATGGGAACAGAGATTTGAACATCAGAGTCACCGTGATCTGACACACATCCATAGACAACTGCAGTCAACAATAGCCACATAAAGAAGCTCACCTGGGATGTTTGTCATGATGCCCTATTTAACAATCATAGCATATCTTAGTTAGAGCTGGAAAGTGGAGACTCTGAATGTTGCTCCCTGACTAACACATAAGTGGAGACAAGATGTGGAAATGGTACTCTATGGGGAAGCACTTGCTTGGTGTGTTCATGCTTCAATCCTAGCACGACAAAGCGCACATACACAGATGGTTTAGAAATGAAAGTCAATTTCCAGGCATGCTGAGAAGCCGAGGCACAATGGTCAAGTGTTCAAGTCAAACTTACCTATATTGCAAGTTTGATGCTAGCCTAGGCTCTCTCAGACTCTTTTTTTCAAAACAGAAAGAGAGAGAGAGAAGAAAGGAATCCCATAAACAATATACCCTTAGACAAATCACAAATCAAAAATGAAAAAGTAAATTATACACATATAAATGTATATACATACAATAATAAATAAAATGAATCATGCCATTTGCTGATGTTAGTATATGCACACTTAATAAATGTAGTCAAGTTATATTATGAAATAAAATATTTACATTAATTATTTCTCAATTAGCCCCATAAGAAGGCTAGAAAATATAAAACAAATTAAGTATTAACTAAAGAGAAGGAAAATCAGTAGAGAAATAAATAATATAGGTAATGGAGAAAAGTCACAAGGAAGAAACTAGATTCCTTTTGAAAATTACTGATGAATTACTCATAATGCTGACCAAGAGAAGAAAATAGAACTCAGCAATGGCTAATCTAAGGATTTGCCAAACCCTATAAGCATGGAAAGAACAATGCATATCTGTTAGTAGTGCCTTTGTGCCAACACATTTATTTAAATCCATTTTCTTGAAAAATAACCCCCCCAAAAAACCTCCATATGCCTATTAAATAAATTATCTGTTGAGAATATTATCACTGACGGATGCTCAGACTTGGATGTTTTCATAAGAAACTAAATTATTTAATGTTGAAAAATACAACAACCACACAAATGTTCACAAAATTCATGAAGAACAAGAATAGACAAGAGTAAATAAAGAGATACCTTAATAGAGGGACCCATTATAGGTTTGAAAAGAAAACTGACTATAGAGAAATGTCCAGAGACCTACAAGGATGATCCCAACTAGTAATCTGAGCAACAATGGAAAAGCTACTTTAAATGCCCTTCCCTGATAATAAGATTGATAACTATTATATGCCATCATAGAGCCCTCATTTAGTAGCTGATGGAAACAGAAGCAGACAGCCACAGCTAAACACTGAGCCAAACTCCTGGAATCCAGTTGCAGAGAGGGAGGAGTAATAAGAAAAGGGGTCAAGACCAGGCTATAGAAACCCACAGAGACAGCTGACCTGAACAAGGGGGAGCTCATAAACCCCAGTCTGATACCTGGGAATCCAGCATTGGACTGACCCAGATCCCCTGAACATGGGTCTCAGTTAGAAGGCCTGGCCAGTCTAAGGGACCTCTGACAGTGGAACCAGGATGTATGCCTGATGCACAAAAGGACTTTGGGAGCACATTCCCCATAGAGGGATTTAGATGACCCCTCCTGGAAAGCATCACCCTTATGGAGTGGGTGGGAGGATTGGATGGGTGGGGTGTCCAGGAGACATGGGAAGGAGGGAGAGGGAACTGGGATCTATATGTATAATAAGAAAAAATAATAAATATAAAAATAAATACATAAATAAATATTTTTAAAGTATAATATAGTCCAAAAAAACAAAATCAAAAACAAAATATTACCACACCGTATCTAAGTTTATTTAAATATAATAATATAAATAAGAATAATATAACATGGAGAGGTAATTTGCATTTAGTATAAAAAACCAATCAAATGAATGTACTAAAGACCACGTAAAAGATGCTGTACTCAAATGTACTCGAGGAAAACTGTCTTGAAAGGCATAGATGTTACCATACTTGATGGAAACACTGACTCAGGTCAGGGACAGTGTGTAAATGCTACCTTCACCATTCTTTTCTGGTGTTTTAGTTTTTCGAGATAGGGTTTCTGTGTATTGCTTTGGAGCCTGTCCTGGAACTAGCTCTGTAGACCAGGCTGTCCTCAAACTCACAGAGATCCACCTGGTTCTGCCTCCCAAGTGCTGGGATTAAAGCCATGTGTCACCGACACCTAGCTGTTACCTTCACCAGTCTTACTAAACTTTTGTTTAAAGAAAGATTTAGCAATCATTGTGAAATAAGTAAGGGACATAAGGGACAATAAGTGAAAAAATCTTTGCCTGTGGACAGTTTTGATGTTTTCAAAGGAAAACCAAGGAGGGTCAGGGAATTAACTAGAAATTGTGGACAAGTTTACCAGGGTGGTGTCAACAAACACTACAGCAATAAATTTAACGAAAGGCTTAAAAAATTTCAACCCAGAATTTCATTTGTTAAGACATTTAAATTTTATGGTAACAGCTTTATCCAAGTCAATTTATATATGTCCAAGTCAAAACGCAGATTCTTTGTAGAAGTCTACAAGCTCATTAGAAATTTAATAGTTATTCAAATGACATATATTTTAATAGTTATTCAAATGGCAAAGGAGAGAATCCATTCTCTCCTTATAAACTAAACAATATTGGAGAGCCAGCGCAGTGGCTTATAGGGTAAGAGTGCCTGTAGCACAAGCCTGGTGACATGACTGAGCCTGCAGCCCATGTGAAAAGCACATGCAGTCCCAGCATTCCTACAGAGGGGTGGGAGGCGCTGACGCTAACGGGTGGATGTCCAGGAATCAGCTGGCTAGATAACCTGGAGTAAACAGTGCAGCAGCACCAATAATGAGAGACCCAAGGTGGGAGGCAAAAGACAGCAGCATCCACACATGCATTGGCTGCTGTGTATACACACACACACACACACAGCACACACACACAGCACACACACACACAGAGCACATACACACACACACAGCACACACACACACAGCACACACACAGCACACACACACACAAAGCACATATACACACACACAGCACACACACACACAGCACACACACAGCACACACACACACAGAGCACATACACACACACACACACAGAGCACACACACACACAGCAAACACGCACACACACACACACACAGCACACACACACACACAGAGCACACACACACACACAGCACACACACACACACACAGCACATACACACACAGCACACACACACACAGAGCACACACACACACACAGCACACACATACACACAGCACACACGCACACACACACACAGCACACATGCACACACACACAGCACACACACCCACAGAGCACACACACACACACACACAGCACACACACACACAGAGCACACACAGCACACACACACACACAGAGACAGAGAGAGACAGACAGAGAGAGAGAGACAGAGAGAGACAGGGAGAGAGAGAGAGACAGGGAGAGAGAGACAGAGACAGAGACAGAGACAGAGAGAGACAGACAGAGACAGAGAGAGACAGGGAGAGAGAGAGAGAGAGAGAGAGAGAGAGAGAGAGAGAGAGAGAGAGAGAGAGAGAGAGAGAGAGAGACCATTAAGAACTAAAGGCAGTTGGAAAGGACAGATACTATTCAGGGCCATGGCTAACACCGACGCTGCTTCTGCCCATATTATTGGCTCTACCACTACAGACTAAGGGATTTACTTGATATCAACAGGGTATTATTGTGAATTTTGGCTCCTAGGCATGTTGGTCTTTGTGCTTCTTTCTCCAAATAGTATCTAAAATTGCATTTTATGACTACTTTCATATAAAGACAAAATTATCCCAGGTTTCACATATATGATATATGAACACGTATATAAGTATTTTAAAATAAAGTGCTTTTTATCCTCATGGGGGCTCTAAACTTCCTGGCATTGGCCATCATTCCATTTGTGTGTTGGAGAACAACCAGCTGTGACAGTAAGGTTTAATTCTTCAGGTCATATTGCTTTTTAATATCCTCTCCTCTCCCTGCCACTGGCTGTGTTAGCTCATCTTTTGAGGAGTGACAATGTCTACTTTCTTGCTCCACCCAGAATCTCATCCTCTTAACATAATTTTATAACAGAGAATTTGGGGCCTTTGGCACTGAGGCTTTTAATCTTTCTCTGTGAGAGCAATCTTCCTGTTATACATTTATACTCTTTGCAAGCAGGGCCCACGCTGATCAGAGAGCTTGTGCTGAACTGAGACAAGAGGTTGACTGTCTTCTGGCATTCAAAGGGGAACAGTGCTCAGAGGCTCCGTGTACTCTTAGCCCAAGACAGAAGAGAGACAAGCTCTGGAGAGAATTTAAAAGTAAATGTGATTAGTCACCTTTTTTTTCTTTCTATTTTTCTTTCTTTCTTTCTGTTTTTACATTTCTTTCTTTTTTAATATTTATTATTTTTTTCTTATTTGATGTATAGATCCCAGTTCCCTTTTCCTCCCTCCCATGTCCCCAGACTCCTCTCCCATCCCATTCCCACCCCACACTCTGCATGTAGGGTGATGCCTCCCAGGAGGGATCATCAAAATCTGTCAAGTCATTTGGAGTAGGGTTTAGGTCCTCCCTCCTGTCTCTAGGTTAAGGGAATATCTCTCCATAGAGAATGTACTCCCAAAGTCCTTTCCTGCACCAGGGATACATCCTGGTTCCAGTGTCAGAGGTCCCTTAGACTGCCCGGCCCTTCTAACTGAGACCCATCCATGTTCAGGGGATCTGAGTTGGTCCAACGCAGGTTTCCCAGCAATTAGTCTGGGGGTCCACGAGCTCCCTCTTGTTCAGGTCACCTGTTTCAGTGGGTTTCTGTAGCCTGGTCTTGACCCCTTTACTCATCACTCCTCCCTCTCTGCAGCTGGATTCCAGGAGTTCAGCTCAGTTTTTAGCTGTGGGTGACTGTTTCTGTTTCCATCAGCTACTAGATGAGGTGTCTATGATGCCATATAAATTAGTTATCAATTTTATTATCAGGGAAGGACATTTAAGGTAGCCTTTCCACTGTTGCTCAGATTACTAGTTGGGATCATCCTTGTAGATCTCTTGACATTTCTCTAGAGTCAGTTTTTTCATCAAACCTATAATGGCTCCCTCTATTAAGATATCCCTTTCTTTCTTTCTTTCTTTCTTTCTTTCTTTCTTTCTTTCTTTCTTTCTTTCTTTCTTTCCTTCCTTCCTTCCTTCCTTCCTTCCTTCTTTCTTTCTTTCTTTCTTTCTTTCTTTCTTTCTTTCTTTCTTTCTTTCTTTCTTTCTTTCTTTCTTTATGTTTGTTTTTGCTCTTGTCTATTTGTTGTCCCCTGACTCAATCTTCCTAGTTCCATATGTTCTCCTCTCCTCCCCTTCTCTTTCTCCTAACTCCCTCTCCACTCACTGCCCCTCCCACTCCCAATATTCTAAGGAGATCTTGTTCCTTTTCCCTTCTGTGAGGGGACTTGTATGAATCTCTTAGATTCCTCTTTGTATCCTAGTCTCTCTGGCGGTGTGAATTATAGGTTGGTGATCCTTTGCTCTATGTCTAAAATCCATATATAAGTGAATACATAACATGTTCCTCATTTTGTGCCTGGGTTACCTCACTCAGTATGGTTTTATCAAATTTTATCCATTTGCCTGTGAATTTCAAGATTCCATTTTTTTTTCTGTTGTGTAAATATGCCACATCTTCTTTATTCATCCTTTAGTTGAGGGGCATCTAGGTTGCTTCCAGGTTCTTGCAATTACAAATAATGCTGCTGTGAACATAGTTGAACAGAAGTCTTTGTTGCATTGATTTGCATTATTTGGGTATATGCCTAAGAGTGGGATTGCTGGGTCCTGTTTTAGAGTGATTCCCATTTTCCTAAGGAACATCCATATTGATCTCCAAAATAGCTGTACAAGTTGGCACTCCTACCAGCATTAGAGGAGTGTCCCCCTTTCTCCACATCCTCTCCAGCATAAGCTGTCATTGGTGTTTCCAATTTTAGCCATTCTGGCAGGAGTAAGATGGTATCTCAGAGTTGTTTTTAAACTGTCACTATTTGCAGATGATATGATATTTTACATAAGTGACCCGAAAAACTCTACCAGCGAACTCCTACCACTGATAAACACCTTCAGCAAATTAGCAGGATACAAGGTTAACTCAAAAACAAAAAATCAGTAGCCCTACTATATACAAAAGATAAAGGGGCTGAGAAAGAAATCAGAAAAACAACACACTTTACAATAGCCACAAACAACATAAAGTATCTTGGGGCAATGCTTACCAAACAAGTGAAAGAGCTATATAGCAAGAACTTTATGTAGGAATTGAATAAAAAGTCCAGATATTAACCCACACACCTATGAACACCTGATTTTTGACAAAACAGCTAAAAATTATACAATAGCAGGAGAAAGGCATATTCAACAAGTGGTGCTGGCACAGCTGGATGGTGGTTTGTAGAAAACTGCAGATAGACCCATGTCTATTGCCATGCACAAAACTTAAGTTCAAGTGGATCAAAGACCTGAACATAAATCCAGCCACAGTGAATCTCTTAGAAGAGAAATAGGAGGTACCCTTGAACAAATTTGTACAGGTGACTGCTTCCTGAACATAAATCCAGTAGCACAGACACTGAGATCAACAATTAATAAATGGGACCTCCTCAAACTGAGAAGCTTCTATAAAGCAAAGGACACAGTTGACAAGACCAAAAGGCAGCCTACAGACTGGGAAAAGATCTTCACCAATCTTACATCTGACAGAGGGCTGATCTCCAAATATACAAAGAACTCAAGAAACTAGTCACCAAAACACCAAATAACTGTATTAAATAGAGGGGTACAGAAGTAAATAGAGAATTCTCATTAGAGAAATCCAAAATGTCTGAAAGACACTTAAGAAAGTGCTCAACATCCTTAGTCACCTCTTATCTTACACTCAAATCACATTAGGGTGATTTGAGAACATATTAACTTAGCTTTTTTCCTAGTTGTAAGAACAAAGAACTCTGAGGCTTTTCTGGAGCTGTAAGGAAACTCTCACTGTCTAAGGTGTGCTTTGAGAGTCTGTGTGCACTGTGGTATCTGGGCATGACCGAAGCAGCATCTCTGTATCTGTCTTTCAAAAGCTTCCAATGAATCTAGCAATGAACAACAGGAATCAACCGTGAGAGCTACATCATGAGTCTTGATCACAGCAACACAAGGAAAGCTGCATGAACAGCCTGAATTATACCCTCACTCATGACATACCCTACATGCATGCTCATGTAATCTGACAGATCTGGATACATAACACATCAGCCGTATTTATGACTTTTACCATCAAACTCTTCTCATAGCATTGTAATCTGTCCCCAAACCTTCAGGACATCTGTCTGTGAAACTGTTCTAAAGAAATGATTTTTTTTAAGATCTGAAAAAGTGGCTCAGCAGGTCAAGGTGGTTGTTGGGAAGACTGATCACCTGAGTTTGATGCCTGGAACCCACAGGATGTAAAGGAGAGAATGCATGGCTGGCATTGTCCTCTGACCTCCATACATGTGCCATAGCATGTGTGCATGCATACATATACACATGCATGCACACACACTGAATAAATAAGTAGATGTAATTTTAAGAATTAAGAATTACCATCTCATTCTGAAGGCTTTCCCTTGATTGCCAAAGATGGTAAAATACTATAAAATAAAAACAACTTATAGAAAAAGAGGGACATGCTGTGGTGCCATGAGAAACAGCTTTCTGGAAAATTATGTTATAATAAATGTGCACTCATAAGTACTAACAAGTAGTAGAGAATATTTTATTACTATGTTAGCAGTAAGGTTTTTCCTGATGGCAGGTAATGTTACGAGTAGGTTTTTCCACCAGCCAGTCGGGTCTGGCTGCTGCGCCAGCCCCAAATAACACACAGAGACTCTGTATTTGATATAATGCTATTGGCCAGTTACTAGTTTCTTATCGGCTAGTTCTGTCTTAAATATTAACCCATTTCTATTAATCTAAGTAATTTCACTTGGTCTTATCTTACCGGAGAGAGGGGCTGGTGTTCTCTCTCTGTCCTTCATCTTGACTCCTCCCTACTACTTCCTCTCTCCTCCTTGTCTCCTAGTCCCACCTATTTTGGTTTCCTATTGGCTAACAGTGCTTTATTCATTAACCAATAAGAGAAACATATTTACAGAATAACATCTCCCATCAACTATTCATTAATAGAATAGATTAAATAAGAATGACACTAATAACAATTACAAAGCATGTAGAAATGTGGTTTAAGATGAAGGCTAGAAGTCCATGATATTATGTGGTGATATCTTGTTTGTACAAATAAAGTTTATCTGAAGGTCAGAGGGTAGAGCTTGCCACTAGTTAACCATAAAGGCCATAGAGGCCTGGAGGTCTGTACAGATAGACAGGAAGTGAGATGACTGGGTGGAGAGTGGAATATAGGTGGGAGGAAACAGAACTCTCTTCCTTTAAGAATTCTCAGTAGACTTATCATATCTGCTGATAATGTCAGTGAACTGGGAGGCATAGCACGTCTGATGCAAGAACTAGTGTGTGACTGTGAGCTATGCGTAGCAGCCCTAAGAGGGAGCTCCAGGGAAAGCCCAAAACCCACAGGGGTTTGGAGAGATCTCACTTCCTGTCTTCTGTCTTAGCCCAGCCATCTCATTTCCTGACTGTCTATTAACTAGTAGCAAGCTCTAACCTCTGATCTTCAGATATGCTTTATTTGTACAAACACGATATCACCACAATATCTCAACATGATGAGGCAAATGTCTTCAGTCTTTACTCTGAACTATTTGAGAGAGGATCAAAAAACAAAAACAAACAAACAAGCAAGCAAGCAAAAAGACAAAGACAAAGCAATGTATCTTAGTGGATGTGAAACTCTGTACCAGGAATCTTTCTTCATAATAGGTCCTCTTTGGTTGTTGAATTTCTACTTTCAGTTCCCTAAAGACAAGCTCACTAAGTTTAGTACTGTTAAATGGAATTCTAGAAATAAGCAGCTCATGATTTTTAAATGGTGCATTGAATTGTATGTCAGTGGCAGTAAGACTACTTACATGGGTATGTCTTTGCTTATCACATTCACTCTATGCACAACCCACCACTTATCACTTATTAGCACCCAGCTAACAGATCACCTAGCAAAGCACCAAAGAGCCTGTGTTCAGTTGACTCTCATGTTGTGCCCTAATGCTACACCCTAATGTGTGCGTCATTCACCTTACTCTTATCATAACATAGTCACTAAATAATTCACACTGTCTCAAGAAGGGTGAGTACAGTATATTTTGGAAACACCACAAACACATAACTTGTTATAATAAGTTGTTGTCGTTTTATTTTAAGTTAATAATGTCTTACTTTGCTCTGGTGGTTTCAAGGAAAAAGGATGCCAAAGGGAGTGGTGCTATTAGGAGGTGTGGCCTTGTTGCAGTAGGTGTGGCCTTGTTGGGGAAATGTTTCATTGTAGAGGTAGGCTTTGAGGTCCCTTTTGCTCAAGCTTCCCACAGTGTGACAGACTACTTCCTGTTGCCTTATGATAAAGAGCCAGCATCATTCCTGCATGCATGCTGCCATGCTCCTTGCCATCATAATAATGGACTGAACCTCTGAAATGTAAATGAACCACTTCAATTAAATGTTTTCCTTTATAAGAGTTGCCATGGTCATAGGGTCTCTTTACAGCAATAGAAACCCTAAGATATAGGTTAAATATATAAATACATTTATAATATGAGCAAAGAATTGTAACTCCAATACCAATAGCCTACTTTGGAAGAGAGAGGGAAGTAGTTTAAAAAGAGAGTACACACACACACACACACACACACACACACACACTCACACACACACACACACAGAGAGAGAGAGAGAGAGAGAGAGAGAGAGAGAGAGAGAGAGAGAGAACTGACTTGTTTCTATCGACTGCTTCTGAGCCCTGTGGTTTTTTGCTACTCTTGTGAATCATAATGTAAATAAATATCTGTTATGCAGATGGTCTTAGTCAACCCACAGGTTGAGAACCATTGGTCTAAATGATTAAAAAGCCTCCACATTTCAAAAAGGGGTTATTCCTCATGGTGTTGTCTGGCTAGGGCCTCTTTCCTTATCATACTAACCCAACTTGCCCCAGGATTTAAGCTGAAAAAGAATTAGCCATGCCCTCTCTGGGTTAGAAACTGATGGGTGCCATGCCCAGATCCTCTAGAAAGGTGGTTCTCATCCTGTGGGTTGGAACCCCTTTGCAGGAATCAAATGACCCTTTCACAAGGGTCACATATCAAAAATCCTGCATGTCAGGTGTTTACATTGTGATTCATAACAGTAGCAAAATTACAGCTATAAAGTAGCAATGAAAATATTTATTATTAGGGGTCATTACAACATGAAGAACTGTATTAAAGGGTCATAGTATTAGGAAGGTTGAGAATCACTGTTATAGAAGAAAATACCTTTTGATTGCCAGCTAGGAAGGTTTAGGTTGAGGTAGCATTTGAGAAGCACTCACCTTAGGTGTCACCTTTAAGTGAGAACCATAAGAATTAGCAATTAAAGTCAGTCATCCATGTATAGGGGATGGGTTGAGGCATGTCTTCAACTTTTAGCTCAGGTGGATCTTGAATTCACTAAGTAATCAAGGCTAGACTTGAACTAACTGTCTATTTACTTCATCCTATACGCAGTAGAGCACTACTATGCTTAAGTAAGATAAATGGCATGTTAGTGAAATGTTTCATAATTCAAAATCAATACAGAAACTCCATGAACAAATACCAAATTTTAAATAAAACCATTTATTAGTATATTCTAGATCACCCACAGAAAATTGTATAGACTGCATTGGGTAGCCAACACTGGTACTCAGTGAGGATGTGGTATCAACATTTACTCCTTGAGTTTTAAACAATACTGTTGAGTGGGAAAAATATAAGTGATACAATAAAACTTAAGACAAAAACTTTCATTTTCAAACACAAGACACTACAATTATGTCTGTACATAACACAAAATTCAAAATGGTAGTTATATATCAACATTATTAAAAGAATACATTTTTGGAGTGTAGGACACAGTGGAGGCTTAAGTTTAAGTTATGTTAAGTAGTGTGTTTATTTTGTTCTTTGTATCTTATATGTAAATATATGTGTGTTGGGCTGAAATAGAAAGGTGAGTATTATGAATCACTCTTTAACATCTAAGTCCCTTATATATAAACATATTTATACATGTCATAGTAGCAGAAAATGGATGAGTATATAAATATATTGCTCTCCAGAAAAAGAAGTTTAGCTTCCCAATTTTTAAAGCAAGTCATAAAGATTGTGGATGATCATTATTCACAGCTACTGTGACTCTCATACCATATTTCTATAGCTCCAGAATATAATAGGATCTTTCTATTGATTAGGCGTACCCTGAGAAACATTTAACCAAATCCTAAGTCCCACCTGTAAAGTGAAGAACACATTCCCCATTTTCTCAGGCTTGAAGTTATGTGTCAAACCTCTTCACATGGCTCACAAGTTTATGAGTTCCAAGTGAGTAACTGAAGTCAGAGAAGACAGCAGGGGCACCATGGGGGCACTGAGCCCTCGATCTTGATGTGGCATATGAAACCAGTCACTGGTTGTGCTGACATTCTTATTCATTCTTGTTTATACATCTTGACCCAAATTGTAGTAACAAAAGAATCTTTTGACAATTGATTCAACCCTACATTAAGCCTGATAGAGTAGATGTGGGAAGAAACCCTTTCTCTGGCATTTCTATGACATGAGATTAGAGTAATCCTATTGTGCTGCAACCTTGTGAAGGGATGAGCTGTCATGGCAACTTCTCACGCTCTCTGATGTGCAGCTTCTGTGAAAATTTGTGAATAATAGATAAGTTGGAGGGGGCCAGGTGTCACTCTGACAGCCAAAGCAGTTATTATGAGTAAGACTCAGATGGCATTGAAGCAACAGGTCGGGTTAGTCAATGCTGAAAAGCATGCCCTGGTTAATGTCATGATGACCTCGTCTGTCTCTGTAACAGGTAAATGCAACAATTCTGCAGAAAAGGCCAATGCCAGGGAACCTGGAACAGTGGAGTCTATTCATGAGGATATTTGCATGTCTTATTCTGCTGGGTGTCTTCTACCTGGCATACCTTCCTGTCAGGTGTGTGATTCTTAATGCTATCACCCTTTTCTCCCTGTCCTTGCTGTACTAATCTACCACTTTTAAAATAAGCAGGAAGTAACTCACATTGGTGTGTTTCACTGCAGTAAGACACCAGCTATTCCCCCTCAGTCTTTGCAGAGTAACTTCAGTCCCTTAAGACAAGGACTCTTCTAGTGTTCTTGTGTACTGTCTGCTTACTGCAGGTGGGCTGCAAGCTGCTAGAGAAGAGAGTGCTTGTCCTAATCATTGTCTGACCTTCAGCAAGTCTAACACATAAACAAATTACCTCAGCCATCAAGGGTTCTCAAAGGTAGCCCTTTCTAACAAGGATGGAAGAAAGATACTGACTCCTGTAGAAAGCATCACTCCCACCCAAAAATGAGCTGTCATCTATAGCAAGAAATGGTCAGTGTCCTTGTGTTCACAGCTGCTGACTGGTGTCTCTTCTGTCCTCATTTTCTATCTTCTCTTCCCAAGTTCTCATTCACCAAATAGCATCCTCTCATCTTGTTCAAACCAACAAAGCAGCCATAACTCCCAGCATGGGAAGTCACTAACTTGATTATCTCTGTGAAAGGGTCCATTTTTTAAAATATGGATAAAGCTTTGTTATCTTGGACAAACATATGATTAAAATATACTAGATGACTTAGAAATTTAGAAAATTTCCAAGATGATGTCAATCCAAAGAATAGATACAAAAACTACTGAGAAGTGTTGGTAGTTATCTTTATTATTCAGGCATGTAACCCTATTATCCGGTGTCAGGATCTTAAAAACACTTGAACTGAAAATTAGAACTAAATATGTGTGACTTGTGTTGCCCAATCTTGAAATGTATTATTTAAAGAACATGATTTTAAAAATAATAGTAATAAAATAAATAAATGTTTACCATTTCTCATTTCCTTCCAGGTCGAGGTAGGAAGTAAGACTTCTAAAGAGTTCTACATTCTGAGAAGCTTACATCAGAAAGCAAACCTCTGCTGTTGCCTGGTATCCTGGAAACACATTACCACGATAGTTCAAGTCTCAAATATTGAACTTGGGTTAAGATGTTTCCACACCAGTAGAGTTCCACATGTTAACAAGAATCAGTGGCATGGATAGCATTATTTGAGTGTAATTACGCAATGCATATGCATCATTGTGCTTTTTGTGTAGACAAAAATATCTGTTTTGGTATATTTGCATATATTAAAAGACTATATGTTGTAATGCACAAAGATGCATATGTATTTAAAAGTATTTTGTTCATGTGAAAAGACAATGGTCATAAGAAAAAAGAGACAAAATTCCAAAAGACTTAATTTAGTTTCATAAAAATTAATTTATATGGAATTAAGTTTCATAAATATAAGCCTGACTTAACTATGTTTCTGGGATGAGACCCAGGGTACCAAGCAAAGTGACCAGGATACAATGAGACTAAAAACAAGGAAGCACTTTAAAGCAAATGCTCAGGAATAATGCCTAAAACACTGTTTAAAAACGTTAAAGCAAGGCCCTGGGAGTGTAGTTTGGCATTCACCTCATAGGCATGAAGCTGTGGTTCTGTCCCCTGTGCAGCAAAACTAAACAGATGATGTGGTTCTAAGGTGAATGGTCTCCTACAGCCTGCTGTGTTTGAATACTTGGTCTCCAGCTGGGGTCTCTGTTTGGAAGTTCAATTTCGAAACTTTCAGAACGTGGAGACTCCTGGACCGAGGTGGTTGGGGGCAAGCCTTGAACTTGTATACTTTACTTCCACTTTCTGTTTCATTGCCAATACAATGTCACCACTCCCTGCCTACGCTGTGCCTGCCCGGCATCACTAACTGTATCTCTGTAACTGTAAAAAAAAAAGCAGCACTCTCCATCATAAAATTCTGGCCAGCTGTGTGATCTGTCCATGAGAGAAGAAACTAATAAAGTGAACAAGTTAAAGCAGATACACAGATACTTGATATTGTGAAATGCTGGTTTAAAATATCATCTGGCGCGTCTCTTAGTGACCCCCCCAAAAAAAGAAGCCTTCCAAAAATGAGTGTGAAGGCTCAAATAAAGACACATTAAAATACAAAATCTAGGTGATATACAGCATAATGCTGGAATCTAGAAGGAATTTGCACAACTTCCCAGCTGATGGAACTAGAAGCACACCTCACTGAGATTTCCCTCCACTCACCTAAACGTTTCCATGTAAAACAAGGACACATTTTCTTGATGTTGGAGATTAAACTCAGAGCCTTGAACATGATAGATAAGAGCTGCCTCTCCAGCTGTAGATACAATTTTTGAGATATTAACAAAACACTTCATATCTGGAAGACCGCCTTGATCCAACTAGATGATGAAATGGTCTCTGTCTGTCTGTTTGTCTGCCTGCCTATCTATCTATATATCCTGCAAACAAACATCCAATTTGGCTTGCTGCTTCAATTTGTCTAGATAAAATCCTTGCTTTAGAGTAGACTTGTAAATACTGGTTCACAGTGTTCACTGTCCTCATGAACATTGCTCTGACCAATTTGCGTGAATGGGGCATTAAATGTTTAAATTTCCAAAAACACAATCTTCAAAAGGCCCCTTCTCCCGAGTGCCCCTTTGCAAACTGCACTAGCCCTTTCCTCTTCATATTTCAGCCTTAAGGACTCAAACTCATTTGCAAGAAGTAATTGCAAGCTTGTAGCATCTGCAAACTTTTAACAGCCTTGGCATGCTTGTGGTCTTTTCCTTCAATGAAAAACAGTCAAGCTGCTACTCTCATCAGTATAGGTGAAATCTTACGTAACTCATAGGGTCTCTAACCCCACAGGTTGTTTCCTGTCCACTTGAAAACTGCTTTTCAGCTGGACCGGGATCCTCTGCTCCTCCACACACTTGTCCCTTCAGCAGCTACTGCCCACACATGCATCTCAGATTCCTCAGCTTTCACCTGCTTCCTAATTCTCTAGATCACTTTCCAGTGTGTCCAACCATTTGACTGAGCATGCTTACAGCTCTTCAGCCTTATTTCTGCTAGGAGGTATGTTCAAGGCTCTTCCTAGATCTTGGACTATATTCTCACCCCTATAGGAGTTTCTGGCCTACTCTTCAGACAGCCATTCCTCCTGTCCACACTTCTCTTCACACATCCCACCTACAATACTTCTTTTGTTAACAGTATGGCCATCTATATGTTGCTTACTCTGTTTGTATGCATCCTATGTTTTCAACTATGATGAATAGTTCCAGATATGCCTGCTTCAGAATCTTCTCAGTGAAATAGGATGTTTCACAGAATTGGCAAGTGAATTAAAAAGTGCAAAGACACCTTTGCACATTCTTGATTCCTGTGATAATGGTGCAAGCTTATTTTCTGAAGTCTTAGCCTTCATGTCTGGCATCTCACACATTTCTACTAACTCCAAAAGAATACAAAGCATAACTCGATAATGTATCCTGGTGTGTCTCCTAGGCAACCCCATAATGACATCTTCCAGAATACAGGATACCTGTTGCTTCTCATCCCTCTGTGAAACTTTCTGTGAAAACAAAGAATGAAATATTGCTGTGTGTTGCTATCTTTTGTCTTCTTCCATGGGAATTTTGTCATATTGAAAACAAGACATTCCCTGAGTTTTAGAGTCAGGAAAAGGGGATGATACAGATGTCCCAGTGAAGGCTGAGCTTTCAGTCACTTCTCAGCATGTTGACCAGTTGTGAGTCTCAGAAGCACTAAGGTAATCGGTGATGCCTGGGGAGGGAGAATCATTTTCTTTTGGGTGTGTAGGTTGCCCACACCAATTGGATGACCCATGTGCTTTTGATCAGCATCAATTGTACTCTGTAGGTTATAAAAATAATAAAAAAGGAGAAAAATGATATTATGGGGGGATGTTGGGATAGGTCAGGAAAGAGTTAGAGGGAAGGAAAGGGGGATGGTTAGAATTACAATATAGGTATGTATGAAATTTTTAAAGAATAAATCTAAAAAATATAGTACTAGAAAATTGCATATTTAAACATTTTACTTAGTAGAATGTTGTAAATTAAAGCATAATAAAATAATTTGTTTCAGTTCCCTGTTAGAATGGAAAGAAAAATCAGTGTAATTTTAGCATCAATTTTAAATTTCTCAAAAGATATATAATTATGTCTACTTAGAAATGACAACTACTATCTGTTAGGCAATTGCATTTGTGACATGTTCTGTAACTGTTCACTCTTTTATTCCTCTCAGAAAAGAATGATAGCAATTGTGCCTATCTCTATGAAAACCCAACATGTTAAATGATGTTCAGTGTGAGCCGAAACCATAATCTGTCCATGTTCCATGATTCCTATCCTCATGCATTTTTTTATTCCTCTTGGACTTCGAGGGGAAGCTTCCATATAATGTGTATTTGATTTAGGATCAATAATAATAATAACCCTCAGCACCCACCAGAGTGGTGGGGTGGACATGAAGTCCTGCTCCCACATGAGGGTCTGTGGGCAGTTACCTGCAGGGAGAGAGAAGACTCAGTTTTCCTTCATGGTGTGCTCCCTATGGAGTTGGCCATGATCCAGAGAAAGGCCATGCACCCAAGAGTATATGAGCAGCAAACATTGGACTTGATTTAGGAAAGAAACAACTACACATGAAGTAGAATGTATAGGGAAGGATGGCTGACCTGAGAATATGAATATGATCAAGACATATTGTATGCTATTCCTAAAGAACTAATAGAAATGTCAGAAAAGGAGTAATGATCACCATACAGGTTTGTGTGTCTTAGCTTTTGTTTTGTTAAAGGGCAATGTATGACAATCTCACATAAGTTCTGGAGGTGTAGCTGACCTCTAGGCTTGTGGGTTGCTATGATTATAGGAAGCCCCCTACCTTCTCTGTATTTCAAATTCCTACTATAAAACTGGTGGTGTTTAGAGTTTGATATGATTTTAAAGTGCTCACCATAACATATAGCCAGCTTTCAAATTATTACTTATTTTAGCCATTTTCTTGAGAGTGTGACTGCACCTCTCATTTTTAGTAATATTTGTTGATTGTTTTTAAATCAGATACTGTACTGAGCAAACTTTTATTGATATGGACCAGTTGCTTTTCCAGATATTAAATCCTTCAAGCTAAGCGCTTCCATTCCCATTCTACAAATGACAGTGCTGGAGTGGAGAGCATCGGTGGTAATCACAGAGCCCACCACTGGCTGCTTTGCCGAATTTTACCTAGATTCAACTGTTGCTTATTACATCACTGTCTGCTGCTTCTCTGTTGAAAAAAAAACCAGACCAAATTTTACACAGGCCCTACTTGGTAACATCTCAGAGATGGTATGTACTGTGTTCCCAGAGGACAGAGTGGCAGTAGCTTCCAGCATAGAACCAAAGCACATGTGTACTCTGCGAGTACACAGACTGACTCAGGACAAGGTGTGCTGCCTGAGAGGAGTCCCAGGAGGAAGGCTCTATTCATCCAGGTCTGTCTACCAGTTTACTCAACTCTCATGGGTTTCTGATTTGAGATACTTATTCTACTTTGCTCCGTTGAAAAAAAGATTAGCCTCAAAATACATTCTCTCTCTCTCTCTCTCTCTCTCTCTCTCTCTCTCTCTCTCTCTCATCTTAGAAAACTATGAAGAAGATCATAAATTACATAAATTAGTTTTACCTTTCTAGTACTAAATATATTAGCAGCCTGTTTTGTAAAGGGTTGTGGAGAATATAGAAGAAATATAGCTCATGGAATTATTTGAGTGAAATTGAAAACATCTTATAGTATGGAAACTGAAGGTAATGAGAATTTTCCTTGGGTTTCATTTAGGTGTTAATACTACAAATGTATAGTCTTGGCTTATCAGTAGATTATTTATGAAAGGTTTGTTGGTTTTCTTTTCATCAAATTAAATGTGATGGGGGTTTCTATCCTATACATTTGACAAGAAACTCAATTTGAGTCTTATATCTCACATAGTAGCAACAGTATATGAGGGACCTGGACAGTATAGGGAAGCTATCTATCCTCTGGTCTATTTCAGCTGCCATGCATATTTCCACACTGCCAAAGTCCAGAGTCCGGAAGACCATAGAGGGCGAGCATAAAATGGATGTTTCCAGATCTGTACTTGGGGAACTCGTTCTCTTCCCAGTGTTCAATTCCACCCTTGTGGAATCAACTGCCTTGAAAGCACTCATCATTATTTTTTAGCTTACATCCTTATGTCATACTGACCCATTTGTAAGCCAAGCAATAGCTTCCTGCTCAGCTGGGCTCTCCATATGGCTACAGATGCAGCACAGGGTGGGGCAGAGCTGCAGCTGTTGTGGGTGACCTGTGGCTCTTGGCCACTTGTCAGGAAGTTTAACTCTGGCTCTGCAGTCTACACAGCCTCAATTCTGGTTACAATTACATTTCTATGAAGGGCTGATTTACCAAGTCCAGGCCATTCATAGAATCCAAGTTCACAGGCTCTTCTGAATATGAAGATGTCTGTACACATGCTCTGTTTACTAAGTGAATGTGATGTTCTGTAGGAGGTCTGAATGGCCCATGTCATGATAAACGCTGGGAGGGTGAAACCCCAAAGTGAAAGTTAATGAGAACACAAACTGTTTCTTGTGACTTTCTTTCCAGAATAAAAAGAAAACCCGGATACATCACCACATCTCAGCCTTTGCAATAAGGTCCAGTGATCCTGTATTCAACATAAGAGCTATGGTTAGACTTAGACTATGGCTTTGTTGAACATATCACCATTTTAATTGTGCACCTGGTTTGTGCACCAACTTTAGCATCCTAAAACTGTGTTAGACACCACAACCCCACAGCCCCAGGTCTTTACTGGCAGCCCTAACCCCAGCCAGCTGCAGCAGTAATAGGGCAGCATTGGTGAGAATCTGCTCCATGTGCCTATATTCATTCCCTAGCTTGGTCAGGAGGGTAAGAAGGAGCCATTTTCTGACTTCGACTAAGCTATCTCTTACTGCACAAGCCAAGAACCTGCTATGGTGGATGCTAAGGTTACCAAACACTTTAATTCTTGCTGTTTGTTTGAGAACTATCAGAACTTGCTATTTGTTTGTATCACAAAGTGATTACAAACCGTATCAGGGCAGTGTTCCATTTAACATCAAACTTTAAGTCTAAGGACATGTTACTTTGGAAAAGAGGTCTTGCCTTTGTTTCCACAGAAGACAAAAAGCTATAGATTCCTTCCAGACTAATATTATTTGATCAATCAAGACTCCCTGAAGCACTAGCCCAGGTGATCCAACATCCAAAACAGCTGATACCATGCAGCCTCACAGAACATTACAGACAGGATTTATTCAGGGTTCTGTGTTTTCTTGGGATCCCCTTGGGATTGACAGTGCTCCCAAACAGCAGAAAGCAGTTTTAAGAGAAATGTGTGCAAATTTCCAAATATTGTTTATATATGTTTATTTTCATTTAAATGGGGTTGGCTATAAATGGTTAATGATGATAGTCAATCTCTCTAAATAAAAAAGGGAATATGATACATAAATGAATACTTTGCATTGGTATGGATTTTGGTTTATTGATACAAATTTAAGGTCAATTTTTATATGTTTATTTCAACTCTTTTTGAGGTATTGTGTTTATACAGCTCATTAAAAAATATAATGTATAATTAAATGCAGATTATAGATAGTCACCTATATTCCAAACTTACATTAGATGTTAGTTAGGTTTTCTAGATATACAGAGATATATTTCAAATGGGTATGTATTCTTCAAAATCTTTCAAAGACTTACAGAATATGGCATTTAAACTGGTTTATTAGAGTGACTATAGTGTATTGTGACTATTAGACACAACTTCTCCTGGCAACATCAATTACACCAGAGAAGAAGATGGGCACCGAAGAAACTTCTTATGGAGTTTGCCTTCCACATGGCAGGGATAGCCATTTGGGCAAAAAACTACTCTTGCCTAGACTGCTTGCCTAGACTGTTTGCACACTGTACAAATTGGAAAGCAAGTTACAAAGAAAGGTGACTGCTGAACTAGACAAAGGACAGATGGTCCTTCAATGTTCCTGCTTCATCAGAAAGTCTGCCAGATATTCAGGTCTATAGGCTGAAGAGGAATGCCCCAACATTACAGAGGAAACTTGGGTGACTGTCTAGGCAACAAGATGTCTCTATCAATTCTAGAGTTTGCATTATATCCTTCTGGTGTCTTTGAATGCATTGAAGGTAGATAATTATATTTATGGTTTTCCTTAGTTATGAAACTACACAACTTTAGACTCAAATATAGGATAAATAAAATATTTTCTTTAAATTTTGCTAAGTGTTAATGAATGTCATAATTATAATTTTATTTTTTAAATGCCCATGCACATTTTATTTATAAAAACTATCAGTGCCAAGTTAAACAAGTCAAACAATTAAAGCCTCTTTATATTCCATAAAATATTACAGAAAGAGTTTATTTGTGTTTCAATAAAAAGATGATCATTTTAGAACAGGCAGCTAAGAGAAACTGTGCAGTTAATGAGCTTTTGTGAATAAATTTTAAGAGACTATTGCCTGTCCTTAAACTCCTTTTTCTCTTTATAAAATAAGAACTATTAAAAATGATTGACAAATTTTGAGTTAAAAAACTGTTAGAACTTTCTCTATGTTTAATTTCAACTTTATAATAGATTACAAGAAGATGCTTATGAAATACACTTGTTTCAGTACACATCTTTAAATGATAGACTTATAAGTTTGTAAACAACTACATAATAAAAAGTTTCCAAACATAGCCTGTAAGAAATCAGGCAAATTTACCATAAGCGAATTTTCTAGACCATTTCCATAGCTGCACCAGCGTGGCAGTAAACTTCTTCCAAACAGAACAAAAACAAACAAGAAAAAAGCTTCTTTGCAATTTGTTGCTGCAATTAAGAAAGTGTACAAACTTGATGGAATTAAAGCAGTCAATATAATTTAAGGAAAAATAAAGTCACAATAAGATGTATGGCACTTAATGTTTAAAAAGTAGAGCTTTGCTATCAGCTTGGTTCTTTGGACACTGCATGATTTAACAAATGGAAAGAAAATTCACCTAAAGCCTGCCTGGCCATCCACAAACTGGGTGTGGGATGTCTAGGCAGGGTAACATTTTATTATTGTCACTGATGTTGGCGCAGTGCAGTTTCCTCAGCAAACCCAACAACAACTGTTAAGGGGCAAAATAAACTTCAAACGAGAGAGAGAGAGAGAGAGAGAGAGAGAGAGAGAGAGGGAGGGAGGGAGGGAGGGAGGGAGGGAGGGAGAGAGAGAGAGAGAGAGAGAGAGAGAGAGAGAGAGAGAGAGAGAGAGAGAGAGAGAGAGAGAGAGAGAGCACAAAAAACCCAAAACCCTTAAAAAGTAAATACAGGCTCTGCATCAGCAGGCTGGCTTCAAAACACATCTGCAACAGGCGCATCCTTAGTGGAGGTGCACATCTAACTCCACAACTCATGGGTAGCTTCTTGAGAGTAGGCCCAAAGAACAGAAAGTCCCACTTTAAAGGTTTTTCTTCTCTAGACATTTTTTTTCCTGAAGCTGAATTTGAAGGGGAAATGGGGTCTACACGTTGAGCAATCAATCCTCCTCATCTTTCTCATTAAAGTAATCATCATCATTATCATTCTCCCCGAAGTATGAAACAAGGGGTCTCTACCCTGGAGCCGCTGTACCGAGACCCATTGGAGCTTGTGGCCAGATTCCCATCTGCACCATTGCTCAAATCCTGGCAGAAAGCTTGTGGCAGTGCATATAGAACCTGTTGTTGTGACGAATATTCCACTAATCAATCCATGAGCCATTTCTGTCACATATGGTTCTAAAGCTTTTGGTACCAAACTTCTGGCCACCTTGAGGTGTTCAGCAGAACAGTTCCCCGATTGATTCCAGGGCGTATGCCATGCCCACGTGCATGAGCACCTCAATGTCATCATGGATCTCAAACGTGTTGCCAAATTAAACAGAAACTCAAATTTGTCATTGGAGATGCTGCAATCAATGACAGTCTTCCTGCTGGTGTTGACTATGATGAAGGCAAGCGGATGACAGAGTTGGGAGGTGGTGGCCTGCATGCCAGCTGTTAGGCTGGGCGGTTCCTCTGTTCCAAGTTCTTGAAGGCAATTTGCTGTAGAATGAGTTTCTGGGGCTGTGACTGCTTCTGCTTGATCTTCTCCTGCCTGCGCTGACTCTCCACCTCTAAGTTCTAGCACTCCTGAGCTGAGTTGGTGAGCAGGCCAATCCACCTGATCTCCTTCTTCTCCTTAGAAATGATGTTCAAGGCCATCAGCACATTTAAGGCACCATAGACACACTGACGGATATTCATCTGATAAGAGGATACATTTGGTAGTATGTGATTGTCAGCAGCACTGAATTCTGCATCCAGCTCACCAGCCACCTCATTGTAGGAGGTGATCCCTTCCCTCAGCACATTCTCACGCACATTCATAGAGAATTGCCAGAGGCCCTCGCCATTCTTCTCGCCTTTCCTCTCGCCTTTCCTGTCCCTCTTCCCACAGACCAAGGTGAGGAGTCAGAGGCTGCTTCTGGGATGCAAAGTGAGTGTTGGGAGTATGAGAGCATCCGACTGTTTGATGCTGCAGGTCCCTGAGGCATAACAATCACCCCTTGCTGTGTGATAACAAAGGTTTTTGGCAAAAAGCTGCTTTCCAAGTATGTTCACTGTGGATGGGTGGACGGACTTCTACAAGAGACACCACACACCTTTTGCCATGTTACCAGATCCAGGAAATCAAGGCAATAACCATGTACCCTCCACAGAAGAAACCAGGGCCCAGACTTATCCAGGGCCCAGGCGGTCATGATGTGTACTCGGCAAGGTGATGTGGGCAGTGGCGGGTCCTCTCTATGCCCATAATTATAATATTTGCTTGATAACTGTTTTGCTACATAGAATGTTACTATGTTAAAATTAAAACCTTCCTTTTTATTTAGACAGAAAAGAGGAGATAACGGGAGTTGTCCTTCTGTATGCTGTGAATATAGGTTTCTCTTCTTGTTGGGTGAATAAAGCCATTTGGGCCAGTGGGAAGACAGGATTTAGCCAGGCATAAAATAGGAACAGGAATAGAAAATGGTTAATAGGCACAATCAGGGAGATGCCATAGCTGCCAAGGAATCAAAAGACCCGGGCATCACCGGTAAGCCAAGACCTCATGGAGATACATGGATTAATAGAAATGGGTTAATAATTAAGAAAGAGCTAGCCAATAAGAAGCCAGAGCCACCAGCCAGTTTATAATTAATATAAGCCTCTGTGTGTTTATTTTGGATTAAGTGACTGTGGGACCACACAGGACAGGAACTTCCATCTACATAATCATATGTATGTGTGTGTGGTGTGTGTATGAATGTGTGTGTGTGTGTGTACATGTGTATAAAAAGTGCACATGGAGGCCTGAGGTTGATTGGGATTCTTATTACATTGTTCTTCTACCTTATTCTTTGAGGCAGGGTCTCAGACAAAATCAGAGCAAGCTGGTATGGCTGGTCTCTCTAGACAGCTCATTCTAAGTATCTCCTGTCTCTAACTTTTGAGGCTGGAATAACAGACAAATCCCAACACTCACCAGCATATACATGAGTTCTGGGAATTAAAACTCTGGTCCTCTTACTTATGTAGTAATTGCTTTAACCATAGAGCCTTCTCCCAGCAACTGAGACTTTCATTTGTTTGTTTGTTTGATTGTAGAATATAGTAATATAGTTGCTATAATATAGTAAATGTGGTTTAAACTGTTCATCCAATGGTTTGAACAATGGTATCTCCTCTCAAATTCAGGTGAAACATAATCCCCACTCAAATTCCATCAAGAAGAGTGGTTTTTGGAATGTGATTAAGTCAATAGGTCTGGGCTCTCATGAATGCATCAATGTGCTTATGAAATAGGCTTGAGGGAGTTCATGCCCTTGTGTCCTTCTGTGCCTTCTGCTTCATAAAGGCAACACACTTTTGTCCTCTGAGAATATATCTGGTGATGAGGTGCCATCTAGGAATGGAGACAGATCCTTCCTAGATACCAATACTGTCAGTAGCCTGACTAATCCTCCAGATCCAGAACAATGAGAAGTATGTTAGTATTGTTTATAAGCTGACAGTATGTAGTGCATTGTTTCAGCATCTCAGTTGGGTTAAGATGATTAGTAACCAAGATAAAATAGTCCTCTGAAAGTTCATTGCTTTCTCATCAGAAATTCTGAAGAGAGAGTTTTAGGTGGACTGACAGCTGATAGATTTTCTCCAACAATTGACTTGGACAACAATTGCCCATCTTGCTCTTTTCTCTTGTTTTCTATATTTCTTATTGGTGTTACCATTTTTATGTCCATACACAGTGCATTGCAGTGGCTGTTGGTTCTTTCCCACTAACAGCCAGTGGGTTACCAAAAATTGTGCTGGCAGACCAGCATTTTTTTCCCACAGGCTCAGTAATGAAATGCCTGCAGTATGACCATGCAATGGTTTGTTTTAACTGTTAACATAATCTAGAATCTCCTGAATAGAGCGTTCAAAGAGGGTCTGTTCAGATCAGGTTGGCTTGTGGAAATGTCTGTGGTAGACTGTCTTGGTTGCTAATGTGAATTGATGTGAAAGGACCCAGCCCACTTTGGATGTCACTGTCTCTTAATCAGGGGATCCTAAGCTGCATGCATGGAGGGAGGATGATGAGCATAAACAAGCATGCCAGTATAATTGGCCAGATCTTGTCTTTTCTGCCAAGATACACAGTGAACTGGAATTGTGAGGTGAAGTACTACATTAGACATGACCTTTTCCTTGTCAATGTGTTTGTGCCTGAGCTTGCTGTAATACACTCTGCTACTGTCATGAAGTCAGCATGCCACAGCTAGACCAGAATTTAAGGAAAATACGACAGACAGAGTAGGCCCAGGCACAGCCTGTGGCTTGGAGCCAAGTCCACATGAGAGTGGTCTGTTCTAGCCAAAATTTAGTCAAAACAAATGTAGGTGTGAGAATAAACCATTTGTTAATTTTGGCCACTAAGTATGAAGTGATTTCTTACAAAACATTTTAACAGTAATGAACATGGAATATCAAATGGGTAAAAAATAAAATATATAAAATTTGACCTAAGTAAGTCACAGGGTTAATCATAACCATGCTCATTAAATTATGTAAACATTTTTTTCTCTTTTTTGGATGAGAAAGTGTTATCAAGCTTCACAATAAAAGATTCTTTCATTCTTTTCCTATCATAAAATTGTGACTCATATACTAGCTCTTCAGCATGATAGTTCACCCTCAAAGAACGGTCATGTTGACATGACAGGAATCAATGACTGGCCTAGCAGAACCATGGAGCATACAGTAGCCTTCTCTCTCTGAAGGTGATTCATGTAAAATAAAACTGAAAATCCAATCTTAAGCGCACCTAGGAGTTTTATCAAACACTTCCTGGAAAAATAGTTACAGTTTTTATTTACCATCTGGAATGCCACATGCCAGAAGCAGCGATGAGTAGCTTACAAAATACTATATTTTTCAAATTCAATGAAGATGAACTCCATGGAACAGTATTATTTTCTATTATTTTCCCCAAAGCTTAAATATTTATCCTGAGTCGTGCACTCAGCACATGGCCGAGCCACACTACAGAAACAACTGACTCCAAACTTGTCCTCTTTTTACTCTGCCACACACTGAGATGAAAATTGGATTTGCTTAGACATAGTGAAAGGAGTGTCAAAACTAGCCTTGCATAACTTTCCAAGGTGAGGCTGTGTCTTTTGATTTAACATTGGTTAAACCCAGATTTCATAAATAAAAATAAATATAAAATCACATAAATAAATAGAAATGTACACATATGTATGTAAATCCATGAAGTGGAATTCTACTTAAATATGCATGTACATTTCTATTTAATAATCAGTTATTTTTCTTTCAGTGGTCTCAGAGACTCTGATGAGTTCATTTGTCTATTCAACTGTCTAATAAAAGGTTATTGATTCTGAGCATGTTCCACACACTTATTTAGAAAGTATGGAAATAATGCAAGCAAAAAGCCCATGACTTTGAATTCAGGGAATTTACAGTTCATTTAGGAGACAGATGTGCCAAAAATAGTCAATATTAATTTGAAATTGCTAATTAAACACCATGTACATCCAGTGGGTCAGGTGAAAAGAGTATTGTGTACTGCTAAGTGTTGACAGGGATATAAGGACCACTCAAGAGGTCCTGCCACTATAGAAGAGCAGATAGAGTTTCCTTTTGGACGTGCTACAATAGAAATGCTCCTGTGAAACCCAAGTGGAGACATCCAGCAGGAAAACGGACATAACACATTCAGAGCCAGAGTGTTCTCCTGTGGAGGAACTTTCCATGCTAAAGCCAGGGAAGTCAAAGCGTAGGTTGCCAGGTCACTGTGGAAATGCCATACTCTGGCCTTCAAACTTCGTGCCTCTGGTCAAGTCCAGGTGAGACACATTTTTCATGAGCAGTTACTAGGCCAGTCTAAAGGAGAGCATGTGTTGGATGGGATCTACAAATGACAGTTTTGAATCTGTTGCTGCAGGTTCCTGGGCATCCCTGAGGCTCGCTTCCACTTCCTTTAGATTATAATTATGTAGTTTATAATTAGATACCTGGGAGAGAGCTGTTGCTACGGCACTGCCTTGTTCTCTTTCAGACTTTCCTGGGCATCCTCATAGGTTCTTCTACAACCTGTGAATTAGTATCACTGGATGGGGGCCGATAATAGAAAGGGCCTTTGATTCCTGTGGGGGTTTAGGCTCCCATCTCTATTAGACTTTTAAATCCTACTCTTGTTCCTGGAAACCTACACTAAAGAACCCAACATCCTCCTCTTTCCTTTTCTCATCTTTGCCTGTGTGAGGTATTTCACTACTCTTCAGTAAGCTGTCTTCTGAGCTCCCTTCAGAAGCCAAATGGCAGAATCATCATTGAACTTGTGCAAGATAAGGGTATTAAATGCACATTGAGATAAGAATGGCACAATGGGTTTGATCTCTTGGACTGGGTGAGTGCTGGTCAAGTAACTAAACAATGAAAAAATAAATAAAAGCCTTAGAAATGAAAGGGTGGAACTTGCTTTTTCTCATTCATCCCACTGCAATTAATGACAGGAAAAGATGTTTAACCCAATGAACTTGGTGATTGGTTCCTCTTTCTAAGGCTTTATGTTTCAGCTCACTGTTATGTCTAGGTTCATGACCTTTGAAGGCTACCCCTCTAGTACTATGATGGGTTTTACTTCTGACATTAAAAAACAAAACAAAACAAAATCTAAGACAAGTTTTGCTTTCTATGATCATTTATCTATGAAAAAAGCAACACAGCAGAGGACAAAGGGCACTAGATTAAGATTAGAGTATCTGGGAGAGAGTTGCACTCCAAACAGCTATACTTTTTGGAGCTGGTCCCTATACTGCTCTGAGAACAATACATTCTCTGTGCAGATCATTATATACAAAGTTCTTTTGCTGTTTAAGGTAGTGTATCCTTTTTTCATCTTGCAATGTTTAAATGAAGCACCTGGGGCTCAGACAACTCTTGAGTAAATGCATAGCCTTATTACAGAAGTAAACTTCATGATTTTGATTCCAAACTCCTTGTTCTTTCTTTGTTGTGGAATAGGTGAGCATATTTTGAGTAGTGATGAATATTTAGATCAACTGCTTTAAGGGTGGAATTTGAAACACTGTCTGCACCTCAAGAGATGGCTAGACTATGAGTAGATGGCTGCTGGACTGCTTTGTAAAGAGACAAAGCCCTTGATAACTCCAAGACATTTTATTTTATAAAGCACTGTATACATTTATAAAAGCACACCTGTGTTATTTGCTATAACAGAGGAGCTATGAGAGGCAAAGAGAAGCAAGAACAATCTAGTTTTTTGTTTGTTTTGTTTTTATGGTTTCTTTTTTTTATGGTTAAAGGAACTTTAGCTGGAAACAAATGTGATGAAGGAAGCACATTAAATTGCTCTGTTGTGAGGCATGAGTTAAAAGTATGCTCTGCAGAACCCTTGGTCAGTGAGTGGTCCATGCAAGTTTGCTTTGGGGAGAAATGCTGAGGAGTCCTGAGTTGCCTTTTCTATCAAGGCTGTGGTAGAGCAGGACTGGAGGTGGCCCCCTGGAGGGCAGCCAAATACAAAGCTCCACACTGAACTCCATAAATGTCAGCAATTGTGTTACTGTAATCAGCCATCTCCAGAGTTGACAGGGAGCAGTGAAGTAAGGAGTAGCTGTGTGATGATGTATGTTCTCACCATAGCAACAATGGCTATTTAAAGCAACATGGATAAATGAGGGATATAATCAATGTGCTCTAGTTCATCATTAAATTTACCTTCCTCTGGACATTTTACCAAGGTGTAACACGTTTTCCTTTAGAATTAACCTTGTAAAACACACTACTCTCTCATTGCAGTTACTCGTCTTTCTTTGAAAACTATGTGGCTGTGGTGCTCCCTTAAAAATAAATAAGGAAACACACAGTTATGCAGGACTCATAAAAGCATTGATCTTCATGCATTTTACTTAAACATAAATTTTAGTATCTATCACAAGCCAGAATTGATACTTACCAGTATTCCTGATAGTTCAGGCTGTGTGTAGTGCCTGGTTTATGAGGCATCTTATACATACCTTTAAGGAGATGATTATTGACATAATGCACCTTTTTATTATGCCTACAGTTCATAAGTGATGGTAGGCAGATTTTGGTTTCCATGTACAATGAAATTTGAGGGACTGAAAATCTAGGATAAGAATGGGGAAAGTTGAGCACCCTACAGTGCAAAGGATGGCCCTTATGCACAAAGCACTAACCTCTCCAAATACTATAATGCCCTTACTGGGAGACTTGTGTGTATTCAACCAATGGAGATTATAGAGGGTCCCAGGCCTGTGTAGAGAGAATTATAATTTCATCATCTTTGACTTCTAACACGTAGAATTATTAGGACAGATATGATAGTGAGTGGTTTAGCACATTTTCTACTCGATTGCAGCTACTGACACTAACATAGCTCAAAGTACTGGTTCATTCTTTAGAGCAACCATATACACCAAGATGTGCATGCATCACTGCCAATCTCCTTACAAACCCAGTAACTGGTGCACTGCTCTTTAAAACAGAGACTGGAATTTTATTTTCTGCTATTAAACCACTTAATATAGAATAAAAGAAATAATCATTTTATGCTAAAACATTAGAGATAATGAAAATGCTTTAGATTTCTTGTTGGATAAGAGTACTCCTTGTGAAAATATTTGACAATAATTCTTCTTAAAAGTTCTTGTTGAGTGAGACTATAAACCAGTAAATTTCATTCTGACATTTTCATCTGTGATATCATTACACTACTTCTTGTTTATGGACCCTGACAGAAATTCTCGGATGGCACTTGGATGAAAATTAAACAATGTCAATCATTAATTATCAATGGTACTCTAAATGTAAGTGGTGTGCTCACCCCATTAATCTGTCATTTGTTGTATTTTAAAGATGTCTAAATTTCTGACAGGTACAAAGTAACAGACATTTCATGGTAGATCAATAAACATGATCTCTGGAATACTATCAGATAGGATTGTATTTTTGAAGGTACAGGATGAATCAATTGTTAGTGAAATTTTAATTGATTATTAAACCCATGCCCTGATGATGAAAATAAAGCTAGAGGGGAATAACTAGGGTCTACAGAGAAGGAAAGAAAGCAATTCGTGTATTTAATCCATGTAATTACAGTAACTTGGGCAGTACAATCCCCTAGAAACAAAGAGTATTCTTCTTAATCTATGATCCATGACTCCTCTTACATTAAAACAAAAACAAACTTTGTCCACAGTTCACATTTTCATTGATTCTTATCCTCTCTCTATTGTAGCTGAAGTCATTTTTAAAAAAGCTCTTGTGGTTTTATTTTTAACTTTATTTTAAAATGCAGGATAAATTTATTTCCAAAAGACTGAATACTTTCTTGATTTTCAGAGATCAAGAAAGCAGATTATTTCTGATATGTTTAGAAACATTTTCCAGACTATTTAAAACCTGAAATTGTGCTTACTCTTCCCACAACTCAAAAAATACCTGATCCGAATAGAGATCTTGTTAATAAATACCCAGAAGTTTCTCAGTGGACCTCTCTAACACCCAGTGAATTCATAGCTGTGTAGATTTATTATAGTGGGAAACATATGTAAGACATACTTAACAGTGCATAGGAAGAGATGCATCAAAAAGTATACACTGTTTTCAAGTCAACATATGTAGTTTAGAAATAAGTCGGGTCACTAAATAAAAGGAATAAATATTCTGAAATGAAGATAAATGAATTGCTATTTCCAAAGTTAGCATTGTAGTTCTTCTTACTGCAGCTTAAGATTTAAGAATAGTGAGCCTAGAACATCAGGCAGCCAGCTAGCAAGGGGAAAACATGGGCTATTTCACATTAGAGCTCTGGCTACATACTTCCTATTTTTCTGAATTACCTGTCTTCATCTCAATTATTCTGCTGCAGCAAATCCAGTTTGACTTATTAAAGATGAAACCTTCAGTCCTTCAAACCACTAAAATGATATTTATTAATAAACCTTTTTATTAACAATTTTTACTAACTCTCACAGAAGAATGATAAGTCAGAGTCCTACTAAAACTTCCAGTTAGGATGGCTAATTTGGAAAAAAATGATATAAAATATTTTTTCTTTTATTGAAGCTAGAGATTTTTTTCATATAATATATTCTGATTATGGCTTATGTCCCTTTACTCCTCCTATCTCCCCATCCTTTCCATCTGGATCCACTTCCTTTCTGTCTCTCAGAAAATAAATGGGCTTCTAACAGGCAATATAGCTTTTAAAAGAGCCACATAAGGTACCTTAGGAATTCTTTTACAATAGTAAAAGTTTCTGGAGACTCTTTAATTTAAAAATTATAAAATGTAAAGACCATATTGGAAATGAATTTTTAATGAAGGAATATTTTTAAATGCAGCTTGAAAACATACAGACATGAAGACACTACTCATTTCTGAACAATAAGCTCAGCTTCCCCTCCCATTTGTAGAGTGATTTGTCAGATTATCAGAATGAGCACCATCTCTACTTAATATAAATGTTTATAAAATTACCATCCAGACTCCTCACCTGAAGTACTTGAAGTTTCTTGTATGTAGGTCATTTATTTGTTTTGGTTTTTTTACACCTCTGAATACATGAGCTGTCTCCATGCAACAGGACTTAACACATATCACTCTCTCTCCCTGGCCACTTTATTCCTTTTTTCCCTGGAAAACATTTTTAAAAAATGAAATATCTCAGTGTTACATGCTTAAAACTACAAGACAAAATAATTTTTGCTGTGTAAGGGTTAAATTAAACAATACAACTAAACGTTTGCTTTGATTTGCATGTGTAATGTGCACCATAGGCTCGGGTGGTTTAACACTTGTTCTCCAATAGGTGGTGCTGTTTGGGAAGACTACACAACCATCAATGGAGTCTTGCTGAAGAAGTGCATCACTCTGAGGGTTTTTTTCTGCTTCATTAGAGCAGGTGTGATGTGATCACACAAGTTCCTGCCTTCCATGACTGTTGTAATCCTGCCTTCTTGCCATGATGGACTCCATTCTTCTGGAATTGTAAGACAATATCAAGACTTCTTTCCATAGCATCTTTAGTCAGGGCATTCTTACACAGTAATAGAGAAGCAATAAATACATGGACCTATGTCATACCTTATAAAATGGCAAAAATGTCCCAGGCTGGTGTACAATGCTGCTATTCTAGAAGCATCACAGCATCTAGAGTTTTCATAAATGATATGGAATTAATTTTCAGCTCCAGTTCTAATGGTAGTTAACTTCCCATCATAAAAAGAAACTATTTAGGCAGAATGTGAAATAATAATTTAGTGGGGCCTGGATGGCACTACTGTCATTGAGACCTATTTGGAAGAAGCAGAAAAGGCCATTTCTAAGTGACTAAGGCCACACAGAGCAAAGTGTTCAAAGCCAACTGCTTGGTAATAATGAAATATGGTTCCAGATAAAGTTAGAGTTGATGCAGAAGCTAGAATGAGAGTGTGCTTAGCAAGTGAGCTTTATGACAACATGACCATCCCAGAATATTCAGTTGAGCGTTTTCATCTGGTCTTATTTACTTTAGTTGGTTTTAGACCCAATGATTAATGGGAAAGTCAATGAAATTTTTCTGGAAAAGAGCAGCCCAGGATAGAAAAGTGTTGGCAGAATTTGAAAAGGGGAGTGAAATAAAAATATAGACAAAAGAATGCAGCAAAGTAAGAGGACTTGAGAGGAAAAAAGAGCTTAGTGGAGAGAGAGGGAATAAAGAAGGGGAACTGGGGTAGAAAATGACTAAAGTTTATTATATATCTGCTTGAAGTCAAAGAACATAAAGGTGGAAAAATAAAAATATTATGTGTGTGTGCCACTACTGCAGAGAGCAGGCACACATGTTCCTCATGAACATGGGTAGAATTGTATTCTTCCTATTGGCCACTAGGAGTACATGGCTGCTATGAGGAATTTGGAATATGGTGATACTAATTGAGAAGTGTCCTAAATATAGGATACCTGCAGATGCATTGAAAACCATAGTAAACAAAATTTAAACACACACACGCACACATGCACACAACGCACACATGCACACACACACTCACTAGGATAGATCTTTACTCATTCTTCAAACAGACACAATCCATTCAGCTAGGCCCAGCTAACCTCAAGGTGACAGGATGGGACAGGCACTGGAACGTGGGCTTGTCTATGTCACATCACCTCCCTGATAAGCGTCTATGAATGTTCTCACAGTGTTGGTCCTCCCCTCTTTGTTTTTTGGTAAAATTCAAATTTCCTCAATTTTTGTTCAAAATGGTTTCTGAGAGACATGCTTACTATCTACCTGTTATAGTAGCATTTCTGGTCTACAGAATCAGTCTGAGAAATTGTTTTTTCTTTGATAATTTTATTTTTAATTTAAGTTTGAAACAAGCTTGTTTTACATGTCAATCCTCCTGTCCTTCTCCTGCCCCCCCAACTCCCATCTCACCCCCTTTCTGCTCCCCAGGGAGGGTAAGGCCTTCCATGAGGAGTCTTCAAAGTCTGTCATATCATTTGAATCAGGGTCCAGGCCCTCCCCCATATATTTAGGTTGAAAGACTATCACAAAAGACAAACACGGTATGTTCTCACTCATATATAAATTTTAGACATAGAGCAAAGGCTTACCAGCCTACAATCCAAGTCACCAAAAAAGCTAGGAAATAAGGAGGATCCTAAGAGAGGCATATAAGGTCTCCTGCGAAATTTTTTCACACCAGTAAAGCTATAAGAACCTCAAAACCTTTTGGGGATAAAAATTAAAACTGTCAAGAAGGGGCTAGAGAGATGACTTGGCAGCTAAGAGTGCTGGGTGCTCTTTCATAGGATCAGAATTCAGTGTTCAGCATCATGTTAGCTCACAACTACCTATAACTCCTCCTCTAGGGGATCTGATGCCCTATTTTCACCTCCAAGTGCAGCTACAGGAATGTGTGTGCGTGCATGAATGCATGCATGTGCTCACACATGCACACACACGTGCACACACACACAAATAAAAAGTGAAAATAGATCTTACAAACAAGGCATATTATTTAGGTTTATTCATTCATTATATTCTTTTATGTTTTTCATGCACCTCATACATTTTACCAAAATTTCCAGGCCCTTTAGGTAAGTAACCTTTTGCTTTAGCATGAAGCTTGAAACATAGACTGTATATTGTGACGGTATATTGGAAACAATTCTGTTAAAATCTGGGTCTGAAGAGAGGAAAACAAACAGTTGGGATCTCTGCTGCAGCACCCACACTTACTCAGCAGAACATCGTGACCCAGGGCATAGAAGGACAGAAATATTTTAGGCGATTTATATTTTTAAAAAATCACCAGGCTAGTTTGAAGTCACCGATCCTATACCATGATTTCACAGAAGTAAGCCATAGGAAAAATGAAGTCTATGAAATATATTAGAAAGGGTGGGCGAGTGCTTAGCTTTACATCATGTGCCAAAATCACAAGGGGTCGAAGCAAGTAGTTGAAAATGTTTTATTTACCGCACACGCCAGGATACAGGACTCTTCCTGATTTCTCTTCAATTTGAGTCCTCCAAGCTTTTGACAAGCTGAACTGCTTGTTCCAGGTCATCAAACCCCCTAGTGAGTGAAACTCTTAAAGTCAGACTAAGAGCAGACAGAGCTGGGCTCAGTTGGTGGACTGTTTACAATGGGTTTCATTCTTCACTCTGAATACCCAGGCAGGCTGTGAATACCTATAATCCCAGAACATAGGAGGTGGAGGCAGGAGGTGTGACATTCAAGATCATCCTTGGATTCACAGTAGATTTTAAGCCAGCCAATGACACTATATTGCAGGGCAGGGGAAAAAAGATGCAGCTGGCCAAATTTTTTTTCAGTTCATTTGGTAGAAAAAAATAGTTATGTCCACACATATTCACACCACACCACACCACACCACACACACACACACACACACACACACACACACACACACACACACACACAATCCCTTGAAAGCATGCGATGAGCCTCCTTCCATTCCATTTTAGGGATAGAGACCACACACTTTGCAGGAATAGAGCTGGTCTGAGCTGGAAGCCTCCACCCCGAGGACTAGCATTTGTTGTTTTCAAAGATGTGTTGCAAGTTTCTAAGGGAGCAAAGCAATCCACAGTCCTACTCAGTTGTGGCCTATGAACCACCACAACCAGCCTCAAAGGCATAGTGGCGATACTGATATCCTGGGGTGAGCAACAGAGATCTAATTGGATGTAAGTTTCACTCCATAGGAAATTCATGCCTCATATTATAAGCTATTCATGGATACTAAGCTCATGGAGCCTAAAAAAGAACATACTGCTGCTGCCAGTTTTCTAAACCACGGTAATTTATATCTGCATTCTAAATGTTTCCCCTTATATCCACAGGTAATAAAACTCTTACTTAAATAAAGAAGTTTTTTTTTCTTTCAGCAGACAATAGACCATTACAGAAAAGCACAGGTGGTCAAAATGCAGAGAAGAGAACTTCAGTTGGTGATCAGGCAAATGGTTAAATCCACATGTCTATAATAATGCACAGATTCTTACCTCATACAATACACCCTGGCCAGTTTCTCCACCCTCCACTGCTTGTAGCTCCCCATACCTATCCTCTCATACAGATCCACTAGTACTCCATTTTCTCTTTAGTAAAGAGCAGCTGCGCAAGAGATGACAGCCACACAGGACAAGACAAGACACAAGATGAGCCAGAAGCCCTCATATTGATGCTGGACAAGACAACCCAATAGGAGGAAAAGAATCTGAAGACCAGGCGAAAGAGTAAGAGACTTACGGTTTCCCACCGTTACGAGTCCTTCATAAACACCAAGCTAATAGCCTTAACGTATACACAGAGGACCTGGGGCCAACCCATGTAAGCCTGTGCTTGCCCCTTCAGTCTCTGTGAGACCTGATGATTTCAATTGGTGAGCTGTGTTCTCCTGGTATCCTCCATCACTTTGGACTCCTACAATATTTCTGTTCTCTCTTTGGTTCCACAGTCTCTGGCTGTGGGTCTCTGTGCCTACTGCCATCTGTTGCTGAAGAAGCTGCTCAGATGATGACTGGACAAGGTACCAACCTAGGAATATACTAGAATATTATTAGGAATCATTTCACTGATTTTCTTTTTTCCATTCATGTTGTTTCTACCCTAGGTCTCTGGGCAGTGTAGGGCATGGGTTCCCTCTTTGGCATGGGTCTCAAGTTAAAAGCAAACATTGGCTGCCCCAACAATGCCCCAGCAGGACAGATTGTAAGCTCAGGGTTTTGTAGCTGGGTTGGTGTCCAGGTTTCTTTTCCCATAGATTACAGAGTAGTTTCTTGTGAAAAGAAACTGGTATGCAGGGGTGAAGCCTCCCTGAAGGCACCAGCAAGACCTCTCTATGTTCAGTGAGTTGTGTGGAAGTTGCTCTACGCAATGGAGCTCACTGTCGGTTTTCAGAGAGGGACCACCTGTCCTAGCATCAGCCTGTGTTGTTTAGGGATCTCCACAGGACATCCTTGGTTAACAACTCAACCGAATGTAACCCATTCCCATCACTTGAAGCCTTGCCTGGCTAAGAAACACAGCCAGTTCAGGCTCCATTACTACGCATGCTTATAGGCTCATTCTCATAAATTCCAGGGAGTTTTCACCACACTATGTTTTTACACCATCTTCCCAAAGCCCCCCCCCCCCCAATCCAGCTGTCTCTCCCTAAACTCTTCCTTCACACACATTCTCCCTCAATCCTTCCTACTCCCGTTCCTACCCGATGACAGTATGCCCACAAAACCTATTCTATTTGCCTTTCCAGGGAGAACCACACACTCCCTAGAGCTCGTCTTTTTATCTTTGGGTCTATGGATTGTAGTTTGATTATGTTAGTATTCAGGTACCGTACTGGCCTGTCAGTGGGGTTCTGATAGGGAACACCCTCAGCTGCAGCCACTAAGAGCACTACCTGTGCACACATTCACTGTGTTCCCTTTTAAAAGAGCCCTGCCCACCTCCCATCCCCCCTCTCTCTTCCTCTCTCTTTCTGCCTCTCTTTTTCTGTTCCCCCTCTCTTTTTTCTCTTCCCCTTTTTCCTCTCTCTCCCCCTCTTTCCTTTCTCCTCTCTCCTGCTGCTCCTGTCTCCAGAGGCTCCCCAATTCCTGTCCCTCTTTTCATGATCCCTCTTCCTAATAAAAATATAAACACTCTGCTTGAACCCTGTCACATGGTGTCTTTCTCTTGCACATCACTTTTCTTTCTCTTTTAAAAATTTTTATTTATTTTTTTAATTTACATATCTATCCCTCTCCCTTCCTCCCACTCTCCCTCCATCCCATTCTCCCTAACTCCCTCCCACCCCACCCCCACTCCACAGGCAGGGTGATGCCTTCCAGGAGAGGTCAACAAAATCTGTCAAGTCATTTGGAGTAGGGACTAGGCCCTCCCTCCTGCCTCTAGGTAGAGAGTAGAGTATCCCTTCATGGGGAATGTGCTCCCAAAGTCTTTCTGTGCCCCAGGGATATATCCTGGTTCTACTGTCAGAGGTCCCTTAGACTGCTCAGGCCTTCTAACAGACTTTCGTTCAGGGGTTCTGAGTTGGTCCAATGTTGGAGTCCCAGCTATCAGTCTGGGTTCCATTAGCTCCTCCTTGTTCAGGTCAGCTGTCTCTGTGGGTTTTTGTAGCCTGGTCTTGTCTTCTTTCTCTGCATCTGCATTTCAGTTCGGCTCAGTGTTTAGCTGAGGGTGTCTGCTTCTGTTTCCATCAGCTACTAGATGAGAAGAGGGCTCTATGATGGTGGGTAAGTTAGTAATCAATCTCATTATCAGGGAAGGGCATTTATGTTAGCCTTTCCACTGTTGCTCAGATTGTTAGTTGGGGTCAGTCTTGTAGGTCTCTGGACATTTCTCTAGACTCAATTTTCTCTTCAAACCTATAATGGCCCCCTCTTTTATGGTCTCTCTCTGTCTCTCTCTCTCTCTCTCTCTCTCTCTCTCTCTCTCTCTCTCTCTCTCTCTCTCTCTCTCTCTCTCTCTCCCCCTCCTCTTTTGTCTATTCCTCCCCTGACTCAATCTTTCTAGTCCCCCTAGTCTTTCCTCCTCTTCTCTTTCTCCTAGCTCCATCCCAACTCATGCCCCCAGACTCCCAATATGCTCAGGAGATCTTGTTCCTGTCCACTTCTGTGAGGGACCTTGTATGAATCTCTTAGCTTCCTCCTAGTATCCTAGTTTCTCTGGTGTTGTGAATTACAGATCCTTTGCTCTATGTCCAAAATCCATATATGAATGAGTACATACCATGTTCCTCTTTTTGTGACTGGGTTACCTCATTCAGGATGATTTTTCCAAGTTCCATCCATTTGTCTGCAAATTTCAAGATTCCATTTTTTTAGTAGTATAGTAGTATTCCATTGTGTATATGTGCCACATCTTCTTCATCCATTCTTCAGTTGAAGGGCACCTAGGTTGCTATTACAAATAATGCTGCTATTATTTGTACATAGTTAAACAGATGTCTTTGTTGCATGGATGTGGATCATTTGGTATATGCATAAGAGTGGGATTGCCAGATCCTGTGGTAGACTGATTCCAATTTTCCTGAGGAAATGTCACACTGATCTCCAAAATGGCTGTATGAGTTTGTACTCCTACCAACAGTGGAGGAGTGTTCACCTTTCTCCACATCCTCTCCAGCATAAATTGTCATTGGTGTTTCAATTAGAAACATTCTGGCAGGAGTAAGATAGTACCTCAGAGTTGTTTTGATTTGCATTTCCCTGATAGCTAAGGATGTTGAGCACTTTCTTAAGTGTCTTTCAGTCTTTTTGATTTCCTCTATTGAGAATTCCCATTTTTTTTTTTTAAATAAGGTTATTTGGTGTTTGGGTGACTTGTTTCTTGAGTTCTTTGTATATTTTGGAGATCAGCTCTTTGTCAGATGTAGGGTTAGGGAAGATCTTTTCCCAGTCCATGGGCTGCCTTTTGGTCTTTTCAATTGTGTCCTTTGCCATACAGAAGCTTCTCAGTTTGAGGAGGTCCCATTTATTAATTTTCAATCTTAGTGTCTGTGCTACTGGAGTTGTGTTCAGGAAACAGTCTCCTGTACCAATTTGTTCAAGGGTACCTCCCACTTTCTCTTCTAAGAAATTCAGTGTGGCTGGATTTATGTTGAGGTCTTTGATCCATTTGGACTTGAGTTTTGTGTATGGTGATAGACATGGGTCTTCAACACGCCATCATCCAGTTGTACCAGCACCATTTGTTGAAGATGCTTTCCTTTTTCCATTGTATAATTTTAGCTGTTTTGTCAAAAATCAGGTGTTTGTAAGTGTGTGGGTTACTATCAGGATTTTCAATAAGATTCCATTGGTCATCCTGTCTATTTTTGCACCAATACCAAGTTGTTTTCATGACTATAGATCTGTACTAGAGCTTTAAGTCAGGGATAGTGATGCCTCCTGAAGTTCCTTTATTGTACAGGGTTGTTTTGGCTATCCTGGGTCTTTTGTTTTTCCATATGAAGTTGATTATTATCCTTTCAAGGTCAGTGAAGAATTGTGCTGGGATTTTGATGGGGATTGCATTGAATATGTATATTGCTTTTGGCAAGATTGCCATTTTTACTATGTTTACCCTACCTATCCACTTTTCTTAAATTACAACAGATTATCATTTACTTAACAGCTAATATCCACTCATAAGTGAGTACATGTCATATTTGTCTTTCTGGGTCTGAGTTACCCAGGACATTTTTTTCCTAGCTGCATCATTTTCCTGAGAATAACATGATGTAATTTTTAAATAGCTGAGTAATACTCTGTTGTATAAGTGTACCCCATTTTCTCTATCCATTCTTTGGTTGAGGAATATCTAGGTTATTTCCATTTACTGGTTATTATGAATAATGCCACTCTGAACAGAGTTGAGCAAGTATCCTTGTAGTAGGATATAGTGTCCTCTGAGTATATGCCCAAGAGTGATATAGCTGGGTCTTGAGGTAAATTGATTCCCAATTTTCTGAGGAACCATCATATTAATTTTCATGGTGGCTGTATAAGTTTTCACTCCTTTCAGCAATGGAGGAGTGTTCCCCTTGCTCCACAACCTTGTCAATAAGCTGTCACTTGTGTTACTGATCTTATTTATTCTGACAGGTATAAGATGGAATCTTTAAGTGTTTCTTAGCCATTTTCAATTCCTCTATTGAGAATTCTGTTTAGATCCATATCCCATTTTTAAATTGGATTATATGGGTTTTAAATATCTAATTTCTCAAGTTCTTTATACATTTGGATATTGGCCCTCTATTGGATGTGAAGTTGGTGAAAATCTTTTTCCATTCTGCTCTTTTGTCCTATCAATGGTGCCCTCTGCCATGCAGAAGCAGTCTTATTATTTCACTTTCAAATTTCAAATTCTTCACCACCTTTTTTATGTGCTGTCACATTTTTTATAACTCTCTGAGTTTCTGGATAACACAATGATCTACATTTCTATGTGTTTAGATGAGTATATGAAAGAAAGGATGGTCCATGGGTACAAAGTTATAGCTAGATAGGATGGGATGGACTCTGCTCATCCAGTGATGGACCTCATCTAAAATCTCATTCTAATGTCAAGTCAGACTAAATTTCACATACTGCTTAAGGTCTAAACTGTTTATAGAGTCACATGGTAGGTCCTACTGTAGAGGCTACAGTGAGTCTCACAAAGGCCAGAAGATTTACCTGGAGCTATTACAATGGCAAAGAAGGAAGGGTGCAGCCAAAGGTGTAGTGCATAGAATGTATATCCCATAGCTCTATCATTAGATCTATGTTCTGTGAACAGAATTTTTCACTACAGGAGAGCTTTAATTTCAGGCTCTATTGTCTAGTGATACATTTGCTGAGATTTTGTATAGTTTGAATGGCCTAAGTCAAAAGTTATAACTGACATTTAGGTATAGTATAGTACTACAGGCCTCACTAAAGTGACCCTGATTTGTATGTTTCATCCCAGACCTATTTGTGTTGTAGATTAAGTTATGCATCTTGAGTCTAGCCTAAGCCATGCCTGGCTAATCAGAACACTCTTATTCTGGGGCTGCTAATTGAATGTGTCAGGCAGTGTTAGCTCTGCTCTTGGGAGCACTCAGGAGAAACATTGATGCCCTGTGAGATACAATGGCCCATTGGGCAGTCACTGGTGTGGAAGAGCAGTTACTATGTAGCATGTAGAAATCACACTCCTAAATGTAGATGACTCATTATAATCTTACAAAATGACACTGGCACTCCTGAGTCCATGGCTCAGCCACAGAAACCAATCCAGACCCTCAAGAATATGAGAAATACCTGTATAATGCCTGTCATAGCTGAGGTATGCACATTCACTATCAGGAGAAAGGATGGGGCTCTGAATGATTCCCATTTGAAGCCCTTTTGAAGAAGAGAAAATTGTGAGCAGGGTAGAGACAACTTCTGTTTGCCAAAGTAATATGGTGAGCATTAGGAAGAAGGAAGGAAGAAAAGAAGGAAGGAAAGCAGCAGGGAAGGAAGGAAGGAAGGAAGGAAGGAAGGAAGGAAGGAAGGAAGGAGGCAAAGAGGGAAGGGGCGGATAGACGGAAAGAGAAAAGGAAAGGAAACACATGATACAGTAAAACTAGTCAAATGACACAGACTCTAGCAGCAGCAATAGCCCCTAAAAAATATGTGTACAATTCAAACCAGTTATAAATCCACTGTTCACTAAATAGTCTACTCCAAGAAGGTGGCCAGATTCTTATGAGGTTATGAGCCTCTTCAAAATGAGCTGTAAACTAACTTTAGTACCTGATGAGATGCACAAACTGAGGAAACCCTGTGGTCTTCATCCACACTGAAGTTGACATTGCAGTCCAGTCTAGAAATATCATTAAATGTAGACAGCACTATCATCTTAGGGAGTTATGGACACAATACAGGGACAGAAAAATACTGCCACCTTAATTATTGGAAATGTTGTCTTGCCAAAATTTCTCATGGTTAGGAAATCCACTACCTTTCAACAGTCCATCTTGAGTGTAGATACTTTAATCCAACAAGCAGCAACTTAACATTAGAAAGTTAACATCTACAGTGTGAATATTAAATAGGACCTAGAGGCCATCCTTTCTTAGTTAGGGACTGTAAAACTTAACTAAAACTGTAAGAGCTAATCAGCAAAACAGTGATATTCCTCATTTTGGCTTGTCAAAAAAGTTGGAAAAATTAACATTGCCTTATGAACTTTTAACACAATCGTTCCATCTGCTAATGTACTTTTGCCCAACCTGTTTTAAGGTTGTAGGCTCCATCCAACTGATGAGTTACAAGTGTGTGTGTGTTCTGTTTACTGAACTATTTCTGAGTGTGATGTGTGTGCGTGTGTGCTGGTTCACATGCACATGTACATTCATGTAAGTGAATTGGCATGTGTGTGGAGGTCATAAGACAATTTCTGGTGTCAGTTCATGACTTCCACCTTTTTTGAGACAGGTTACTTTTTTCCCTGTTGTGTGTGACTGGCTTGCCAGCTTTGGGGCTTCCAAGGAGCCCCCAGTCTCCCTATCCCTTCCCCTCAGAATAGTTAAGGGATTACTGACGCTCACACTCTTAGTCTGACTTTTAACTGTAATTTGAACCTAAGACTTTGAATTAGGCAAGCATTTTTGGCCACAGCCATCTTTCAAGCCCATATTATGATATTTAAAGTTGGGTGATGTTTGAGTCTATTTCAATAGTCTTCCCATAAAATTATGTTCACTTTCAAAATAGCACAACACATTTATAAAGGATAAAGTTTTGTACCACAACCTTTGTAAAATTTAGTCCTACTACTGGTACCCAGAAGAGGCAAAGCAGATCAAGTGAGGACTTATACAAGGGCTCTAGACCAACATGATTAGTGTCACCAGAGGAAGATCTGGGGGCAGAGAGAAGATGGGAGAGTGACAACATGAAGACCCAAAAGAATGCAGTCCTTGGGAAACCAAAAAGATTTGAAGGTTTCTGATTGTTCATATTAGACGTCTACCCCCTTAGACACTAGAGTGTGACCCACTACAAGGAAATTGCTTTCTGCTGTGATGCCTGTGGGATGGAGATTTATTACCACATGTAGAAACTCTCAGGCTGGCATACTTGTAGTCATTATAAAATCCCAAATAAGTTCCTTTTCTAGTACTCCCAGGCCATCTGTAGAAGGTCTGGGAGCTCCTCTGTTTTTCTTGGGAAATCTAATTATGCCAATAATTTTGTATCATGTGTGTGTGGGGGGGTGAGAGACAGACAAACACACAGAAAGAGTCAGAGAGGGAGGAGAAGGGATATGCAAGAGATAGAGAGGAAGAGGGTGGGGAAGAGAGAAAAAGACAATGTGTTACTGCCACCCATATTGACATATGAACTACATCTGAGTGAGGTCTGTTTCACTTTTTCTATCTTCAATTTACTCTTTGAGGATTTCATATATAGGCACACAGAAATATGTTCACAATCACCCCATTTCCTCCCTCCATTTTTCTAGATCCTCCCTAATACATTCCCTCCCAACTTTATGTTCTTCTAAAATATGATGATTGACTAAGTGAATTAGTGTTGCTCATATGTGCATGGGTGAGGGGTTATTCACTGGAGCACCTACAGCCTGCTATGACCAAACCGCAAAGAATGTGCAGTCACTCCAAGTTTTCAAAGTACACATGCTGCCACTAAGTGAAAATACTGTAAATGTGTATTAGATACTGCTGCAAAATACCTCAATCCAGCTTCCTCCCAGGTAACATAGCTATTTTGGTATTATTACTTTTACTGTATAAATTATATAGCACTCAGTTATTTCATAATGGCAGTGTTTAATGGGACACTTGCCAGCATAGCCTGACATCCTCCAATTGTCTAGCCTTCTGTCTGCAATCATCTATCTGTCCTTCAGTGATCTTTTATTACCTGGATTATAATGTCACCTCTGGAGATGACCCACCTAGTCTCTGGCTGTTTGGTTTTATGTTGTTTCATGTCTAAATGGAAGGTGTTGAAATTCCTTTTCCACTGATGCTGTTTGTAAGCAGATTTTTCCTGTCCTACAGCTATTCTCAAGTAAACACAGAGGCTCATATTAATTACAAATGCTCAGCCAGTAGCTCAGACTTATTATTAATTAGGTCTTACATTTTAAGTTAACCCCTATTCTTTATTTATGCTCTGATATAGAAATGAATACTTTGCATTAGTATGGATTTTGGTTTATTGATACAAATTTAAGGTCAATTTTGTTATATGTTTATTTCTGCTCTTGTTTAGGTATTATGTTTATACAGCTCATTTAAAAATGTAATGTATAATTAAATACAGATTATAGGCACCTATAATAGGTAAAAGTTATATTTATGTTAGTTAAATTTTCTACATACACAAACATATACTTTAAATAGGTAGGTATTCTTCAAAACCTTTCAAAGACCTACAGAATATGGCATTTAAAATGGTTTAGAATTTTTCATTGCAGTGAGACACAACTGCTCCTGGCAACACCATTTACTTCAGAGAGGAAGATGGGTATCGAAGAGACTCATTATGGAGTTTGCTTCCAATATAGCAAGACTAGCCATTTGGACAAGAAATTGCTCTTGCCTGGACTGTTTGACTGTATGAAGTCCAAACTGGACATACAGGACCCAGAGAAAAGTGACTGCTGAACTTGAAAAAACAAGATGAGACAATTCTTCAGGGTTCCTGCTTCATAAATGAGTCTGCCAGACATTCTGCAGGACACGACAAAATGACTTACAAACTGCCAATAAAGGTGGACAGTTTAAAATTTCCTGCTTCACCGAGAAGTCTGCCAGACACACTACGGCCTATGGGCTGAAGATGGATGCTCCAATATTACAGAAGAACTTTGGGTGACTGTACAGGCAGCAAAATGTCTCTGTTAATTCTAGAGTTTATATATTATCCTTCTGAGGTCTTTGGTGGAATTGAAGACAGATAGTTATGGTTATCATTTTCCTTAGCTATGATAAAAAATAAGGTGCATATAAAACTTTAGACTCACAAAGAGAGAATATTTTCTTTAAATTTTTCCAAATGTTAATGGACTAAATATTGCAACTATAGTTCTTAATCGATGACTGTTTTGTTATATATAATTTTACTATGTTAAAGTTAAAACCTTTCTTTTTATTTAGACAGAAAAGAGGAGATGATGGGGGATGTCCTTCTGTATATATTTCTCCTATTGGTTGATGAACAAAACACTGATTGGCCAGTAGCCAGGCAGATGGATAGGCAGGTCTACCAGAGCAGGAGAAGGCTGAGGAGAGGAAGGCAGAGGAGGCCATGAAGAGAAGCCATGCTGCCCAAAGAATAACATGTCGCATTATAGGTAAGCCACAGCCTCATGGCAATGCATAGATTAATAGAAATGGGTTAATAAGTATGACAGAGCTAGCCAGTAAGAAGCCCTCGCCACTGGCTAAAATTTATGAATTAATATGTCTCTGTGTGTTCATTTGGTGCAAAGCAACTGTGAGACCAGGCAGGACAGAAGTCTCCATCTTCAATGCTGTGCCATGTGGCAGTAACTTTATTAATGTGGCACATTCATCTCCTGTTCCCTCTGTGTTTGGCTGGTGACTCTGCCTCATTTCCTTTGGAGCATCCTCAGTTTTGCTCTCCCACTAACCTTATTCTCTTGTGATTGGCCAGACAGTCTGTTTGTTTATTCAACCAATCACTGTGGCACATCCTCACAGTATATGAAGAGATTAGTCCCACAGCACCCCTCGGTGTTTTCCTAGATTCCCTTATGTGTGGATTCATATTTAATTATTTCTTAGCTGTTGCCTCTGCACATGTTGCCTTTACTTTCATATCCTCTGTTCTGGTTCTCTAACAGTTTCTTCAGCTCATATTGGGCCTGGCTTGTTCTTAAGCTCGGAAATATAATAGAAAAGCATAAAAAGTTACAGAAAAGTGTTTTATTTAAGATCTAGTTGATTTGTACTGGATGGGACAGGCTTTACTATAGCTGTTTGGTGGCAGAGGAAGTGCCTTTTATCTCACTCCAGAGTTCTCCTTAGCCCGTACATCATAGCAGACTATCCTGCGACATACTGGGACAGCAGAAAACTCATGATCATGCAACTTCTCCAGATCCTAATCTTTGCATTCTCGGGAATTAACAAGCCATGAACAGACCTGTCAGGTAAAGTGTGCCCAATGGTAGAGCAGAAGCATGATGGCTATCAGGGTAACAAACTAGTCTTTGATTAGAATGATACTATTCTTTTTATGTGATAGGATTATCTCTTTTATTCACTTTACGCTGCTTTCACTTTTGTTTTTAGAGCATTTAATACTGTTTTCAAAATGTCTCAGTGTTCTGATAAAATTACCAAAACAGATGTTCTTTCCAAACTAACTGTGTTTTCATCCTGACAACCTGAGCACAGTTTAAACTCAGCCAGTTTTCAGTTGGAGATATGGTGTGTACTTTGAGGCAGAAGGTGAGGTCACACTAACTGTTTAGTAATTGTTACATTTCCATTCAGCACTGTGTCTTTCTGGAATAAAGTTTCCATTATGTAATTATGGCACCAAACTTCTCATGGCTGCACACAACCATGGTTACTTATCATGTAGCCACTAAGTTCCAAATTAAAAGAGCAGAGTGAGAAAATTATCTTAGTAGAAATGATTCTACAAGCTGCCCTGATCATGCAGGTCATTACCTGGAGTGGTGTAAATTGGAAAAGATTCATCGTAAACTTACTGACATCTACTAGAAGAGTCACATTGTACCTGTGGTTTTCTTGGTTTGTCATGCTCTAGCCATGGAAACAAAAGGTTACAAAGTTGAGTACTACATGAAATAATCCAGAAATGTTAAACAGGAAATGCCAAGGTGACCTCTTCATTTTACCAATCTCTCAAAGCACATCTCCCAAGAAGGAAAAATTCATGGCTACATTTAGGGATGTGAAAAAAGTAAAGAAAATCAATTTATGTGATTAATGTAATTAATGTCCTGGTCAGATGGACCATTTCTTTTTCTAAATATTTATTTATTTTTTATTTTGAAAGCAATCTTTTTTATATCCAATCCCAATTCCCTCTCCCTCCAGTCCTCCCACCCCCTCTACTATCTCTCCATCCCACCCCTCATCTACTTCTTAGAGTGGGTGAGGCCTTCCAAGGGGAATCATCAAAGTCTGTAACATTATTGGGGGGCAGGACTATGGCCATCCTCCCTGTATCTAGGCTGAGCAAGGTAACCCTCCATAGGGAATGGGCTCCAAAGAGCCCATTCATGCATTAGAGATAAATACTGGTTCCACTGCCAGCAGCCCCATAGACTTCCCAAGCCTCCCACTTAACACCCATATTCAGGGGGCCCACTTGGTCTTATGTGGGATCCCCAGCTGTCAGTCTAGAGTTGGGAGCTCTCACTTGCTCAGGCTGTTAATGTGGGTTTCCCCAGCATAATCTTAACAAGTTTGTTCACCATTCTTCCCTCTCTACAATTAGACGCCTGGAGTTTGGACCAGTGCTTAGCTGTGGATCTGTTTCTTTTTCCATGAGCTACTGGATGAAGGCTCTGTGATGGCATTTAAGGTCATCATCAATCTCATTTTAGGGGAAGGGCATTTAAGGTAGACTCTCAACTATTGCTTAGATTCTTAGTTGGAGCCATCCTTGTGGATTCCTGGTAATTTCCCTGGTGCCAGGTTTCTCATTAACCCCATAATGGCTCCCTGTGTCAAGATATCTTTCTTTCCTCGCCCTCTCTGTCCTATCCTCAACCTTCCTGATCTCTCATGTTCTCCTCCCCATTTTTCTTCACGTCTTCTCTCCCTCCTACCTTCATCCTCCTCCCCCATGCCTCAAATTTATTCAGGAGATTTTGTCCATTTCTCCTCTCTGGGTGTGTGTGTGTGGGGGTCCTCTTTGTTTCCTATCTTCTCTGGGATTGTAGATTATAGGTTAATTATACTTTGCTTCATGTCTAATATTCACTTATGAGTGAGTACATACAGTTTTTCTTTCTGTGTCTGGGTTCCTCACTCAGGATGGTTTCTTCTAGTTCCATCCATTTGTCTGCGAATTTCAAGATATCTTTGTTTTTTACTGCTGAGTAGTACTTCACTGTGTATGTGTACCCCATTTTCTTTATCCATTTGTCCATTCGGGGGCATTTAAATTGCTTCCAGGTTCTGGCTATCACAAATAATGCTGCTATAGGACCTCCTGAAACTGAGAAGTTTCTGTAAGGCGAAATATACAGTCAACAAGACAAAACAGCAACCCACAGAATGAGGAAAAATCTTCACCAACCCTACATCTGACAGAGGACTGATTTCCAAAACATACAAAGAACTCAAAAAACTAGATACCAAAATACCGAACAATTTAATTTAAAAATAGGGTACAGATCTAAACAAACAATTCTCAACAGAGGAATCTCAAATGGTGGAAAGGCACTTAAGGAATTGTTTAATATCCTTAGCCATCAGGGAAATGCAAATCAATACAACTCTCAGATACTGGCTCTGAGACTTTAAGAATACCTCAGATAAAAAATGTTAATGAAAGCTTATGGTGAAAAGGATGTGGAGAATGGGGAAAACTCCTCCATTGATGGCAAGAATACAAACTTGTACAGCCACTTTGGAAATCAGTATGATGGTTTCTCAGTAAATTGGGGATTGATCTACCTCAAGACCCAGCAATACCACTACTGGGCATATACCCAGATGAACTATTTCTACACCCCACACCCAGTCATTTAGATGCATCTTAAAACCTGGGTGTTCACCTGTAGCTTCATGTTCATTCATGTGCCTGGTGGTTAAAGCCACAAAGACTAAAACTCCCTAGGGCTGAGATAGCCTAGGGCCCTTCAGTGGTCTCTATGTAGTTACAAATGAGCGCATAGTGAATGAAAAGGTAGAATGTATTGGTAGTTTTAACTGTCAACTTGGCATGGTCTAGAACCATTTGGGTCTGGAGAGATGACTGACAGCAGTTAAAAGTACATCCTGTTCTAGAGGGCATGAGTGAGTTCTAGATCCTGTGTGGGGCTGCTTAAAATCCCCTGTCACTCCAGGTCTAGGAGATCCAACACCCTCCTCTAGTCTCTTGGGCACCTATGCACAGGGGGCTGCGCTCACATATGTACAAGTAAAACAGTTTTAGAAAAAGCAACCCAAGAACAATCAGGGTTTCCTGGATCATGTTAACTCCTGTGGGTTTGTCCTGATTGTGCTGACTCAGGGAAGCCTAGGCCCATTAAGTTTGGAGAGACCAAGGTCAGCACTGGCACGCATGCATCCTGCTCTTCTTTTCTAAGGGTGTAATGTGATTACACCACATTCCTCCAAGTTCCTGTGACCTCAGCTTCTCTGCAGTGTCCTGGAATTGTGAATGAACATACACTATTGTCACAAATTATTATATTGGTGTATTTTATCATGGAGCTGGAAATGAAACTGGAACAGTAGCACAAATTGCATGCTCACCTTAGCCATAAAAATAATGCCTGACAGGTCTGCCTTAAGACACAGGGAGTCTTAAAAAAGAATGTTTAAAATGAGGAAGATGTTAGCTTATTTTCATTGCTGCAATGTTGCAGGTTTGTTTTGTCTCATGGTTCTGAAGGCACAGGGTCAAAGTGCCTTACTTGTGGACAGCTTTATTGCTGGTAGGTTCTAAAGGCAGTGCAGGTCATCATGTGACAAGATTCTCATAGAGACTCTGGCCCTGTGTGTCCTTCATCCTGCTCCCCAGAGGGCAGGGATTACAGGCAGCACACACACCACACCTGCTTGGCTTGCATGGTGCTGAGGACAGCAGCAAGGGCTTCAGCACTTAAGTGAGTACCTGAGTACTCAAGGGACAGCTTTCAGAAAAACAGTGCCGCGAACAAGGACAGAAGTGGTTGAACTGGGACCATCAGTCCTGTCTTGACAGGACTTGACTACGGAGATGAAATGTAAATTCAAGAATGAAAGTGTACAATTAATAGCTTAATTGGAAGTCAAAGATAAAGAAAGAGTTATAACTGAAGCATAATCTTGAGGGAGAGGAAGGAGAGATCTGCTATCAGAGTAGCTAGATCATCTGGAGAAGTCTATCTGGAGTTATGTGGTAACAGAGCACAGACATAGACAGATCATTTTTCCAAAAAGCAAAAATCTAAAGATATAGAGCATATTCACTAAATATTTCAAAACTACTTTCTGTCATCAAATAGCCATTTCTTGTGGGATCTACAAAATTTTTTTTTATAGTATACAATAACAGTATTCCAATATATGACAGTGTGCTAGGAAGCCAGGTGTTTGTTGGCTGATGAAGCTTGCTTGGTGTCTTTTTTTTTTTTTTTTAATAAATTACCCTTTAAATAACATATGAATACATGTTCAATGTAGCTGATTATAAGTGAATGTGGAAGAGATTATAGGCTTAGAAAACTCCTGGGAGGGCATGCACAGAAAGATCTGATGGGGATGTTCTGTCTTATTGGTTTCTCTTATTGGTTGATGAATAAAACACTGGTTGGCCAGGCAGGATGATAGGTAGGACTAGGAGACAAGGAGGATTCTGGGAAGTGTAGGCAGAGAGGAGTCATTGTGTTATCCCAGGAAGTGATGTAGCCGTACAGAAACCTGACACTAGCAAACCATAGAGATCTGGAGGTCTGTACAGAAAGGCAGGAAGTGACATAGCTGGGCAGAATCAGAATATAAGCAGGGACAAACAGTAAATCGCTCTCTTTTCTGCAGAGATACTGAATAGTCAAGATGTAGGACTCAAAGGAGGAAGAGGTATGGATCCTTTCTCCAGTAAGATAAGTAAGAAATGCTTAGATTGATAGAACTGAGTTAGTATGTAAGACAGAGCTAGCCAATAAGAAGTCACCGGCCAACAGTCTCATAATTAATATAGCGTCTGCAAGTTCATTTGGGGCTGAAGAGGAGACGAAGCCTGCCGGGCAGGACAGCCCCACGTTACAAAGAGCTATACAGTTTTCCATGCAATTATCACACAGCTAGCAATCTTTAAATGGTGAATAACAAACCTGGCAAGAAGATCTTATGTCACATGTAGGAAGTAATTATGTTTTTTAAAAATCATTTGTTCTGATTTGACATGACTTTAAAAGAACATGGGGCCATCATACAAGGCAATTTACTGGAAAGCATCCTCAGCCCCTAAAGTAACCATGCAAGCATACCTCCCATCACTGCTGTTCCTGCTTCCTCAAGTGACATCAGAGGCTGGAGTTCATTAATATTATACAATGTCTAGATCTGAACCCATCTCTGTCTCAAAAATCATCACACTGACTGAGTTAGGAAAATATTAATCTAAGAATTGAGTTATAATTATAGTTAATGAACTGCCCTGATCACATATGCAAATGCAGATATACACGCACACATGCACACACGGTAGACACCGTCACCTAAGAGGGTCAATAATGGAGGCAGGGCCACTCATTCAGGAGGAAATACATTAACCACAGTAAATAAAGCACAATGTGTCCTTAGGAATGCAAGTTGAATTTACTTTGTTTATAGCTTATTTTTCATTCCTCAAAAATTCCTCCAATAGATAATGCTGGTCAATATAAAACTCACATTTACAATCCACATTTCTTTGGAATATTTCACTTTTTCTCTCATAAAGCTGTATTTATATGCATGTTATAGGCTGTGTATAGAATGCTTCTATAACATACACATGTTCACACACAAATGTGCATATGCTTGTATATACATGATTCTTTTCTTTCTTCTTATCTGACTATCTAAAGACATAGATTGTCATCTGCTTCCTTCCTTCTCTTCCTCTCTACACATACACAGATATCATTCTGTAAGAGAAACAATCAGCTTGATATTACTTCAGGAAGCATCTATTTAAATATTTCTTTGAGGGCTGCAGAGATGGCTCAGTAGTTCAGAACACAGGCTGCTCTTCCAGAGGTCCCCATTTCTTCTCTTGGTACTCATGTGACATCTCATAGTCCTTTGTAGTTCCAATTCCAGGGAATCCCACATTCACTTCTGGCTTATAGACATACATACAGGCCAAACATGCATACACACAAGTTAATAAAATTTTTAAAATCTAATAAACTAATTCTTCTGTAATGAATGGCTAGAAGGTACTTCAAATTCATTCTGATGATAAGGAAAGTGATAGCTTTAGCCTGTATTAAAGTGTGTCCGCAGTTCCTTTAGAATTAATTCTTAGAATGAATTTGATTTTTTATTTGACAACATATTTTAAATGAGCTAATATATCAGAACTGTGTAAGTTCTCAGTGAGATAAAACTCTGGCCCACAGTGTGTTGCCTTTCTCAGGCCAGCACAGGGCCATTCCCTGTGTTCTAAGAATCCAGATGATCCAGGAACCCACATTCCATTGTTGTGAATATGAGCAATTTGGACAAATGCAATTCTATTGTAGAGTGGCATTCTTGCTGTTCAGTGCTTCCTCTAACCCCAGACATTAGGATTCAGTCTGAAGAAATGGCATAAAGCAGCTTTCTCCTCTTAATGTTGTTTTTAAGGGGAATAAATTACAGGGAGCTTGATGGTGATTTCCTTGTTGATGTTCCAGTCCCTTTGCTTACAGATTTAATAAGATGCTACAAATTTTTTTTTCAATGCTAATAACAATGTTTAGAACTCACTTCTAAACCTAGTGTATTCTTGGCTTGTTAAACATACACAATAAACATATAGTCCTTATAATCACATGTGTTGTATATATTTTTTTCTTTTATAAAAATCTTTTTATTGATTCTTTATGAATTTCACATTGTGCACCACAATCCCACTCATCTCCTTGGCCCTCTGTATCTGCCCTTGCAATCTACCCCCAAAGAAAAGAAAAGAAAAGAAAAGAAAAGAAAAGAAAAGAAAAGAAAAAAGGAAAAAACATTCTAAACCAAAACAACAGCAAGGCACTCACGATAGAAGCTATTACGTGTCAGGACATGTAACATAGTATAAGTGTTCCTTGCAATGAGTCACCGGACTGGTTTGAGGTCTCTGGCTTCTGCTACACTACCAATATTGGATCCTCACCAGTATTCCTGTCATGGAAATCCTTCGGCTCTGTTCTGCTGGACCAGCCCCTTCATGTTCAAGAAGTTCATGGATAGAGTAGATGTTGGGATGGGCAAACTCAAGACCTTGGATCTGGGCCTGGGTGGCAGCTAAGTTGGTCAGCCTAACCTCTCTCTTGCACTGGCACAACCAGTGCAGCAGGGGGAGGGGGGCGGCGTGAGGCCATCTCTCCCTTGCCCACACACACAGCACATGACCATGACTTCAGGTGGCAGCACAGACTACTCAGGTCAGCTTGGCCCTCAGCAAACATTAGTGTGGCTTCAGGTGGTGGCCCAGATTATGTACAACTATATGGCCTTTAATAGTGACTCAAGCTACAGACATCAACACAGGCCCAGCTGCAGTAGGGCCATGGATCTGAACCTGGCTCTTGGAGTCAGCCCGGGAATGGACATCACCATGACCTAAGGTGACAGCACAGACCACTCACATCAGTATGTCTCCAGCAGCAGCATGGCCCCAGAACATCATCATGGCTCCTCATATGGGGCTGTCCCCACTGCCATAGCATCTTCTGTTTTACCTCTCACCAGAGTACATGAAACACTGCCTCTTTCCCTTCTCCCTACCATGTACTCTATATTTCATAACTCCCGAGTGGGTACTTGTGTGTCCTACATTATTTTTCTTATAAGTAATCTTTATGCTTCTTTCTGATACCTACATAGAGTGTGAAAAAAAACCAAAAACATGTAGTTTTGAATCCATCCAGTCAAATGGATCACAAGGAATGGGAGAGATGTTCTAGCATAGTTATCTACAAAGTTACCAATCCCGTGGTTATCTACACAATTACCTAACCCCAACCCAGACATGACTTGAATGTCCATCCAGTGTGCCTGAGGGTAGCTTCAGTTAGCGGGTTAGGATTCTACATCATCATAGACTATAAGGGTCTCTGGATTTGTAGCCACTAGCTTTTATTAGTCATGTTGCATTTGAATGGGTTTTCAACTTCATAATGAATAAGCTTTGAAAAGAAGGAAACTCCAACTTCTATTATTTAAAATATACACCATAATGGAGACAAAAACTGAAGGAGAAAGAACATAGCTTTTGTGGATCTAGAGATGTGAGTCAGTTGGTAGAGAGCTTGCTTAGGATGAGCAAAGCCTGGCTCTGATGCCCAGTACCACATAAACCAGGCATGGTAAAACAGAGCTGTAATCCAGATTTTTAAGTAGGTTTTGTTTTGTTTTTGCTTTTGTTTTATAATAAAATTATTTAAACATTTTCTATAAATTTTAAAAAATTAAGAGCACTTCAAAAACAATGATTAAGCCTTGGTCAAGTTTGCGCTTTGCTTTTTCTTTACTCCCTTTCAAAGTATATTTAACTATAATTGACATTTTTCCATAATGAACCTAATTTGTCTGTTCAAACAAGTCAATATACAGAGTGATGATATCTATGTGTCCACACAAATAACTATAGCTTTTGGAGGTAGCATGTGATTTATGTCATCCAAATCAACCCCGTACTTAATGAAAGGCCTGAAACACAGCTTTTCTGAAATGAATTAATTCATTTCCTTGAACCTAACAAATGCCTAGATCTCACAGGGCATGTTTTGAAGGCAGGGACAGCGATGAACTCTCTATGTCTGCTGAGTCCGAGACTTTTTCCATTTCCAAGGTTGTGTCTTGCCAACCTATATTCCTACCTGCCTTCCCACAAACTCATCCCAGCTTACCAGTCCTGCTCTGATACCCAGAACTGAGCACAACAGGAGAGGGGGCTGATCCATTTCACAGTTAGGGAAGTACTCGTTTTCTCAGCCTTTTCAAGATAATTCTTTTTATTTTGTATTCACACGGGGATGACTTTAGAACTTTGAAAGATAGTTTCATTTTTATATTTGTGGCTCCCATTAGGTCCTACTAACTGTAATCCAAAGCTCTTGCTTGGAGTCCTTTTTTTGAGTACCTGGTCAGTGCTTTGTAGCTGGGCCACAACAGTAATTTGAGACTCCTCAGCTACTCAAGTTTTGGTATCCCTGATGCAATTCCCAGCTTCCTCCTAGAAAACAAAACTATAAAACTCCCCTGGAACAGAGTGTAACAGAATGTGGTTAAATCTGTGCCGTAAATTCTCCCCTAATTTCAGTGTAATTTGCTTATGTTATCTCTGCTTAATCCACCCTGAAGGCCATTAAAATATAAAAGATGACTCAGATGTTTGTTTTGGTGTAATTCGTTATTCATTTGTGTTCCCAAAGACTGAGACAGTTATGTTATCTCCAAACAAAATTAGCATGTTCAACAAAGAATGCAATAATAATGACCTAAAGTTGGCCATTATGACAAGGAAAGCATGTATGTTAGTGTTTGATTCATGCTCTGATCCAAAGGAGGCCCTTGCTTACACAGAGCACTGTTAACTCAAGGTTGGACAGGGAGCCATCTCAAGCTCAGACACCAAGGAATTCTGAAAACTGTGACAAAGCAGATTTTAATGTTATATTCCACAGCTTTGTTAAATGCTAACCACTAAGTCTTTGTTCCTACTATCAAGAATAACTTTCTGCAGCATATGTGTTGGTAATGGGTATATTTTTCACTAATATTTCCTATCATCTAATGACTCATTTACTAAAATGGAAAATATTTCTTCAACAGTACACTTAAATCACATTTCATAAATTAAAAAGAAAAAAGTGGCATAGGGACTCTTGCAGATTTTTCTTTTAAAAGTAGCCAACCCATAATTCTGATTACAAGTGTATTTGTATTAATGTTCTTATATCTTAAATTATTTAACTCACCCCATAATGGTTAATGTGATTATTATTTGTACTTAAAAAACAAGTCACTCTGGGCAATGGTGGTGCATGCCTTTAACCCCACCAGTCAGAAGGAAAAGTCAGGAGGATTTTCATGAGTTCGAGGCTAGCCTGGTCTAGCCTCGAATATTTGTATTTTGGGGAAAATAGACATTTCATTATTTATGTGAAGTTGTGGTGAATTATAAACTTTGAAATATTGGGAAATTATGCCTTAGTAAACTGAAAAGTTTATGTTATCTGACATTTACTGTGTACTTGACAAGATTTAAATATCCCCATTCATGCCTGTTATTTGGAGACATAACTGTATCATTTACACAAGTGGGTTTGATGTTTAGTAAATAAGAGTAGCTGGTCTTCTCGGATCTGTGTTTTGTGCTGCTTTGAGATAAGGACACTGGAGTGAGTTAATCTGCTTACACTAATGCTGACCTTGTTTGGAAAACAAAGCACCCATGGAGCAGGGAACACTTGAGGCATTATTTCCTTGTTGTGTGCAAATGCTGGCTTCTCTGTGGTGTCTCTGATGAGCAGCATTGCTTATCTTGGCATCAGCATTCACATGGAACACTATTACACACTCCCTATCTTTATCAGGATGATGCTCTGGGCTGACTCAAACTCCAGCTTTTGAAATGCTAAGGAGAATATTCTTCAAGTACTCTATACCATCCAACACCCTCTACTCTCAGGAAACTCTCCCACCTCCACACTGGTGAACCTCTAGTTCACATAATCTTGCAGTGCTCCAGGTACACTGCTTGAATCCTGCCCACTGGCAAAATTTACACTTATTAGAAACTTAAACGACTAACTACCTTTGTAATATTCTTGGGGTCCTCAATGCACTGTGTTCAAGCAGGCTCAACACTACTCTTATAACCTTCCCCATTCAAAACTAGGACCATCTCTGTATTCACCAGGCTGAAGCAGAAAGACCTTGAGAGTCAGGACAAGGCTTTCAGGGGTGGGGTAGGGGGAGAGACACAAATGAAGCAAAGTCACTGCTGCCTGTGTTTCCTAAATATCCACAAGGTCTTCCAGCAGTACAAAGTTCCCTCTGACATATATTACTCCCTCTGTCCTCACCCCACATCCTTGGGGCCTTACTAACTCCTGTGCAGTCATAAATGTTAGATCCCATGAGCAATTCCAAGCATCACTTTAAAACCTTGCATCCTACTCTGGCTTAAATCTTTATTTTTAAAAATTCATGTATACGGTAAATGTTTCTTGGAAGTCATGGCTCATTTAAATAAAAGGATATAGTAGGAACAGGCAAATGAATACAGATTATTATTCCCAAAGACATTATTTGTTTATTTTCCCCACATAATACTGAAATATCAAATATGTCAAACAACTTGGGGAAGGAGGTTGGATGGTATAGTAAAAACTGATGACTTTATTTGAATTTAGCTGGCTAATTGGTTAGTTAGTCATTGGTAGTTATACAGAGTTAACCTACAACCTCACATGCTAGTACTCTACCACTGTGTTATAATCCCCTCATACAAGTGTTTTCAATTCTTTTTAGAAAATGTAGTTGGAATGAAAGAAAACACGAAGGAAGTCGGGGTAACTGGCTTTTGGAAATGTTAGATACACCAAGCACATTATTAGAATATGTCAATTATGGTCAATATGCAATGTTGCAAGTTTCAATTTTGAAATCTACAAACGTCTGGGCCTACCCCCAGCATGGCATTTCAACCACAGGATGACTCAGGTAACATGCTTAAACCTGGGAGGGTGGGGCCTAAAAATGAGGTGGACTAAAGTCTCATGCAAGAGTCAACTTTAGTTTACACTCCGAGGGCATTATGAGACTAGGCAAGGTCATGTGAGCAAAGTTCACTTGAGTTCAAGTTATATAGAGTCACAAGGATAAGGTCACATGAGATTATGCTGCATAAATTAAGTTAAGCAACCCATGCTTGGAAACATCATCTATATAGTTATGGGTAATCTGAAGTAGACCCACCCCTACTATTACACCCTGGGGTGAGGGTCACAAAAGCACATTCCAAGAACAACCCATGTTGTGGAGAAACAGTTATACAGTGGTACCAAGTTCTCAAAAATTCTCTTTACACAGCTTCATTCATGGACCATGCTTTGACAACACGCAAAAGCTATGGCATAGGTACAGAATGACTAGATGACCCAGGTACTTCCCAGAAATGCTGCCAAAATGCTTATGTACATATTTTTAATATTTTATAAGAAATACGGGACCTGATGACATGACACAGCAGGAAAACCACTCAGTGCTGAGCCTGAGGTTGTGAGTACAATCCCCAGAGCCTGCCTGATGGGAGGGAAAGAACCATTTCTCCTGTGTTTCCTCTGACCTGTGTGTGTGTGTGTGTGTGTGTGTGTGTGTGTGTGTGTGATGTATGTGCCCCCACAAACATCATAACAATCAATAAGTAAAGGTAATAAAATAATAAGCACACATACGATTACAAAGTGTCAATATTTATTCACATGACAATCATCCTTAGCTTTTTCCTTGGGGATTTTATTTGCTTGCTCATTCTCTATAGTTCATATGTTGAAGAACATTCCACTGTATAATAAGTTATTTCTGAAACCAAATAATTTCACTGCTTTGGTTCTAATACTTGACAGCTACTAGCAGTTCTAAAGTGTGAATTTCAGCCCTGATGTCATCTGAATGCTCACAATTCCATCCATACTACAGATTTCAAAACTCCAATCCTGAGTCAAAGGGAGCATGATACCTTGTTAGTTTTAGATGAGGAGAATTTACGCTTTCACCAAAAAAAGTCTCATTCCATACCTTTGCTAACAGAGAGTTAACAAATGCTTTATTTTCATTCTGCTGATAAAAACAAACAAACAAAGAAACACATATGGCATCTTATCATGGAATAGTTATCATTTCCCCAGGGGTGATGTTGACCATGTTTCTTATGTTGAAATCTGTTTTACCTTCTGTGAAGATGAGCACAGGCCCTTTCTCCATCCTGCTGTGATTTCATGGTCTTAGGTTATGGGAGCTCTTAGCATACTAAGAAACTCAAGCCTTGAGCAGAGTTGTCTGTATTTGTTGACTTCACTTCTAAATTTGCTCAGAGTAGTTTTTCCTAAGTTGAAATTGTGGTAACTTAAACATGATTTAACTGTTGCAACTCTTATAAAGGACTTAACGGAAATAATGGTTTTTAATATTCACAGTTTTGCATAGTTTGTGACTGGAGAGATGGCTCAGCAGTTAGAGAATGTGCTGTTCTAAAAGGAAACCTGAGTTGGTTTTACAGCATCCATGTCAGTCGGCTCACAACTCCCTGGGTAAGTACACATGCACACACACACACACACACACACACACACACACACACACACACACGCACACACGCACGCACAGACATATGCTTACATACACACATGCACTCCCGGATGCACACACATAACACACATGCAAACGCACAATAATAATAACAACAATAACAACAACAACAATAATAATAAGCCTTTGAAATTTTTGAATGCTCTGATTTAAGGATGAATGTGTTGTGTGGCTGCATCACTTTAAGTCTCTGGCCCTGCCTACTACCTTTTCTCTGTCCCTGTTTGGACTTCCCTCTTTCCTGTCCATTGGCTGAAACAGATTTCTTAATCGACCAATAAGAGAAATATATATTCAGGGTATACAGAAGAATATTCTCCCCTGCCCAAGAACAGCAAAGTCAAGGAGATGCCATGTAGCTGCTGAGAAAGCAGGAGATCATCATTGGTAAGCCAAGACCATGTAGAGATGCATAGGTTAATAGAAATGGGTTAATAATTAATAGAGAGCCAGCCAATAAAAAGTCTGAGCCATCGGCCAGAGAGTTTATAATTACTACAAGCTTCTGTATTTATTAACTGAACTGGGTGGCATGAATTTACAATTCATGCTTCCTCAGGGATTTCAGAACCTAATTCAAATATAGCATAATCCAAAGCAGTTTCCATTAACAGCTAGTCTCCAGAGTTAGACTGGGAGCTGTGGTCCCAGCTTCTCTTTGGGGTACTATATCAGACTTGCTCTCTGCACTGGTCCCCTCATGTATAAAGTGAGAATAACACTAGTACCTGCCTCTTACATGTAATAAGAGTGTCACAAAACTTGATTTTTTTTCTCACCAGACCAGTCAAGAAGTGAACTTTAGGAGTTGGAGAGATGACTCCACAGTTAAGAGCATTTGCTGCTTTCTGCAGAGAACCTAGGCTCTTTTTCCAGTACCTAGATACTGTCCTGAAACTCCAGTTCTAGGGGATCTGATGCTCACTTCTACCTTCTTGGGCACAAGGTATACACGTGGTACATACATACAGACAAACACGCATAGACAGAAAATAAAAAAAAAAATTGACTTTGATACAAATAACTGAGCTGTAATCTATTGCTTCTGGATCTGTATAATAGTAAGTAAATAGAGAAAAAACACATCTTTAGAATTTAATGATAAGTCAAATGGTACTGAAAATCTTTGGGACTCAGACTTTGGAGGCTGAGTTCCTACTGTGTTTATCTGATGATGGGTTTCACTTGCTCACCTCTGCCTGTTCAGTAGAAAGAAGAGTGCATGGCATGAAAGTAGCTTAGTGAATAATTGCTGAATAAGTAAGTGAGGGCCATGTATTAAGCCACACTATTCAACGCAAAAACAGTATCATTCAGCATCATGCTTGCAGTTCAAGTGGGCAATTTGCTATGTTTACAATATTTAAAATTGCTAGAAACAATCTGAACAGTATGGATAAAAGGCAATATATATATATATATATATCTGAGCATAACAGGAGTAAGTAGATGGAACCTATTAAGTAACTACTTAGGAGGAGAGCTCTGAAGCCCTTGATAACAGTTTAGGTACAGGAGAAGGGAAGGGTGTTCTGGTTTTGTTTACGTTGCTGGGATAAAGTGCCTTGGTGAAAAACAACTTATGGAAGAAAGGGTATATTTGACTTAAAATTTCAAGATATAGTCCATCATTGCAGAAACACCAAAGTGGGAGCTGGTCATGTGACATTCACAATCAAGAGCAAAGAGGAATGGACACATGAGTGCTCACTCTCTTGCTTATTTGACTCAGCTTGGTTTCTGTATTCATTTATTCAGAATTTCTTGCTTAGGGAGTGGTGCTACCCACAACATTAGGTAACTTCCTACAAACCTAGCTCACAGGCTAACTAAATGTAGTCAACCTTTCATTGAGGCTTGCTTAGCAGATGACTGGGTGTGTTCAGTTGATAATTAACGATAACCATCATAAGGAGTATTTTAATTAATTGATTTAAATATTTATTGGTTAGTTTCTATATTCTTAGTGCTGTATTCAACAGTATACAATGGTGAATATGCATTTTAACCTTAGCCCTGAGAGAGGACTATAGTAGTTGAAAAGAGTAATGCTGAGTTAGGTGAAAGTGATGTCTTGAGAATCACTGAATGGATGACAATATTGTTAGCATCTGTACAAAATGAACAAGCCAGCAGGGTAACAAAATAAGAATATAAGATGCCTGCCATCAAATGATTGCAAAACCTGAACCAGAACAAAAGAAATGTGGTACTTACAGATCTCGACACTGGAAACTCAAGATCTCTTTGTGCCACATTGGTCCTGGGAATCAAACTCGTCATTAGGCAAGGCATCAAGGACCCTTACACACCAAGCAATCACACCAATGGCCCCAGGAATGCCTCCTTTCATATTCAGCCAAAGCATAATTGTCAGTCTATACTTCAGAGCACATTACTGATGGGATGCCACTCAAAACATCCCATCCCACTGTCCTGAATGAGCTTTATACATTGGGTCATTCTCTCTTAGTGCCTCCTCATTGTGCAGAAGCAAGACAGTCTCCATAGCTTTTTTGATAAAGCTCCTTTCCCCATCAATGAGGACTCTGCTCTCATTATGTAATTACACTGATGCCCTATACAGAATTTTCAATGCTTGAATTTCTGGGAACACTAACATTCATATCACAGCTCCAGGTAACACGTAAACAATATGTCATAAAACTACAACAACTAAATTTAATTTCTTCAAATGAATGTTTAAGATAAAATATGCTTTAAAACTAATTTTTGATGATGATGTAATCATAATTCACATGTGAAAACTGAGAACAGAAGCTTCAAAGTAACAGGGAAAAATCCTTGAAAAACTTTACTCTTTAAGTGGGTGTCTTTTGTTTCTCAAAAAGAGTAATTTCTATTGACGTCATTTCAAATTTTGAGTTCCCTGGAGTGAATTTAAAATATTTACTTCTCTACTAATTTTTGAGAGACACAAATGTCTTTATAAATTCAGCTCTCCCAAAACTAGTACTAATTGTAACTTTGAGGAATAACATGGGGAGATTAATTTGGAAAGTCCTGGAATGCCTAAGCTATAGAAAACGCAAAGTGAAGAAACTAAATGAAAAATTATTGACTGGTAACTAAGAAGTCATGTAGATCCATAAGAAATGATAGAACAGGATGACCTGGAGCAGCCTATCACCAAAGTGCTCTAAAATGTGAACTGGAAAATTTTCTCACTATGAAAGAAAATATATCTTGGGCTGCTAGATGACTCATCAGGCAATGGTGCTTCTTGCCAAGACTGGCTACCTGAGTTCAATTCTGGGACTCCACAAATTTGTTCTCGGCTTTCATCTTTTATGCACAGACAATAACATACATGTATACATGGACACACACACACACACACACACACACACACACACTGTAAAGAGAGTATTTAAACAAGGCATCTCTATGCAGCTGATAAAGCAGTGGCCTGAATATCATGTCTTAAGATGCTATCATGACATTTATGCAGTGAAGGAAATATAAGTAGAGAGAATATAGGCAGGGATGCTGACACCAGGATACTGGTGCTGGAAATCATGCTATAATCAGGCAATGAAGCAGGGAGAAGGGCAGAGCCTGGGGTGGCATTGAAGGAAAGCATTCCATAAGACTGTGTTCATTTTATAGAGCTCTCATGGGCATAGTGGGAAGTGCCACTCATGAGAACTTCTCCATAGATTGTACAGCAAAGCCTCGGGATGCTCAAACCATCATCAGCTACCTCAGAGATCTGAGCCCTGGGAAGCAGCAAACTGGCAGAAGCAAAGTGACAAATCTGAATTCTTAAAATATTTTTGGCATATGAAAGGCTCTGTAAGGTCATGGTAAATGATACCATGTTAGCTAAAGTGTGGTGCAGTCATCAGAATGCTATGACTGCATGATCAATGCAAAGCCATTTATCACATCAAGAAACCAGGTTTTCCAGATTACTAACAGAGGAAATGGAAACTTAAAAAACAAACACAAAACATGGCCTAGAAATGATAACATTGTCTCATGGCCAAATGTTAAGTCTCTGACGTTTATGAGATTAAGTTAAGCCAAGGTTCTCATTTAATCAAGCCATACTTGTCGAAGGGAATGTGGGGGGTCTGACTGATCACTTTTTAGAAAAGTGTTTAATTTTAACTTAAATATAATTGTGATGATTAGTATTAGAACTACTGTAGTCAGGAAAATACCTTCCTTTATATAAATATCAACTTCACAAGTGGTCAGCCCTAAACAAATACATAAGACAACTAATGATAAATAGAAGCAATAAACTGCATTTGTGTATATATGGGGGAGTAACAATAATTAAAGAGGCATAAACTTGAATGGGACACAGGAGGAATTTCAGGGAGAGAGGGAGGGGTGGCAATGATGTAAACACATGTTTGAAAACTCTCGAAAAAATCAAGAACTTAAAACAATGTCAACCTTTTATTAATAGCACAGAAACTATGCAGACAAATTATAGTGAGTGGTTTTGGAACAAGAGCAAATGTAGCCATGTGGACATGAACTATGTTGGCCTTAATACAGATGGAGTTTGTGCCAAGCAAGTTTATAGTATGCATAACAGATGGGAAGAGAGAAACTTTTAAAAACAATTTCTAAAACAGCAATGTGATCATATAAAAATATATGTCTTAACAAGAAAACATCTGTGTGGTGTAGATATGTTTAGAGATCCCACTGCATACTCAAAGTGTAATATGCATACTCTCTTCAAATGAATTTATGTAACTAAAATCAAAGACATGAGATAGAGAACTATTCTACAGTGTCTGTTGACAAGAACATAGAATCACACTGTTGGCTCTCTGTGGTTGTCAGAAAGAACAATTGTCAAGGGATTCTTATATGAAAATGTTAATCCCTTGTCAAGTGTCATATATGTTTTCCTCATCTTATTGGCAGTTTCTTGGCATGGTTGTTTGGTTGTTTGGTTGTTTCTTAAATTGTACAACTTCATGGGTTGATATAGTACCACATGTTTTGTACTTGGTGTCTATATGATTCTTTGTTAAAAATTATTTTCCATATTGTTCTTAAAGCACATAATTTCTTCCAGTAGCTTCATGATTTTGTATCTTATATGTAGATCTTTGGCCCATGAGTTGATTTTGTGTATGATGAGAGATGAGAAAGAGAGAAGTTTATGTCATTTATTCATTCAGCCTACACTTTTTGATTAGGACATTCTGTTTATGTTCAAGGTTAATTTTTTATATCCTATAATTTGCTAGTTTATATCTATGCTTTTTATGTGTCCCTCACTTTCTTCTTCTCTTGCTTGTCTCTGTGATTCAGTGGCATTGTGGGCTAATGTTTGCTTCCCTTTTCCTTCTGCCTGCCCATTTTCTAGGGGCATTGCATACATTTGTGCTGGGTAATGTCTTGCTTCTGAACACAGGGCTGCCTCAAATATCCTAAAGCTGGCCCAACAGGAATCAATCCCTCTAGATACTTGAGAAGACTGTATCTCTGCTTTATTTCTGAAGGAGAGCTTTGCTCAATTCAGCCCCCCTGGGTTGCATAGATATTCTCCCTTCTTGCATTTCAGGTCTCTGGCAATCTCATCCTGTTATCTCCTGAAAAATACTCTTTGGCTTTAGTGGGATTTTTGTATGTGTGACTTGGCATTTTTCTTATGCTCAGAACTTTTCTCTGTCCTTAGACTATGGATAGTTTGAATTACCTTGTGGCCTACAAAGGCCCTGTTATTATTTTATGTCAAGTCTCCTGAGGTCTTCCAAGCCTGATAGATCAAGAGGTCCATATCTTTCTCATAAGATGGTGATAATTCATTGACTAAGGTTTTGAATTCTTCCACTCCAGGACTTCTGTTTGGCTGTTTTCCATGATCTGTGTCTCAGAGCCAAGTTTCTTATTTGTGTTGTGAATTATCTTCCTAATTTATTTTTGAATTTTTTTTTTTGAGACAGGGGTTCTCTGTATTACTTTGGAGCCTGTCCTGGAACTTGCTCTGTAGACCAGGCTGGCCTTGAACTCACAGAGATCTGCCTGCCTCTGCCTCCAGAGAGCTAGGATTAAAGGGGTGCATCACCAATGCTGGGCTCACTTTGGGGTGTGAGAAGTGGTGCTCCTTGGGCAGCATCAACTTGCCTTGGTTTTTTGTTGTTGTTGTTGTTTTTGTTTTCATACTTCTTGCAATCCTCTGATGATCTGTTGTTTCCACCAACTTTGTAGCATGGCTTTTGTAGTAAAGACTACTACAACACATCTTTAAAAGACACTTTGTGGGGAGCTGGAGAGATGTCTCAGTGGTTAAGAGCACTGGCTGCTCTTCCAGGAGACCTGGGTTCAATTTCCAGCACCCACATGGCAGCTCACAACTGTCTGTAACTCCAGTTCCAGGGGATTTGACACCTTCACATAGACACACATGCAAGAAGAAACACCAATGCACATAAAACAAGTAAATAAAATAATGAATAAATCAATGAATAGCTTTTAAAAAGAAAGACACTTTGGTACATGTGCAGGTTTAGTTACCGTTGAGCACAGTGTTGCATAAACTTTCCTAAGGTCGCAATCCATTGCTTTGGATGTAATAAGTGGGCAATAGCTTTCTGACAAAGTGCAGTATTGCACAGAGCAACTTGGAATGCACATCAGCATTTTACATAAATGCAGCACAGCAAATGCAGCATTGAGAGAACACCAGATGACCCCAAGATCCCAATTATATGATCAGAGGTTCATGGATGCTTAGGGAACTGAAACTGTCTCTGATCATACTCCATGTCTTCACTTTGTATCAAGTATGTCACATTCTTTTGTACCTATCTTTGAAGTGCCTTCATCAAAATTCGGGGCAAGGTTATGTTCTATGTCTGATTTGGCATTCTCTGATCTGCCTCTTCTAGCATTGAAGACCTCTTTATGCTCCAAAGCTGGACTTAAACTGACTGTGTTGGTCTTAGGCGTTTCACATTTTTCCAGAGTACCAGCACATTGAAGGAGCTTGGCAAGAGATATTTCCATTCAATGCCCTTGGAATTCCCTACCCCCTTCTCTCTTTTAGATGGTTGGCGTAAGGAAAGAGCCTCTTTTTCCCTTCTATAAATTTATGACTGCAACTTCCCACGTTAAGGAATTTTAACCAGTAGATCACTGCCACACACTCAGGAAAGAGTTCCACTCAACTCCAATGATGGGGTGATTTCACATCCAGATATCAAATGATCTTACCCAAATTCCATCTTTCCAGAAATCTGCCTTATCATAGCACATTTGTGGATATAAAGGAGGTGTTTTATAAAGACTGTCTTTTTTTCTTATTTTACATATCAATCCCAGTTCCCTGTCCCTCCCTCCCTCCCTCTCATATCCCCCGACCACCTTCTCATCCAATTTCCCCCCACTCCACAGGGAGGGTGATGCCTTCCAGGAGGGATCAACAAAATCCAAGAGTTCTTAGTACCTTGAGAGGGATAGGACAAAGAAGTCAGAAGTTTATCTGTGATGAAAATTCAACAGCAAAGGCCACAGGGGACACAGAAGCTTGATTAGATACTAGACAGACTTCAGATAGAAAACACTCACCCATGCTTCACAATTGCCTACAACCCAGGCATGGACATAGCATGTAGTGTGTATCCATTAATTGTCTGTTGATTTAATGCACTGCTAAATTAAAAGAAAGGAAAATCTATTCATAAAAGAAGAAAATAAGATAGAGAAAGCACAGTGTCATGGGTATTTACAAAGTCTGCCAAACTTATAAGCTAGTTTTCTTGGAGTCTTGACTAGACCATTTTTCCCAGCCTACACTACAGTTTGGCCAAGTAGCTAAACTTTTAATAGTTTAAGCTGAGTGTAAAGGATAAGCCTTTTTATGGGCATGATTCATATAAAAGTGTCCAATTTCCTTATCCAGAGGTTAAATCCAGAGTCCAAGTCCTCTGAGGGACAGAGTGGATCCTAAGGTACCAGGAGATTGTGTCCAGAAAGGCATGAGGAACACTGTCCATGATGAATAATCTTCTAGTGAGAGTGAAGGTTAGTTGGAGAACACCTAGAATTTGGTGACCTCTTTGCAGTAAAAGCATTTTCCTGGTCTTCTAAAGGTCACATGTATAATAAATGGATTTAAGGACTATAACAGAATCCATTGGGAAAAGAAATATAAGCATATCTCTCAAACCAGAAAGAATTATATTTTACTAGGCTACAAGGAGAAAACTTAGAGATTCATTCAAGGTCCTTGAGCATATTGGGAGTGGGAGGCAGTGAGTGGAGAGGGAGTTAGGAGAAAGAGAAGGGGAGGAGAGGAGAACATGTGGGACTAGCAAGTTTGGGTCTGGGGAGGAATAGAGAGAAAAAAAAGAGATACCATAATAGAGGGAGCCACTGTAGGGTTGAAGAGACAACTAACTATAGAGAAATGTCCAGAGACCTACAAGGATGACCCCAGCTGACAATCTGAGCAGAAGTGGAGAGGCTACTTTAAATGCCTTTCCCTGATATGAAATTGATGACTAACTTATATGCCATTCTAGAATCTTCATGTAGTAACTGATGGAAACTGAAGCAGACACCCACAGCTAAACAATGAGCTGGAATCCAGTTACAGAGAGGGAGGAGTGGTAAGAAAGGGGGTCAAGACCAGGCTTTAGAAACTCACAGAAACAGCTGACATGAACAAGTGGGAGCTCATAGGCCCCCAGAGTGATAGCTGGGAAACCAGCACTGGACCGAGTCAGACCCCCTGAACATGGGTCTCAGTTAGAAGGCCTGGGCAATCTATTGAAGCTCTGACAGTGGAACCAGGATGTATCCCTGGTGCATGAAAGGACTTTGGGAACACATTCCCCATGGAGGGATACTCCCTTAACCTAGAGGCAGGAGGGAGGGCCTAGAGCCTACTCCAAATGACTTGATGGATTTTGATGATCCCTTCTGGAAGACCTTACCCTCCCTGTGGAGTGGGTGGGGAATGGGATGGGAGTGGGGGTCAGGGGGAATGGGAGGGAGGGAGGGAGAGGGAATTGGGATGGATGTGTAAGAATATTAAAATATATTTAAATAAAAAAAGAAAGTCAGGGGAAGAGTCTTGAAGTAAAATGGACCCACTGAAATTGATTGAGAGTGGATGAAAGTGCCTATTGAAATGTGTTAAGCAGAGACAATAGTGAATAATTTGACAACATTTATATTTAGAGGGACATTTTCCCAAGATGAGGACATTGGCAATGAGGACTCTAGTACTGAAGTCCTGTGTAAACTGAACTGTGTACATTTCATTTAACTCTGGGTCATGGTCTCTTTAAAATGTGTGCCTAGTCAGTGCTTTTCTAGATTTTTCTGCCCTGTGTAGGATTCTTATGAAACTGATCTTTACTCATTTTCCATGTATATGAATGTGCATGTCCTTCCATCACCTGAGTGAGGGGAAAGAAGGTGCTGTCCTCAGTAGTAACTTTTAAGGAGAAAGAGATGTAGAAGCATAGCATTAGATTAATTAGATTGGATTAATCATGTGTTCTTTCAACTTCAATGCCAAACCCATTATTTACAAAAATATTTAGAATTTACTATTTACTAGATTTTGGGAAAACTACCTAACTTTTAAAAATATGAGTCTGTAAATTGAGAATGGGGCATTATTTTCTCATGATTATGAAAGTCTAATTTAGCCAAAGTAATGACCCTCACAGGAAGGACATAACATCACATTTCTTATTACAAATGACTCTCTAAAATGCCAACTTTTACTAGCAGAAGCAAGCCACAGAAGAAAAGTCTCAAGGCCCTTGAAGGCATATTTGCAGCAGAGCCCATGAAAATCCACCCACTTCTCCTGTCTCATTTCTGCCAACTGCTATCCAATAAGAAGCTTTAACCATTGGCCAACAGCTTTATACCTAATAAAGTCTCTGTGTGTTATTTTAGGGCTGAAACAGCTCTGGGACCAAACTGGAGGGAAAGTGCTTGTAACAAGATGGAGCCTACAATGTGGGTACTAAGAACTTCTGCTTAAAACTTGACAAAAGCTTTAAAAGGGATTTTAGAAACAAAACAGAGACAAGCAAATCTTCTTGGTGGCAGCACTCTTCTTGGGTGGGCTCTGTTTTGTTACTGACAAGCATAGACTGGGGCAGCTCCTTTAAGGGAGGTTTCCTGACTCGCCATAAGCTTAAAAAAAAAAAACAAAAACAAAAACAAAACAAAAAAAAAAAACAGGGCACTTTTAAGAGACCCTGCTAACAACTGAATGGTGTGCATGACAATTGGCAATATATTTATGTTGAAAATGCTTTGACTTCAAAATTTAAGTCCCAGAACAGGTTACTGGGGGAAAAGAATTTCTATTTCTGTCTCCACAGAAAATGAAAAGCTGTGGATTCCTTTCAGACTAATGTGGTTTGATCAAGAAAGACCCCCTGAAAAAGTGTCCCAGGTGATCCAACATTCAAGACAGCTGGAACAAGGCTGTCTTATGGACTATAGCTGCCTTATGGATACATCCTATATCTTCTTAGGATCCCTATGGTATTACAGCATCCCCAACCAGCAGGAAGCAGTTTGGAAAGAATGACACCCAAGTTCCGAAATATTGCCTAAAGTGTTTGTTTTCATCTAAATGGGGTTGGTTATAAATGGTTAATGTTCACAACCAATCTCTTTTTAAAGGTAAAAAGGGCATTATGGTATAGACATGAATGCTTTGTTTTGGAATGGATTTTCATTTATTGATGCAAAAAAGGTCAATTTTGTGATATGTATATTTCTTCTCTTGTGGCTGGCTTGGGTAGTTTATGAGGCCACTGGAAGTGAGAACAGGATCTATTTCTAGTGCATGACTGCCTTTTTGGAGCCCATTTCCTATGAGGAGATAGATAGATATCTTGCTCAGCCTACACATGGCAATGGTGGTGGGTAGAGGCTTGGTCCTGCCTCAATGTGGTGATGGGAATAATTTACTGACTCCACATGGGAAGCCTCACTCTCTCTGAAAGGTGAATGGGGGGATAGGGTGGGGGAAGTTTGGGGAAGTGGGTTTGGTATACAAAGAAAAATAAAATAAATGAGCAGACAAAATAAAACACATGTTAAAAACTTGTCCATGGTACAGACATAAAATCTCAACACTCCATATAGTACTTACTTTTAAAACTGCACATGATATAATCAGGATTTTCACTAACCTGATCCAATCAGCCATCATGGATTCACTCACCTCATAACACTCATTAACCACCAATGTCCTTCTTATCCTTATGGAGATTTGTCTCTCCTGGGCATTCTGTACAAGTGGAACCTACTGCATGACTATTTTCCTGATTTACATTTACACAGTCATTGGAAGTCATGTTTGTAGTATATGCCAATATTTCAGTTTTACATTTAAATAATGTGTTTTCTTATGGCTGTACTGTTCCTGAACTCATAGGTACCTTGACAATATGAATACTGTTGTAAATGTTGTTTCAAGGCTGTATATGGACATGTTTTTTCAGAGTTTTGGTAATATACCTAGAAAGAAACTGTTGGGTCAAGTGGTAACACTGTGACAATCATTTGAGGAAATGCTAAAATGTTTTCTAAGGTACTGATGCTATTTTGCATTTCTAAATACAATGCATTACTATATTTCCTTGCTCACAATGGTTGCCCTCATTATTTTCTTATAGGCATTTATGATGGCCAATAGTTATTGTCAACTTGACAGCATCTGGAATTATCTAAGAGCCAGATCTCTAGAAATGCCTGTGAAGTTTCTAGATTAGATGAAATGCATAGGGCAGAACCGTCATAAATTTGTTTACTACTGTTTATTGGGCAGGGGCAAAAGATCCAGAACTGAATGCTAAGCTGACCTGAGAACCTGTACTAATTGCTCTTCTTTTCTTCCTAATTGTGGTGCAGTGTGGCCAGCCATTCCCCACTCCTGACAAGATGCCTTCCCAACCACAATGGACTGTATATCCTCACAATCATAACAGACTTTTCCTTCCTTAAGTGGTTTGTGTTAAAAATTGTATCACAGAAACAAACAAACAAAAGGAACAAATACATTACCCAAGTAAATATGAAGTTATATCTTATTTTTATTTGATCTATTTAGCAAATAATGATTTTGAATACTTTTATGAGCTTAGTATATTTTAGACTGAGATAAGTCAGACCAAATCCTCTTCGAAGTATTAATTTGGATATTTGTCTTTGTTGAATTGAAAGACTTCTTGTAGATTCTAATTAATAAACCCTTATATGATTTGAAAATATTCTCCCCCATTTTGTCACCTGTCTCTGCACTTCCTCAAGTGTATACTTCAAAGAACAAAGGCTCCCAGTTATAATGAAGCCAAACTTACCCACATTTTTTTTTTGGTTGCTTATCCTTAAAATACTGTCATGCAAGCTAAGGTTGTGAAACTTCTCTTCTAAGGATGTTATGACTTGTTCTTATGCTTGTATCTTTGATATATTATGAGTAGACTTTCCTGTCTGGTTTAAAGGAGGAATCTAATTTCATTATTTTGCCTATAGATAGTCACCAGCCTCACTCGTATGATGCAAATTGTAGGATTTACTTTAAAGTCATCCCAGACATACACATGGCAAAAATATATTGGTATATAATTTAAAGACTATCAGTTATATTATAGGTATGTGTGAAAAATGGTTGATGCATCTATTGAAGTTTTTATACTAATTAATTTTCATAATATGTTGGTCAAATGTGTAACAATTAGAATAGGATTGCTCCCTGTGTATACACACCATAAGAACTTTGAAGAGATAAAGGAATGGTTTATGTTCCTTATACCAAGTGTAAAACACTCTTTCAACATGTGTCAAGAATGTGTGTATTTATTTTGTTCTTAAGTCCTAAAAAAAATTAATAAAACAAGCCAACAACAACAACAACAACAAAAGAGATGTGTGGTTTTGAAAACATTGCATTGCAACTTGTCCCAAATCCTGATGTACCACACAAAGCAAAAGCTAGAGGTAGGTTAAGTGCAGTACAGGATACTCACAGCATTTATACACACCATTATGTGGAAAGGGATGTGGGAACCAGCATGACTGCTGCCAGCCAGAGCCTCTCTTCTCCCCCTCACCATTACAAAGGGACTTCATGGATGAGAAAAGATTTTTCTTATACCAAGTCAAGCTAATGAATGTCTTCTTCTCTCAGCCCTCACAGGCCATTCCAAGGGAACAGAAAACACTAATATTAGAGTATCTTTGGCTACATTTCTATTTAGTTCTCTCTCTCTCTCTCTCTCTCTCTCTCTCTCTCTCTCTCTCTCTCTCTCTCTCTCTCTCTTTCTCTCTCTCTCTCTCTCCCTTTTCCCTCTCTCCTTGAGTATGTGAGTGTTTTATGTGTGTACCAAGGAGCATGAGTGGAGATCACAGGGCAGCTTGCATGAGTCAGTTCTTTTTTGTCCACTAAGTGGGTCCCAAGGATTGAACTTAAGTAGCAGGTTTGGTACCAGTCATCTTTACCTGATGACACATTTCTATAATGTCTTGTGCGCTATTTAAATGATTGGCTTCACTTGATCACATTGATAGTCTCATCCAGGCAAAAGCCCCTCTACATACGTAGGAAGCTGTGCAGTTAAACATGCAGGTTATCAGAAGGATGATGTTAGCACCACTTCATTCTTACTTTTCTTTGGCAGTGATTCACCCTTATTTTAAAATCTAATAGTAGAAGAAAACAGATGCCTAGTGAGATTGTACCTGGTTCAGAAAAGAGTAAGTTCTAGCCCCAAATGTCTTCCAGTGGCCCCTAGCATGAAGTTCTCAGCCAACATACTTCCATCTCCAGGGCTGCCTGAGGATCATAGTAGCCAAAGCTAGAAAATGTGTTCATTTTCAAGTCAGGCCAGGCAGAAAGCAGAAATGATGGGATTACAGTGTGTGCATCCCAGCAGAATGAGTGAAGGATCCACTTGAAACTTTCAACATGAACAAGTGAAAACAGGCTTCACCATGCAAAACGCCTGGAGGGTGTGGGATGAAGATGGAGTTGCAACCACAAGTAGAGAGAGGGACTGTCAAGAGGAAGTAAAGGGGGAAAGGGAACCATTTCTCAAAGTCAACACATGCTTTTATTGATCCCAATGTGTGCTGATGACTGCTAGCTGCCAGGTAGGTAGGAGAGAAAAATAAGAATTCCAAAAGAGTACAAAACACCACTCATGATAATTACATGCTACAAGCAGAAGGAAATCTTGGCTTCTTACTGGTTTGGGAGGAGGATAACCTTGAGAGAATAAAACCTAGATAAGTTTAATAAGGATATGTTTGCAAAAACCTCAGAGTATTCAGTTTATACTGAATTAGTTATAACATATTGTTCCCATATCTGCCAGCGTTTAATTTTACTTCCTCTTATACTTCCAATGTCTTGTCTCCATGGGCTCTTTCCTTTACTCTTCATATTTTCAAGTGTCTCTCTTCTTGCAAGAAAAATAACATAAAACCTTCCAGTTATTAGTATCTTCTTTCCTCAACAAACCCTTCCAGAAGGGATTTGTTGATCCTCCTTCCTTCCCTGTGGATTGGATGTTAAGTGCCTATTGGGTGCTTCAGTGTGTCTTCTGTTGTGTTTATCTACAACAGGACCTTTGCCCATGTGTCTTTCCTTCTGTGGAAAAACACAGGGAATTAAACAAGGGTGCAAAGTTGGATATTTACAAGGGAAACACAGAGGATAGAGAAGCATGTTTCTACACATTCTCATCTTGCTTTCAGCCCTCAGCCCAAGGCCAAGCCAGCTCACCTTATAAGTCAGCACTACCAAAATCACAAAGCATCTTGTGAACACTAAATTCAGTGAAAAGAATTTAGTCTTTGTCTTATGTGGTTTCTTTGCATTATTTGACATTATTGTCTCCTACACACATAAAATTTAAACCAATGGCATAAATTCAGAAAGTGATATGACACAAATTATTTAGACTTTCTTTGAAATATATGTATACATATGTAGATCTACATGTGTAATATGCAGTTTAGGAGGTCTATACTCTATTTGCTCTGTTTGGATAAAATTTCTTGCTTTATCTTCAGATGGGGAAATGAACAGAGAAACAGAGACATTAAGGAAAAATCTTCTAGTGATGGATTAAGGATTGGAAGAGCAAACTAACTCCTAACATTCAGAGACAGTGGAGAAACTAATTGTTAACCTCTTCCTAGTTGTAGTGGTCCCCCTCCTTCCTCTTTCCTTTTCCTATTTTTTGCTTTCTCCCTGCCCTCCTTTTCTTCCTTCTCCTCCTGCCTCTTGCATCCAAAACCTCAGAACAATAGCACAGGGCTCTGTGACTATGATGACAGTCATAACAGCATAAATAAGGAGAGCATCTCAGTCTCAGGGTGCTCTATAACAAGACACTCTAAACAGAGTGGTATGCAAACCACAGAAATTAGTTTGTCATGGTTATGGAAGCAAGTTCAAGATCAAGGTAGTAGAATTTCATTGTTGAGAGCTTGTGTCCTGATTCACAGATGGACCTGCTAGCTGTTTATGCACAGGGCAGGAGTAATAAAATTTCCTCGGTCTCTTTTACAAGTACAATAAACCCATCCCTAACCTAAAGTTCTGACAACACAAGGGCCACCTCCTCACCATGTTGATTAGGACATTTCAGCAACTGCATTTGTGGGATACACAGGATTTCTGTCCATGGCAATTAGCTACAAATGCTAAATAGCTGTATCCATGATGGCTTGCTTTATTGCTGTATGGAAACAAATATCTGTAAATCTATTCAGTGCAAGGATGCAATAGTATAGCTGAAAAGGAGGTTTAGATTTCCCCTCCCTATTAACTTAAAATAAAGCCTTCGGCTTCACTTTCAAGAAGGCATGGACTCCTTGGATCATTGTCAATTTCATTATTATTAGCAGATTATAATCTAGAGTGAGCGCTGTTTGGGTTACTGTAACAAAATACCCCAGACCAGATGATTTACCCACAGTTCTTGTGTATCTCACAGTTTTTGTAGGTTGCAAATCCAGGGTCATGGTGCTAGGTTACGGTTACTAGGAGGCTTTACTTCCTGAATTGCATATAGCAACTTTCTCAGTGTGTACTTAGCAGTTCTCTCTCTCTCTCTCTCTCTCTCTCTCTCTCTCTCTCTCTCTCTCTCTCTCTCTGTCTCTCTCTCTCTCTGAAACACAGATGGAGAGAGCAAGAGAGGGGAGACAATAAAGGAGGAAGGGAGGGAGAAAAAGAGAGAGAGAGAGAGAGAGAGAGAGAGAGAGAGAGAGAGAGAGAGAAAAGTGGCAGAGAGTACACACAAGAGAGCATTCAATCCAGTCACATTGTGGGTGAAGGCTTCAGGATTTTAACCTATGGATTGGAGAGGACACATTCAGGCAAATGCATGCACCTACCACCTTACCAACATTACACTAAGTTCAGCCTCTCAATAGTGTGCTCATACAGCATCATAACAGATATCAAATATTCCACTTTGGCAATAAGTAAAATTTGGCTTGACGTATTTAAAAAAACTAGCCATGTAATAAGGAAAAAGGTTGCAATGATGTTATAGCTCCCATCAAGATGTTGATTTAAGATTTGCTATGAATAATGCCATTAGTTCAAAAAATCATATGGGAGGGAATAAAAAGAATGAAATAATAATAACAATTAATTTTCAGGAAAGCCAGAAGTCAGAGAAACTACCTCCAAGCTACATAGTTTGCACAAATACTGTTAAAAGCAGGACCAGTGGCAAAGCCTTGCAGAAAACCTGGTGTGTTTGGAATCCACAGCAAATGACAGAATCATGGAATGACCTCAAGTCACAAGACACATAAAAATACCTACAAGAATACCCAACTCTAAATGATAGTGCTTGCTCTAGTCTGCTACTCTGTTGTTGTCATAAAACACTGACCCAAAGCAACATTGGGAAGGAAAGGGCTTTTTACATCTTAAGGGTTGTACTCCATCATTGAGGCTAACCAAGGCAGGAGCTGAATCAGAAACCACAGACCAATGCTGCTTACTGGCTTCTGCTATGCTCATTCTCAGCTACATTTCTTACATAGGCTAGGCTCACCTGCCTAAGGATGGTGCCTCTTAGAGTGGGCTGGGGCCTCATACAACAATTACAAATGGAAAAAAATGCCCCATAGACACTGTTACAAGTTAATGGTGAACATGCTTGCAGGTAGTATTGCCCAGTCTCATACACATCAAAGAACTAAAATTTATATTAGCAGATGTTTTAAATAATATTTTATTTGTCCTTTGACAAATGTGTACATCTTTACACAGTATTTGATAATATCCATACACACACCAGCTCTCCTTTAAACTTCCTTGTACTCTCTCTGGCAACTTCCAACAATTTCCCCTCCAGTCTTCATGGTCTCTTCTTTTGTTTTAAATGCAGTGAGCTCAGTTGGTGCTGCACACATGTACATAGTGTGGGGCCACCCACTGGATCATGAGTAATCTACCAATGGCAATACACCCACCCCAAATGACTGGCCTTTACCCAGTAGCTGCCAAATGCTAACAGTCCCTAACTAGGAGTGGGGCCTTATGAGCTCCTTCCCATTCCATACACTTATTCTCAGCATTTTAAGAAGACATTTTTTAAAAAAGACAATGAATGACATCATTACACCCAGAGATATGTGGAAGAAGATATTCAAAAAAGCACAGAAAAAGAAAAACCAGTACCCCATGACTGATGGGACTGTCCTTCTGTGCATAGGTTTCTCTTATTGGTTGATGAATAAAACACTGTGTGGCTAATGGCCAGGCAGGAAGGATGGGAGGGCTACCAGAGGAGGAGAATTCTCGGAAATGTAGGCAGAGGGGAGGCACGATGTGAGCCTAAGAAGAGGGGATGCATCAGGTGTTCTCCGATAAGCCAAGACCACATGGAAATACATAGATTAATAATAATGTTAATAATTAAGACAGAGCTAGCCAATAAGAAGCCTTATCCAACAGTATTATAATTAATATAAGTCTCTTAGTGTTCATTTGGGTCAAGGTGGTTGCGTAACTGGGTGAGAAATCCGGTAACACATTATCCCATCATCCACTTCTTAAATTTTCTGAAGTTACAAATATTCACCAACTGTTTTTCAGGTTGTGGCATAATTAGAACTTTAAAACCTTAATGAAAATAAAAAATGGTGCAACCACTGTGGGGAGTAGTTTGACATATCTGTGTACACCTATTGTGTTGGTCCTTAGAGCTGCTATCACAAATGCCACACATTCACTGGGTAGCTTACATGCAACAGGATTTCGTCTTGCACTAATCCAATATTTGGTGGTAATCTTCTCGTTGGTTCTTAGACAGAACTTCTCACCATGCCCTCATAGGGTGAGAGGGACCAGGCAGCTGTTCACAGCACATTGTTCTCCCAACAGCCCCACCTCTAAGGACAGTCATACTGGCAACACAGAGTCAATGTATGAATTCCATGGAAATCAAAAGCAGAATACATGAATATATATAGCTATTTATTTCTAAACATCCATCCAAGAAAAATTATGTACACAAAGATTTGCATATACATTTTGATAGTAAATTTCTAACAAATCATATAAATCATACAAGAGCAGGTGCATAAGCAAACACACCATAGTATATTCATTCATTGGATTTCTACCCAGCAACAGAAACTATTGATACATGCTATAATACAGTGAAATTCAAATTATTATATAAAAAAACTAAGAAGACATAAAAAGCTAATGTAGAGCACATTATATAAACTGGAATGGAAATCTTTATAATGCCATTAAAAGGGGTGAACTTCCATAGGAATGGCTTATTTTAGGAGGGTACAGGTGATAAGCAAAACAAGTCTGGAGGAGCTTATAATTCTAGAAAGCCAAGAACGTGCTCAGAGCAGTTCAATGTGTGCCCGTTCACCTTGACCACATGTAACAGTGAAATATATCAATGTACACAAAGGACAACTGGTGGGGTCCCCATACTCAGAGCTTAAAAACATTGAGGAACAAAATGTATCCATAGTGATATACATGAAAGACAAATAGAGTAGTAAGTAATAAGGGTAAAGGATGCTTTCCAGGCAGAATTACAAATAAAGCTTCCAGTTGGTTACTTTATCTTAATGGAGAGAGAGCATAAATTCCTATACCCACACATTACCACAAATGGCTCATAGTGACTTCCTTCCAAAGGTACAAACAGTAAGCATATGAGGGACCCTGAGACACACTGCTTCCCACAGGTACTCAAGACCAACATCATACGCAAGGTAGTCAAAATAGCCAATGTGCCAATGTTGACTTCCTTTCCCAAACCCATGGGCTTTGACTACTTAGAGAATGCCATCCTAAAAGGGTTCTCAGAACTACCAAGTTCATGAAATACAAGAGAAGAGAAGCCATCATAACCCAGGAGAGCCTGAGAAGCCATTACAACAATGAAAGGTGTCCTGGGTGAAAAAGAATAAAAGAAAACTGCATACACTCTGGGTCCTAGTTAATAGCCATGCAGCAGCCTGCAGTCACTAATGGCAACATGCTTTGTACACATATATATATGACATAGAGAATAATTTAACGTAAAACTTAGTAAAGCAGGCAGGACTCTGTAGAAGCCCTAATGTACTATGGCAAAGCCGATCACCACTTACCAGGGTGGGCAGTAATACCACAAGAGAGAGGTAAGAAAACACAGTATGAAGGGATTTTAAAGAATGAGTGCACCTTAGGAGGTTCTACATCTCACTTTGCCTGTGGTCTAGGCTCCCCAAATACATCATCATGCATACATACATACATACATGCATATGCATCTGTAGGACGCCATCTACTAGCCTCATTTCTTTCCTTCCCACACTTATTTCCTGTGCCGTCCCTAATGCCCACTGTGGTTCCCACACTCCATTTTACCATTTGATGCCTTAAGGACATTCAATAACTGCTTCCTTGAATTCTCTTCTACCTTCCTAATTCTCTCACATCTAAATTAGTCAGCAATAACTCATTGCCGAAATAGTTGACGCCCAAACCCAGCAGCCCAATGTAGTGGCTCCCTGGTGATTCAGGCATCCAGGCTCTATGCATCTAGCAGCCCCACCTGCCCTGGCGTTTTGGAGTCTTTCTCATATCTTCCAGACCTGGGTGAGAATAACTGAAAAGCATCAGCATAAATAGGACATAGACACACTCAAGGTAATTTTCCAAATGACTAGTTCAGAAGCTCAATGAAATTTATTTTAAGACTGGAGAAACATTGGGAGGAGAAAATGTTTAGCCTTTGCACTGGGCATCTTAAGATATGATACAGGGTATTTAGTTAGGGCTAAAGGAAACCTTATAAAAATATAGAGATGCATAGGACAAGCCAAATGCCAAATATGACACTCAACATCCAAACTCCCCACGCAGGTAGAGATGTGTTACCAGCTGTCTTCCACTACTATAATTTTAAGTTACATGGATCGCCCTCAAAAAGTATGATTCACTTGTCACAAGAATAATTTGAATATGTTTCTTATGTTTAGGAGCTGGTTAGACAGACCGTCAGTAATATACACATATACACTCTGCTCTCTTCTGGCCTCTAAGCACAATGTGGTGTACACACACAAAGACATATGCAGGTAAAAACAATTAAAATATTTGGGATCATTTTCCATATGTTTATTTTGAAAGATAGTGTCATCAAATGTCATTCTCTGTAGAATCTTTACAAATTTCAAACTTTGAAATCCTTACAATTTTGCTTTTCATAATATATATAATATTATATGTATATATATAATTTTTATATAATATATATATATATATATATATATATATATATATATATATATATATATCTTTCTCACTGGGTCTGGCATACCTAACTGATATTATAAAGTCTGAAATGCTTGGGAGGTTTCTGCCCAGAGCATTTGATACTCCAAGTGGAGAACAGATTAGTGGGTGGCAAGAATGCCAACTCCAGAGTTCTGGATCTAGCTGGTGATTGGCTAGGGAGGGGCTTTGGGCGGGCCTTCCTAGAGCACAAAGCTTGCTAGAAAGCTATGGAGCCAGTCTAGACTGTCATATCTCTTAGCCTTTGTAGTATCTGCCATTGTGAGGATTCCGCAAGCCCAAAGAGAGCTTGCTTCCCTTGGGCTTTCCAGAGGCTCCTGAAACCACAGACTGCGGGCACTCAAGAGAACCCAGAAAGCTTTAGAAGCTGTCGCTGCCGCAGGAGGATGACTAAGAAGGATCTGCAACCCGCTCCAGGGTTTTAGTGCGGACTGTGATGCAAACTTCTTGGATGCCAGGGTTTCTACCAAGGGAAAAAGTCCGCAAACAGCAGGAGCCCTTTTTGCAGCGCGGGCCACTCCCGCGCAGGATGTGTGCGCACCCGGGCAGACACGGCAAAAGTCTTTTGAAGAACTCTCCCAGTTCAGAGAACAGCTTGCTCTAACTACTTCTTCCTGCCCTCACCCCACCACCCGAGACAAGGAGACTGCCACCCTTCCTCTGTGTCTGGGTGAAGGGTAAGGACAGGAGCTGACCAGCACCGCCCTCCCGACCAGGAGGTGGAGATCCCACCCTGCGATTCAACATCCACTTCCCCCCTCCCTCTGCCCCTATATCACGGGCACCCCCTCCTTCTCTTTTCCCTCCTCCCTGGAGACAGGGGAGGAGAAAAGGGGAGCTCGGGTCATCATGACTGAGCTGCAGGCAAAGGATCCGCGGGCACCCCACGCGTCTGGAGCCGCTCCCTCCCCCACCCACGCCGTATCCCCCTTGCTTGGACGCTTGGACCCTTGTCCCTTCCAGGGGAACCAGCCCTCGGACGCGTCGTCTGTAGTCTCGCCTGTATCCATCTCCCTGGACGACAGGCTGCTTTTCCCTCGGCCCTGCCAGGGTCTGGAGCTCCCAGGAGGATTAAAAACACAGGACCAGCAGCCGCTGTCCGACGTGGAGGTATCATTCCCTGGAGTCGAAGCCACTCGTGAGGCAGGAGGCAGCAATCCCAGAGTCCCGGAAAAGGATAGCAGACTTTTAGACAGTGTCTTAGACACGCTGCTGGCGCCCTCGGATTCCGAGCAGAGTCACGCCAGCCCTCCAGCCTGCGAGGTCATCACATCTTGGTGTCTCTTTGGATCAGAGCTTCCAGAAGACCCCCGCAGTGTCCCTGCTACCAAGGGGTTGTTATCCCCGCTCATGAACCGGGCAGAGAGCAAGGTTGGTGACAGCTCCGGGACAGGAGCAGGGCAGAAGGTGCTGCCCAAGGGACTGTCACCACCCAGGCAGCTGCTCTCAACCTCAGGGAGTGCTCTTTGGCCCGGGTCAGGAGTGAAGCCTTCTGCACAGCCATCTGCCTTGGAAGTGGAGGAGGATTGTGACCTAGAGACTGAGAGCCCCACGGGTCCGCTTCTGAAGAGCAAACCTCGAGCACTGGAAGGCACGGGTAGCGGAGGAGTTGCCTCCAGCGCGCCCGCGACGGTCCCAGGAGGAGTCACCCTGGTTCCCAAGGAAGATTCCCGATTTTCTGCTCCCAGAGGCTCCTTGGAGCAGGACGCCTCCGTGGCGCCCGGGCGCTCCCCACTGGCCACCACAGTGGTGGATTTCATCCACGTGCCCATCCTGCCTCTCAACCACGCGCTCCTGGCTGCCCGCACCCGGCAGCTGCTGGAGGGGGACAGCTACGACGGCGGGGCCTCAGCCCAGGCCTCGTTTGCCCCTCCTCGAGGTTCGCCCTCCGCGCCATCCACGCCGGTGCCCTGCGGCGACTTCCCAGACTGCACCTACCCTCAGGACGGCGACCCCAAAGAGGACGCGTTCCCTCTTTATGGCGACTTCCAACCGCCAGGCTTGAAGATCAAGGAGGAGGAGGAAGGCGCTGAAGCAGCTGCGCGCTCGCCGCGCCACTACCTGGTGACCGGAGCCAGCGCCGCCACCTTTCCAGATTTCCCGCTGGCACCAGCGCCGCCACGGGCTCACTCCTCCAGGCCCGGAGAGGCGGTGGTGGCCGGTGGTCCCGGCAGCTCCGCGGTGTCGCCCTCGTCCTCTTCGGGGTCCGCGCTGGAGTGCATCCTGTACAAAGCAGAGGGCGCGCCGCCCACCCAGGGCCCGTTCCCGCCGCTGCCCTGCAAGCCCCCTGCCTCCGGCTCCTGCCTGCTCCCTCGCGACAGCCTTCCCGCACCCCAGGCTGCCTCGGCAGCCCCCGCCATCTACCCGCCTCTCGGCCTCAACGGGCTCCCGCAGCTGGGCTACCAGACCGCAGTGATCAAGGACAGCCTGCCGCAGGTCTACCCACCCTATCTCAACTACTTGAGGTGAGCATCTGCCGGGGGCCCTGCCCCGCCCCACCCCTGGGGCAGCTCAAGGTGCCCACGGGAGGTCAGGGCCTTGGAGACCCCACACCCTCGGGCATGACATGCACATAGCTTTGTTTTGCACCCTCCCCTGAAACACTGAAAACTTCAGAAGCAGGACCACCCTGGCCAAAAACCTGCGGAGCCACTCTAGGACCTCTGTTTATCCCGAGGATGGGGGTGCTGGGACACCGTCTAGTGGTGGTGGGGCTTTATCAAATTCATTAAATACTTCGAAAGGAGAATAAGGACCATCCGTGTGTGTGTGTGTGTGTGTGTGTGTGTGTGTGTGTGTGTGTGTGTGTGTGTGTGTGTGTGTGTGTGTAACTGAAAGCAGAAACACCTTAGGGATCTGGGTAGGTCTCTGGCCTAATTTTCCTAGGACTCTGAGGACGGAAGTAAACTGCAGGAGGGAAATGTTTGGATCCTGGGTTTAAACTCAAGGGCAGTGAAGTCCAAAGCATAGCATCCTTGTATTGTTTCAGACTCCCCTACTTTCCTCATATGTGTTTTCAAAAAAAAAAAAAAAAAAAAAAAAAAACAAAAACAAAAAAAACAAAACAAAACAAAAAAAAACGTTTAACTTCATATAAACGTGAAAAAAGAAGAAGAAAGAAAAAAATGCTCGGGTTTGTAGTTTCCCTGTGGTGACTAGGTAAAATAAACTCAGTGTGTTAACGACAGTTTAAAATAACATCAATAACGTCTCTATGTCTCTATTTATATGCTGGAGACACCAGTTGTAACAGGGCTGTGTTTTCAAAACGGAACCACTGCTAACTTGACTTTAACTCCCAAAGCTCAACGGTGCTTGTTGTGACCCAGCACTCAGGAAGGATGTCATATTTCATCCACCAAAGGCAAAATCACTTCTGTATAGGGAGCTCTTTTTAAATAAAAATGTCTAGCTTTTTTGAACTTGGAAGAATGCACTAGTTCTTCTTTTATTACTATTAACGAATGGCTAATAATATGTATGTCCAATGAATCTGTTACAGGTAGTTCATGATATCAAGTAGCAAATTTAGTCCATCTGACTTGTGTGTGTGTGTGTGTGTGTGTGGTCCTGGGAGCTGGGGATGTGGCTTCATTCCTAGAAAGGTACTTAACTATCATACACTAAATCCAGAGTTCTATTCCCAGCACTTAGAAGCTGGGGTCTGAAAGTTCGTGAGTTCAAGGGCAGTTTCTGGAATGTGGCAAATTTAAAGCCAACCTGGCTATGCGAGATATTTATCAAAATACTAAAACACACATGAAAAACAAATAAGTAATATGATTGTATGTAACAAATCTTCGGTGTCATCAATGCCAGTTTAGGAAAGCATTGTTTATCAGATAGCAGTGAATCTAAAGCTAAATGGAGCCTGTTTTGTATTTCAAGGCCAGATTCAGAAGCCAGCCAGAGCCCACAGTATGGCTTTGATTCCTTACCTCAGAAGATCTGTCTAATCTGTGGGGATGAAGCCTCTGGCTGTCACTATGGCGTGCTCACCTGTGGGAGCTGCAAGGTCTTCTTTAAGAGGGCAATGGAAGGTAGGTAGCATCTTCCTCATTCTTTCTCTCCATTACATTGCCATGGAGATTACCCAATACTTTATACATTCTAATTATCTATTGTTTCTAAGAAATGGTAACATTTATTTGCACCTTAAAATGCCCTGCAATTTTATTAGCATACGTGAACATACATTGATATATTACATGTTCATAGTGTGGTTACAAATGCATCACACACACACACACACACACACACACACACACAGAGAGAGAGAGAGAGAGAGAGAGAGAGAGAGAGAGAGAGAGAGAGAGAGAATATCTGATACAATTGCAAATTCTCTGTCTTTTCTGTAAATATACATTGATATGTATATAGTAATTCTAATCAAAAGTTCATTTCCTTTTTTGTTTAGCATAGCCTTATGTGTTCAAGAGGACAGGAGGAATTGCTTGGAATAAATAAGCAACCTGAACTTGACAGTAACACCATTTCTCCAGGACTATCTTGCTTTAAGTAAATCTTGCACATTTTTAAAGAATATCTTAGTTATCTTCTATAGAAACATCTTAAAATTTCTTCCAACTTAGTAAATGTCAAGTTAAACATGTTTGCCTTTGAAGATAAGAATACATTTAAAGATCATGTCACATTTTGTTGCAGGAGATAAATGCATTTTCTAACAAGCTGACACAGAGTGCCAAAGTCACATGTGGGCAGAGGCTGAGGATTGTACATCAGCTGTCTGCTCTCCCTGCTTCTGGGGGTCTGAGCTTAACAGCCCCCACTTAGGATCAGCCAAGGAAGAACTGGGGCATTAATATTTTAGAGACTTCCGGTGGGGCTCTATATGAAAATACATGTCTTTTGTTCACTTTTAGAAGGTTTTTCTTCATAAATTATTCAGCTTCAAAGGCCCCCAGGTTCACCGTAGCATCATACACCAGCACATCTGTGGCAAACAAGAGGTCCTTAACTTTACAGACTTGTTAGTGGAGTCCTGAATACTCCTTCCCTGTTAGGACCCCTTTTTCTATAGTATCCTTGAGTAGTATAAACCTATAATTGAGCAGCTCCTTTTTGGTCCTTCAGAGACCAATTATTCTAGCCCATTTATGTTCTACAGGTAAGCAAGTCTCAAACACACAAGTCTGGATAATTATTAGCTATTTCTCTCTCTCTCTCTCTCTCTCTCTCTCTCTCTCTCTCTCTCTCTCTCTCCATATACATATACATATACATATATATATATATATGCTTTTAACTGCAATGCTTTAAGTTAGATGGTATCCACAACATGAGTGTTAGCTTTGCAGAAGTTACCCCACCGAGTACGTGCACAGAATGAGGGTCGCCTACCTGTCATTGTCATTGCAGTGGCATTGGCAAGACCCTATTTTAAAATAAAGTAGCAGAAACTAAGTCCCTTATTCAGCAATACTTAAGGAACAACTAAAAAATAGTTATTTATAAATCATTTGTGATGTTAGAGCAAGGTTACTCTGTGGGTAATCCATTCATGTAGCAGTTATTGTGGGCTTCGTATATTTAGATTTACGCTAAAGGCACTCCTCTATGACTTCATTTCCCCGTGTCCTGAACACAAAATGGGGGTAATTATGATAGCTAATTTTTAAGGTGCAGATGGACTGAATTTATATATATAAGAACTTCCAAAGAACTCCCTTGGTGGTTGTTTCACCTTGAAGAAGCTTATAATACAGCTGAAGAATTACCATATACAAAAAATTAAAATATTCAATAAATAGTCTCATTAAGTACCCAGTAATTTTAGGAGATTTGTATGGTTCCCTGTGGGATCAGAGGGGAGGGACTTGAGAACTGCAATCTTTTGTTTCTTTTTCAACTTTGCATGGGTGTGTGTGTATGTGTGTATGTGTGTGTGTGTGTGTGTGTGTGTGTGTGTGTGTGTGTGTGTGTGTGGTGGGGGAGAGGGAGAGAGGGGGAGAGAGGGAGAGAGTGGGGAGAGAGAAAGAGGGAGAGAATGGGGAGAGAGAGAAAGAGAGGAAGAAAGGGAGAGAGTGGAAAAGAAGGGGGAGAGAGAGAGGGAGAGGAAAAGAGTGGGGAGCAGGAAGCACTGTGAGAGAGAGGGACAGAGACAGACAGACAGAGAGAGAGCGAGAGAGAGAGAATGGGGGAGATAGGGGGAGAAAGTGGGGAGAGAGGGAGAGAGGAAGAGAGGAAAAGAATGGGGTGAGAGGGGGGAGAGCATGGGGAGAGGGAGAGAGTAGGGAGGGAGAGGGGAGAGAGAGAAAAAGGGAGAGAGGGAGAGAATGGGGGAGAGAGGGGGAAGAGAGAGAGGGAGAGAATGGTAAGAGAAAGGGATAGAGAGAGAGAATGAGAGATGGAGAGAGGGAGAAAGGGAGGGAGGGAGAGGACCACTTGTGGCATCAGTCCTCTGATCTTACTTTTGCACTGTGGGCTTGCAAATCAAGCACTTTAACTGCTGAGCCATATTGCTGGCCTGAGAGCTGGGATTTGTAGGTTCTAGAATAACAAAGAGGCTGCAGAGAACAGATGAACATTGTTGGCTAAAGGGCAAAGAGATTTCTAGGCACTGAGCTGAGGAGAGCTGTGAGGTGCACACACTCAGGGATGGCAGAGAGTTAGGTGGGGTTTGGGTGAATTTGCAAATGCAAATGAGTAAATAGAAGCGTTTCCATAAATGAAAGATAGCCAAAACATTGGTGGCTGGGTAGAAATCACAACAGAGCTGGATTGTGAGTTCGTTCAAGGCAGAGGGCTGTGTGTAAGTCGGCAAGACCAGAAAGGGAACCAAAGGTGTGAATGCAACCCTAGCATTGCAGAGTGCTTCCTACATCCTGGTAACTAAGTGATACAGGCTTTACTGGATTCATCTCATCTCCACACAGAGGCAAGTGTTATTCCTGCCTTCCTCAGGAGGGAGCCACGCTGCTGCCTTCTGACAGTTAGGAAGTGGTGAAGACAGGATCCAACCTGATGGTGTGCTTCAGATCTCAGCCCTTAACCACAGAGCTTCCTTTCTCATAAGAGAAAACACAGTCAAACATGTTTGTCAAGTGAGGACACATCTAGAATGCTAAACAAAAATACTAAGAGGATATAAAGCTGGGGCAAACAGCAATGTGTGGTAGGAAGATGCTCATCACGTTAGCTTCACATTTGGTGAAGAGCCCCAAAGAAAAGGCATCCCAGGTGCTGGGAGGTTTTCTTGTTTTCTCACCCACATTAAGAATGGGAGACAGGCACCTAGGACAACTGATCTTACATGGAAGAAAGAAGAGAGGGGGAAAAACAGTCAGGAAATAGAGTGGGAGTGAGGAGAAATGGCCATCCTTAAGCTAAGTGATTGCAAAGCCTATTACACTCCTTTACCAAAACTGACAGGAACAGGGTGAACCAGGAAATGGGTAGAAATCACACAATGTCTATTAAAGAGATGAAAAAGAAAAACACCCACCAATTCTAGTAGTGCGGGCCAGCAATCAGGTCGTGGGAGATGGAAGCAGCTCTGATTGGCTTACTTTGTGTGCACAATGACCATAAAAATACTACGCATAAAGTCAATAAATATTTTGCTGTGCAAAATGGTTGTCATAAGTAATTATGCTACATTCTCTTTATGTGGGTGTTTTGCTAAGTAACAACACTGATAGTATAGACATTAATTGCGCTATGATTGAGCAAATACTATAACATGATTGAATTGTATTATTTATAAGACTATATAGCATGGGTGTATTTTTTATTGTTTTGTAATGTAATAAAATTTTAATTAATCCATGAATTAATTACCTTAAGCACATTAGCTCATGCACGAACTTACTGAGTACCTGTCATGCCAAGGCTCTATAATGTGTACTGGTGAGAGATTAATAAAACAGAATGCATACTGCTAGCCACTGCTTTAGCAGTGACATTCAGAAAAGGACATGCCACCAATACATGCTCTAACTAATTACATATATAATGATTTATTCATGCAGTGGTTGACTACCTAAAACACAGACCCCTTATCAGTATAAGGGCATTTAGAAAATTGCTGAATTAGAGAAGAAACATGGAAGCAGGACATAGATACAATTGTTTTTATTAAGAAAATGTTTCTTTCAACTAGTGAAAATACTTGGTCTTTTAAATAAGACTGACTTAAATAAATTTGTTTCCTTAATACAGTATTATAAAGAGAAATGATAGACAGAAGTATGTTTACTAACAACTGTATAAGATGTATTTACTATGCCTTTAAAGTTCAGTACTAGTTTATCTTCTGTAGTCCAAAAAATTACCCAAAAATCTCCCCCACTATTATGTACATCATTAGCATTTGGGCTCTTAAGAAGATAATTCACCAATCATCATACTGGGTTTATGTGCTCTTAGAAAGAGTTCACCCTTTGGCAGCTTTCCCATTACCCTAAAAATAAATGTGTAGTAATTCATTAGAGTTCATTTCTAAACTCTACACACAATTTCTTCTCAAGCTGCAGGTCATTCTATGTAACACTGAAGACCAATGAATATGACTAGTGCTGTGACACGCCGAAGTAAGGGGGAGGTAGAAAGATCGAATTGGGTGGCATATGTTTGGCCATTCTTAATGGCCCTTTGGCACCTGCATATCATTAACAGCATTTCTCACAACCATCTATACTAACTGTGGCAAGATGTGCTCCAGCTGGGACCATTGAGTCCTGAATTTTCTTCTTAACTGCCCAAGGAACGTGACAGTGCAATGTGCTCAAGAAGATTAAAACATTATTGATAAAGCTTAAGTCTTGTGTGTGCATGTATATGTATGGATGTTTGCTTGCTTCTATATGAATGTGTGTGTGTGTGTAGGAGTGAAGGTTCATGTGGGTATACATACTTGTGTATGTGCTTGTATTTGTGCATGTGCATATATGCATGTGTGTCTTAGTCACTGTTCTATTGCTGTGAAGAGACAGCATGACCATGGCAACTCGTAAAAGAAAGCATTTAACTGGGGTTGGCTTACAGTTCAGAGGTTTAGTCTGTAATTGTCATGGTGGGGAGCTTAGTGGTACACAGGCAGATTTGGTAGCTGAGGGTTCTACACCTGAATTCAACGGCAGCAAGAAGAGGGAGGAGACAATGGGTCTGGCTTGAGCATTTGAAATCCCAATGCCCACCCCCATTGGCACACATATTCCAACAAGGTCACAGGTCCTCAACCCTCCCAGGTAGTGCTACTCTCTGATGACTAAGCATTCAAACAATTGAGCCTAAGGGGGAATTTCATATTCAAGTCATTACAGTGTATGTTCATCCCCATATATGTGCTTTCATTCATTGATATATGATGTTTGTGTATACATGTTTACGTGTGTATTTGTGTGTGAATGGATGTATATGTATATTCGTGTGTGTGCCTGTGTGAGTTCATGCATGTATATGGGTTGAGGTTCATATGTATGTGCACACACATACATATGTGTTTATGCTTTGTGTGCTATATGTATTGTGCATGCATGTGAAGATACATGTGTGAGTGTATGAGTGTAGTTCTAACTTGGTCTTTAAGCTTTCTCTAATGCTTCATAGGATAAAACTTCTTCTTTGCAGGCATTGCACTTCTTGTACTTGGTAAACATACTCCATTCTCCATGATGTAAATCCTTTGATGAAGCTACTAACACACTACATCCTCCTGCTGCCAACACAATTTCATACATCCATTTGTTCATTTCAAAGTTATCTATTTTTGCTATTTTTAAAGATGGATTGTATTGTGACTAGAAAGATGAATATATATGCAATCTCTGCCTTCAACCACTGCAAAAGTAAGAAGAGAAAACTCAAATGCAACAACAAGCAAATCTAGTTTCCTGGACACACACACACACACACACACACACACACACACACACACACACCTTGCATGTATTAATGATCTTATACAAGCATACATATATCTGCACAAACACAAGCACATACATATGTCTGCATCTATACATTAACCTCTACTTCCACACAGACACACATAGGTATTTACACAGAAGCATTCATATATGTCCATGTGTACACATGCATACATGTGCATGCATTCCCATATACATGTATACTTGTGTACATACACACACATCATTACATGGAAGGAAAATGAGAATGCTTTGGTATGTGATATCTTGGAGCTATAGGAGACAACACTACATTGCAGGAGTCCAGGGGAATGCAGATGTCCCGCTGCAACATTTGATGTTACACAAGGAGTTTGTTCATCTAACACATCCTGCCTGCCCTCCAATCTAACAAATGTAACTACAATGAGGTAGAAGTACTATATTATATCTGAATTTTACCAAAAAATACACAAATAATTACCACTTCCTATTAAGTCTAACTCTAATGTCTGTCTCTGCCTTTTAACTCTGATGTCTCACCAGATTATTTTGCATTTGAACAAGTATTAATTACATTTTCAGAAGCAAACATGGCCTCCCCCTGGAGCTGGAGTTAGGGTGGTATTCCTCAACTCAGTCCTAATCCTTTTTCTGCTCACAGCTCTAAATTGTGCTGCTTATTTGATTTATGCTTCTACTCCAAAGTTTATTTAAACAAATAATTCTAAGCTAACACACAAACACACACAATCATCTGTGATGGGAAATCCTAAGGTCTCCATGGAGTGATTAGTAGTACCAGAGCAAATCCTGGGCAGAACTTACTCTAAAGATATTGTTAATGTCTGGGAGCAGGTAAGAGGACACCAGTTGTCAAAATTTATCATCAGAATGCCCCATAGTTTAGTAGCACATCAACACTGGCACGTGCAAACCATGCCTGAGACATATAGCTACCTGCCAATTTTGTCAATAAAACAAAACAAAACAACAAAAAGCAAAACAAAACAAAAAAACAAAGAACAAACAAAACAAAACTAAACAAACAAACAAAAAACCCAAAACCAAACCAAAACAAAACAAAAAACAAAAAAAACAGTGACTCCAAGGATCTTAATTAAAACAAACTTTAAAATGAACACATGGTCACTTCTTTGGCTATTAAACCCTGTCGTCATTTGAAAGCCGCATAGGAAAGTGATGGTGTACCCCTGTAATCCCAGCTTCAAAGAGACTAATGCAGGAAATCCATGATGTTAAAGCCACCCTAATCTACAAAATAAGGCCCTGTTTTCTAAAAGAAGTAAGTCATATATTCTATACTTGTTCCGTATCTACCTAACAACTTACAGAAGGGAAGAAGAATGCAATATCCAGTGTTGCTGGGTATGTTCATGCAAAATGTTCATGCAAATAAATATAGGATTCACGCTCCATTTTATCTCTCTTTTGGAAGCTTGTCCTTTTCAGTGAATTGTTCTATGTTATTTTGCACTATGATGAATCTTATAAAGCCAGTCTTCCTTCCTTCCATCCTCCCTTCTTTCCTTTTTCATTCCTTCCTTCCTTCCTCCCTCCCTCCTCCATTTCTCCCTCCATCCTCTCTCTCTCTCTTCCTTTCTTTCAATTTCTATAGACTAAAGAAGCAAATTTTAATGCTCACAAGCTTTAACATGCTATTAAGTTAGCTTTAAATCCATTCCATCTCAATTTCTCCGACATCTGCTTCTTTCCTTGACATATCTTTATTAGTCACCGTTTTCTTGGGGCATATTATACAGTATAATCATATTGTCCTCAGGGAACATACATAGACTTCATTTTCCCTACTGCTTCACAACCAAGAAACAACATAAAAGATTATGTAGACATAGAAGATTATGTAGACAACATAAAAGAAATAATGATTACCACTAGTTTTATTAATGAAGGGACTCTTCTGGTCTGCTCTATGGACTAATGTATGGTTAGCCACCACAGTAGACTGTGAAGTGGGCTCTGTTTTCTTTCACATAAAGATGGCATTAAGGAAAAGCAGAGCTGATCTCCCTCCAGGAGGACTCACCCTCTATGTCTGCTGGGTACTGCCTCTTCAATAGATGGCACAGTCTTCCTCCAAGCTAAAGACATTAGAGTGCATGGGTAGTGACAATTAACAAGCAGCACTTCAGTTTGGTGGAAGGGAGACTTAGAGAGCAGTCAGTAGTAATAGAAAGCACAAATGGTTAACACACTGTCTTGATATGATTGAAACCATGCTAAGTACCTTGGATTATGTCTTCTATCCTTCACAACAATTCTTCAACAGAATTTACCATTTCAATTTCAGAGGTAAGTGGGCCAGGACTCATGTCGACCAAGTTCCCCAAATAAGAGAGAATGTGGAAGAGAACATTCATTTCATTTTATTACATAAGCAAAAGGTGACTGTTAGACTTCCTTCCCTTCCCTGTATTCCCATGTATTTCTTTATTGAAGCAGAACTTAGGGACCATTAAAGCTACGTAACAATGGATCTTATGCTATTGTTAACTCAGAAAGAACACAATCCTCAATGGCTTGAACTATCTTCTATCTCAAAAATGAAGAGCAAAGTCAAGGTGCGGCAGAGAAAATGCAGCAAACCCCAGGTTGTCTATCATCCAGTCTTCTTTTCCTAGACTGTCCAAGAGTCAATAAGTTTTCCACTGATGTTTGGGTGTGGCGTGTGCAGCTGGGACCAATGCTTTTGACTTCCTGTTCATTGGGCCTCAGTTTTTCCAACTGTATGTTGCCTGTTTTGATAAAGAAATATAAGGGGATAGCTGATGAATTAATAAGGCTGCTATGTACAGATAAGAAATAGTTTCCATAGTCATTGCTTCCTGTACTATAAGGAATATCTTACAGAATGACTGCAAACCAGAAGTGAGTTGCTGGAGTGATGCAAAAAAAGATTTCAAGTTAATATTACAAATCACATGACACAGAATTGTATTGACTGCTTCCTTCAGAGAAATTATCTCTAGCTGAGGGCAGCTTGAGGTCTTACAGGAGCTACTGTGTTTAATATTAGACCAAAGGCGCAGGAGAAACAACAGAATGTCGAGGAATATAAGATGCTGAAGACACTCCCACCACACAGTCATATATATCTTATTTGCACCGTTCTTTAAAATGGCTTTTTTTTTTTTTTGGAGACAGGGTTTTTCTGTGTAGCTTTGGAGCCTATCTATGGACCAGGCTGGTCTCGAACTCAAAGAGTTCTGCCTACCTCTGCCTCCAGAGTGCTGAGATTAAAGGCATATACCAACCTGCTTAAAAACAGCTTTTCAACTTAAAGTCAGGTTTTGTGCTGTCCTTGGTAAAAGAACATCTATCATTTCTGTGAAGGCAGCCTTTCCAACAGAGTGACAGATGCTGGGCAGACCGCACACACAATATAGTTTGGAGATAAACATAATATTTTTGATAGAAAAAAAAAAGAAATTTCCTCTCCATTGAAAGTCATCTTTGTTATATGGAAAAGGCTTTAAAAAGCATCTGGGCATGATTCCTCAAGATGTATAAAGACCAAGTGTCCATGGCCATGCCCTTAAACACTTGTAAACAGACATTCTAGATTGTTAATCTGCAGAGTAGTTTCAACAGTTAGGTTATAACAAACTTTAACAATGGTGACATTTATTAAATACTTCCTACATGCCAGGAAGTTTATCAGGCAAACAGTGGGGGAAGTGGCAGAGCTGAGGCAGGAGCCAGAGCCTGGTCTTCCATTGTGTTATTTCTTGCTCATCTGCTAGTGTCTAGTGTTCATCGCCATTCATAATGAAAACTCATTGATGGCAAGGAAAGTATAGATTGGAGAACTGAATATTTAGAAGGAACCATTGGCTAAATGGGAGGAGATGATTAAAACTGGTATCTTACCTAAGGATCTTTCCCTGTTAGCAGTCCATTAATTCTCCATGTTCTCTGGGAGACTTCCTTCCCTCCCCTCTGTAAATGACCCCACCTTCACTTTGCATGTGTCCAAAGCCTCCGTTTGTTCTAACCACCCAACTGAACCCTTTGCTGCAGTCCCCCATGATTATACTTAGGGATCATTATGACAGCTTTGGATGGTCTCATCGCTATTCCTCTCCTCAACCCCATCTCATGCCCATGCACTCTGCTTCTGCTAACAGACAGTGGACCCCGGTTCCTCTGGTAGTCTCCCTTTCATATCCTGCTGCTCTTTCTTCTCTCTGGCAGCTGTTGCTGTCCTCCCTGGCAGCCTCGCAGGCTTCCTTGAACAACAGTGGGTGGGTCTCATCATCTCAAGTGTTAGGTCACTCTTCCTGCCTAGTCTGTCTTCTTAGCATTTCCCTCTCATCCAGCTCTGGGTACCAGCTCAAATGCATGAACTGAAAGGTGTCAGGTTTTGGTGACCTCCAGTCGTCCATATTCTTCCATGTGGCATATTAGTAGATTATGCATTTTAGCTCTTTTTCTGGTAATCAGTACATTCGATCTTAGAAAGGCATACTTTAAAATGCATTAAATGGAAGAAACAGAAGGAAAACATGAAGAATAACCTTCAGATCTATAAATGAGAACAGCATCTGAGAAGCAAGAATTAATGTCAGAAAAAAGAAAACTGGATGAGGTTAAGAGGGATAAAACAGTAAGGCCCAAGCCTCAGCGATAAAATCAAAATCTGCACTGGGAGCCAGAAAGAGCAGAAGATAAGCCAGAAAGAGCAGAAGGTGACCCCAAACAAACTGCCAGAAATCATTGCTTATGCTACTTATCAGGCATTGTGATAGTCCTTTCTCACTGAACTCCTCTCCTCAATACAGAGGCTATGTATAACGTTTATCTTCCTCTCTACACTATATACAGAAAACACACTGAACAGATCATGTTCTTAAGGGGTAGATATTGGACTGAATTTGAGTGGAAATCTATTTGACTGTGATGAATGTTTTCAGTTTGTAGTTTGATAACAAATCTGGGGAAGAGAAAGTCAACATTTAACTCATTAAATAAGGTCTCTGAAGAGGAAAATAACCAAATCCAGTAAAAGCATTCAGCGGTTATAGAAAACAAACTTCTGGCAGATTTTCAATTAACATTATACAGGTACACAGTACACAGGAAATAAGTATTTATTATTGAACAATTGGATTTACTAACTAATGAACATTTGGGCTGTGTCTGCTGAGGTGTTGCAGGTTTTATTTACATCATTGTCCACTGAACTGCTATTTTTCTAGATAAGAAAATGAAATCATAAGAGATTAAATGGGTTACCTGAGGCAATGGATTTAATCAGTGGGAGAAATTGGAATTTAGATAGCAGAAGTAAGCTTAACAACTATGTAAAAATCATATTTAGAAGAGCAACAGGACTTATGGTGTCCTAGGAACTTTAAAATTACTGAGGCCCCTAAAGATCTTGTGTGTACACAGATTATTCAGAATGCTGACCATATTAGAAACAAAAATTGATATTATAGTGTTGGAGTGATGGTTCAGTGCATCTGGTACTCAACCATAGGACAGATTATATCCCAGTGCCCTAGTGCCTCTGGCAACTCACAAATGTGTGTGTGTGTGTGTGTGTGTGTGTGTGTGTGTGTGTGTGTATGTATATGTACGCACGCATGTGTGCCTTTGTGTATGTATGTGTATGTATGTATGTATATTTGTGTGTGTGTATGTATATGCATGTATGTGTGTGTGTGTGTATGTATGTATGTATATGTGTGCGTGTGTGTGTGAGTGCATGTGTGCATGCTTGAGTGTGTGTGTGCATGTGTGTGTGTGTGTGTGTGTGTGTGTGTGTGTGTGTGTGTGTGTGTGCAGTGCCTGGGCGGTCACCAGAGGCCAGCGGTTCCCTGAAGGTGAACTGACAGTGTGGATGTAGGAACTCATCTCTGTCCCTCCACAAGAGAAAAAGTCACCCTTAACCATTTCTCCATCCACATGACAATGTAACTTTAAAACTTTGATTTCCATGTTTTAGAAATATTAATCCCACCAAATATTAATTTTCTAAGCCAGAAAATTTAGTGATAAGAATGGCAAATGAAATTGTGATTGTGTCTCTGATTATTAGTATAATTATTTCGTTCAAGTTTCGTGAATCTCTGACTGTGCGCATGCACAGCAAATCCTACTTGTTATTCCTAAATGAAACTAAGGTATATTCATAAACCAAAAGAACAACATTGTTTTACAAGTTTGTAAACAATTTTAATATTGACCTTCATAGAAGACAGTTGGAGTCTCTTGTGTGTGCCCACATTTACTCTACTGGCTTGGTTAAAGCCCATGAAGATGTGGCTACACAAAGACACACGATTTTAAGATGGATGAGTGTTTTGATGGTCTGTTTAGGCAAACCAAGTGGAGATCATTTCTTTAGAGACTGCACAAGGGTGGTTTTCTACTTTTATTATCCTTTCTGATTTTATCTCCCACAAATCATTTTCATGTTTCTTTCTTCCAAAAAGAAATTTGCTATTTTTAAATACAACTTATAATGGAAATCTTGAGCTGGGCAATTTTTTAAATTCAGTTATCAATTTTCAAGGCAAACAGTGCGCATCCTAGAAACTTTTAGAGTTTTTCAGTGAGTTTTTTGTCTTTCTCTCACTTGTTCCTTTTTACATTATTACGATGTTTATACTTTCAATGTGTTTTAGTCACTTGAATTGATGTAAATTACCTTTAGTCAGTGTCTTAGTTCATTTTCTGTTGCTAACAACACAATACACAGGCTGGGTGAGTTACTAGGGAAAGGGATCTATTTCTAGCCTGTGCTTCTGGTCCTGGTTGAGGGGATGCACCTAGTTCCTTCTTGGTTTCTGAGTCCTGATGCAGTGAAGGACACACGCTGAGACAAGAAGCTAAACTGAGACCCAGGAAGCTGGTGTTACAGCAGATCCTCTCCTAAGGTAACTCTCAAAGTTACTGTCACCCAAGCCCTCAATGACACTCTGCTCTAATCACCACCCTTCCTACTTTTCCCTCTTACTCTCCCTCTGTGGCAATAATCATCAGCATGGCTTTGACACACTTTTCTCAGCCTTCCATAACGTCCAGTTCTCTTCCACAAGAGGTCATCCCAAGAGGTCATCTCGTTCCCTGTGCACTACTTCATCAGCAGTTTCCTAAAGGGATGCAGTTTATTTTGCATGAAAGAAGTAGCTTTGAATACTCTGACTCCTCATATCTGTTGCAGCCAACACTGGGCAGGTCTACAAAATTTTGTTCGAAACAGTGAGGGAGCCAAGAATGTATACCATGATTTCACAATGCTATCCTACAGATATTGGTTGTGATGGATGTTCTGTCCATTGTAGGATGCCTGGCAGAGTGTCAGGATTCTCCTCTGGAAATAACTACCTAAGTATCAATTAAAGTTGTGTTTATCTGTTGTGGAATGTCTTGAACAGGCTTGAGGAAAAATGCCCCTAGCTGCTCTGGTTTCTCTTAAAATTGCATAAATCTTTTAAAGTCTACAAAATATCCTTTAGTTAGAAATTAGTGGTAAATTTCTATATTTCTAGAACCAGTAAAATAAACACTGTATTGAGTGGGTGTGGGTGGCTAATACCTTTAATCCCAGTACTCGGGAGGCAGAGGCAGGCAGATCTCTGTGAGTTCAAGGCTAGCCTGGTCAACAGAGCTAGTTCCAGGACAGGCTCCAAAACAATACAGAGAAACCTTGTCTCAAAAAATGAAAAATAAATACTGTATTGTTACTGGTTTGCACAGCTGTGACCAATTAACTGCCAGAATGACTTAGGGGAAGAAAGCCTGCTCAGGTTATGTCAGGCCTTAGCCTCTCATCCATGTTTATGTTTTTCCTCTAAAAATGTATTCATGTTTTTTTCTCTCCTCCAACTCTTCTCAGATTCTCAACTTCCTACCCACTCTCCTTTATGCTCTCCTCTCTTGCTCTCTGTATGTCTCTGTCTCTGTCTCTCTTCTTCCCTCCTGTCCCCCTCTTACTTTCTCTTGATGTTTCAAACAAATACACACACACACACACACACACACACACACACACACACACACACCTAAAATAAACAAACAAAAATACAGTAAGATTTAAAAACACACACAAAAAATTATCACAATGAAATAAAGTCCCACAGAAAAACATAAAGTCCCTTGTGTTGGCTGCCATGTGGTAGATAAATACAGTGACAATCACCTTGTGTTGGCTGGCATGTGGTAGATAGACGCAGTGATGGTCACCTTGTTTTGGCTGGCATGTGGTAGATAGACGCAGTGATGGTCACCTCATGTTGGCTGGAGTGAAGTTGATAGATGCATTGACAGTCACCTCGTGTTGGCTGGAGTGTGGTAGATAGATGCAGTGACAGTCACCTCGTGTTGGCTGGAGTGTGGTAGATAGATGCAGTGACAGTCACCTCGTGTTGGCTGGAGTGTGGTAGATAGATGCAGTGACAGTCACCTCGTGTTGGCTGGAGTGTGGTAGATAGATGCAGTGACAGTCACCCATGGTTTTAAACCTCAGGTCTTGGCTCCATTTGTGCCATTTGAGATCACCTCTGTCTTTTTTTCTTCACTTCTGCATTACAGAATTTGACTCATTTAAAAAGTAGCTGAGATTGACTCTACAACATGTCTCTACAGTGTTTTATCTGGGAATCCTATGTCTCTGTGACTGGAGATTTTCTCCATGTGCACCAGTTCACACTGCCTCAACCACAGTCCCTGAGACATGCCACATTATTCAGATGTTTTTCTGTATGTTCCCCTCTTGTTTCCAAAAAAAAAGAATGAAATACTGGGACTTCTGCCACACATACGTGGCATTTGTTCCTTTATGCTCTTATTAAAAGGCAACACAAAAACTAGAGAGATGTCTCAGTGGTTAAAACCATGTACTTCTCTTTCAAAGGACCTGAGTTTGGTTCTCAGCACCCATGTCAGGCAGCTCAGTGAGATATTGTCTCCAATTAAGAGTAGAAGGTCCTCCCATTCTAAAAGAACACCAAACTAGAAGTCACAACATGTATGCAGAGGACCTGGTGCAGACCAGTGCAGGCCCTGTGCATGCTGCCTTGGTCTCATATTTAGAGGGATTTTCTTTCTTGGTGCCTTCCTTTCCCTCTGGCTCTTAAACTCTTCCTGCCTCCTCTTTCTTGGGGTTCCCCGAGGAGGGACTTGATGGATGAAGACTTCTCTTTTTGAGCTGAGTGTTCCAAGGTCTCTCACTCTCTTTGTAATACCTGACTGTGGGTCTATATGTTTGTTTCCATCTTGTGCAGGAGAAGGCTTCTCTGGTAACAGCTGAACAAGGCATTAATCTGTGATTACAGCAGAATGTCATTAGGAGTAAGTTTATCAGTATTTCCCCCCTCCCTTTTTTAGGGCAGTATTATTTGGGTTTCTCCTAAGTTCCTGGAGTCTGAGGTTCTTGGTCACTCAAATGGTATTTGGTATGGAGTACATCTGATAGAGTACATCTTTAGTCAAATCAGTTATTGGTTGATTACTTTCACAAACTTTGTGCCATTGCACCAGCATAAACACCCTGTATAAAAAGGGTTTGTGGTTGCCTTGGTGTTTACATTACTCTTTTGATAACATTCAGAATACTGTCATGTACCAAAGAGGCTGGAACATAGAGATGGAGGCTCTATGTAGGCACCAGCTGAGCATCATGTTCAATGTAGGCATTGTCTTCAGCAATGGGGCCTTGTATCAGTTTGTGGAGAGCAACCCTGTGGTCATGGCAACAGCCTGGGTTGTTTAGAGATTCCCATGGGTCCATTTGGCACCAATTTAATTAGATGTAACCCAATCCCAGTACTGGAAAATTATTTGGATGACAAGAGATGATCTGTGGAGAGTCTTTCTCCACCATTATTTGGCAATTTTATTTAGATCATACACACACACACACACACACACACACACACACACACACACACACACACTCACACACACACACATACACACTTTAAGAAGTTTCTACTGTATTAGTTTCCATACTACCCCTCAATGCCACCCCTACTTAATTTTAGCTGTCTTTCCCCATATTCCCTTCCACAACTCCCTCTTCCCTCACACTTCCTATGTGTTCGAAAAGTGGGTCTCTAATTCTAGTACCTTCTCTTGGGAACTTTTGTTTCTGTTGGTTTATCTTGTCCCATTTCAATATAATAGCTTTTGTTTCATCTTATTGTGTTTATTCTGTTATATTTTTGAATGAATGAATGAATGAATAAATAAATAAATGGAAATCTAGCCCCCAGGGTAAAGGTTAACACTGAATTGTCATTTACACCTCCTCGGAGAAAAAGTCAGTTTTCTCCAGTAGAGTGACACTGGGTATATCAACCACTCCAGGACAGGCTTTCTGCTCAGTAGTAGCTGGGTCTGCATGACTGTCATGTTCCTTTAGCCAAACAAACTTCATAGAGATTAACCTGCAACTACCTTAAGTTATGGTGTGTCTGCTTCACTGTTCTGATAGCCTAGCATTTATTTCCAAAGATGATCATAATTTAGAACAGAATGAGCTCCCAGATATTATGGAACCATTTAGACCATTTGTATATCCATTGCAATCTTCTATGGGTGCCCACTGGAGTGACACATGACAGGCGACGTGGGTTATGTCAACCCCTTAAAGTTTCAACTTTATGTCAGTGTGCTCAGTTATCAGAAATGACCTTTCCACTGGAATTTAAATACTGGACTAGGAAACTCTTTGTCTATCTTGACATAAACATTGCATTTAATTTCATAATCATGGCTTCCTTATTTAGGTGTAAACGGTTGTTTAAATGGTTCTAGCACTTGCCATTACCTTGCTTAGGCCCTAAAGTCGTAGGTGAGGTCAGTCTCATTTCCCGGATGCAGTGGTGGCCAGCAGGACTGGCTGTGGGGACCATTAACCTAATGCTCTGTATCTACCCTTTGACTTGGAGTCTTTAGAACTTGTAAATAACTTGTACTTTTTTATTTTTTAGGGCAACATAACTATTTATGTGCTGGAAGAAATGACTGCATTGTTGACAAAATCCGCAGAAAAAATTGCCCAGCATGTCGCCTGAGAAAGTGCTGTCAGGCTGGCATGGTCCTTGGAGGTAACGTTGATATTTTCATTAATAGTATATCAGGAGTATAGTATCATATTTTTCTTATAACACTGAGTCGGAAGAATCCATTTTTATTCATCTTTATTCTTATTTGTTCTTGTTTATTGATGGTGACCATACATACTCTCATTTGAAGCAACCAACGATGTAATCCTGTCAATGCTGTAGATCTCCAGCATGCTAAATCCTGTTGGAAGAGAAACTGCCATCAGTCTAGGCTGTGCATTAGTAGGCTTTGTGGTAATGCCTATCTTTAGGTAGTATGGGTTGGAGTCTAGGCTCTGGCACCTACTACTTGTGTGATTTTTAAATCAGGCTCCATAACTGTAGAAAAAGAGATCAGAGGTCTCTTTAAGCTCAGAACCTGATTCTGCAACTTTGTGAGATGCAGATTAAGCCTTGACAAACTAACCATGCACTGAGAATCCATTTCATGAACATGTGGTAGTAACTCCCTGTTTATAATTTTGTTATTAGACTCTCTATGGCTTTTGATAGCAAATAACATTAAAATTGAACCCGGGAGAGGAATCATTGAACTAATGACTCCAGTTCAAAGTCCAGAGCCCATTCTCCCTTCCTTTTTTTTTTTTTTTTCTCTCTTAAGAATAAAATGCCATGGAATCCATTTTGTGTTGGCTGACTCCTCCTGAGCACAAGGCCTACCATGGAGTGTGGCTGATAGACCCAGTGACATTCCACTGGGACAGGGATATCATTCCTATACAAGAATGTCTAGGAATCAGATTTGTGTGTGAATTAATCTGTCAAAAGCACAATGAGGCATGCATTACACGATGAGATTAAAAGCTTTCTTCCTGGAGCCGCCTAAAACAAGCTTGCTTGTGTTTCCTCAGTGTTCCACATTTCTTCCTTTGGGAAATGTTATTTTTAGGCCAATATTCTTCAAATTTAAAACCTCACCCAAGTGTAATTTCCTCCCTAAAAATTTTGCCAATGTTCTTGGGCAGAAGTAATGCCCATTCAACATGCTGGCCACTTTGCTGAGTGGCAACAATTCACTGAGCTGCAGCTTTGCTAGTATTTTATGGTTTCAGATTAGACACAATTTTCCCCAAGTCAACGCCCAAGTCTCAAGTGTTTCTATGCAATGCCTGGTTGGGGAGGTGCTGAGAGGGCTGGGACTATATAAATACACCCATTTCTCAGGACTTCTCAAGTCCTGCACCTCAGAGTCCTCCTCCTTCCTCTTCCACTCCATCCTCACAAGTCTTTGTGATCTCCCACAGTTTGGGAAGCCAGGACTTCCCCACAAGGTACACATATTTCTGAGGGAGCTTCAAAAGGGACCTGGAGATGCTCTGGTCACCCCCCGTCTCCATCACTGTTTTGTCCTATGGCATGATTAGCGTAAAGAACACCTGGATTTCTAATGCAATGATCACTTCCATCCAGATGATAACATTTTTATCAATTCTCTGAGAATTTCATGATGGATTTTGATCATATTTAACTCCCACTACTCCCCAACTCCTCCTATATCCACCCCTCACCTCCTTACCCAACTTTGTGTTCTCTCCCTCCCCCCCCTTTAAAATAATAATGGGCAGAGCACAAAGTCTAGCTTGCAGTGCCCACATACTAAGAGTATGGGTTCATCCATCTGCTGGAGATTGCTTAACCCGTTCATCAGGGACTTAAATCTAGGATTCTTTCCTAAATAACTTTAAAGGATTCTTCCTTTGACCACAGTTTAGAGATAAAGTTCTAGGAGGCATCTGCAGAGGATGTCTGATGATGTAGGTCTAATCTTGCGGTGTTTTATAATGTTCTTGAGTTTTTCCTGTTATCCAAGATATATAATCTTTCAGTGCCCTCTCTATACAAACATCATGTCAGTTTACTACATTATTCAAGCCACACCCTATCCCCTCCATCATTACCACTACATTTTCACAGTTCCACATTTTCACTGTTTGAGCTTTGATTACTCCATCCCCTGACTTCTTTTCTCTTCCTTCCTCATTTTCTTCCTCCCTGCCTGCCCCTTTACTCTTCTCTCTCCCTCTTTTTGATAATGGCAGAAAATAAAATTTCTCCCTGTGCACAATGCTTGCCTTGGAAGCAGGAGGACACTGAGCTTGTTATCCAGAACTCACCTTTTCAGAAAGTCTAAGCAAGGTGATTCTAGTCCTAGGGTGGTGGAGATCAACATATCTATCACTGGGTTTGCTGGGCAACCAGCCCAGTCTACTTGGCATGATCTGGGGCTATAGCAGACACTGTCTCGCAAATTCCAGCCCTCATGGGGCTTGTACTCTGCAGTGGGGTAAGTGATACACATGCCTAAGTACAGAGGTGTCTGTGAACAATGTTGGACAGGTGGATAGATGCATGAGTGTGGAGCAGACAGCTTGCCGCTGAGCCTTACTCTGTGCCACATCTTCATTTGACTGAGCTGTTTCCTAATCAGAGCTATTTCTGAAACTGAATGTGATAGCAATAACTTTCCTAAAGTGAGTAAATATATTCCAAACAGCTTAAATGCACATTCAAGGTACCGCCAAAAATCAGTGTATGTAGCACAGCTGGTTTTCACTCCTCCAGGGAAAGAATGGATTCGATCAATACAGTTTCTGAAGTGTGCTACACACCCTACTTAGAGCTGGTCTTGCTGCTCCAACTGCTACGATAATAGTAAGAGATGTGGATGTGAGTCTGGAGAGCATGGGGAGATGTGGAGGAGCTAGGAGTGTACCATATCCTGCCTGCAGCCTGATCTCAGGAGGTCTAAAAGTGGGAAAAAAGGGAAATAAGAGCAACGGGCCTTCCATGAGCTGTGCACTGTAGTGCCTGCCATCTTTCAGGGCCCCTGTAGTGAGGGAAGCCCTGGTAAATATGGACTTCCTCTACAAACTGGATTCCTTCACATGCTGAGCTGCTTTACAGAGCACCTCTACTCCCGACTGTCCTACCTCTATAGGAAGGCAGCATTCTTGAGCCACATTCCACACAGTGTTATGCTAAGAAGGATAAGGCCAGAGTGAATTCTGGGAGATATAGCTAATGTTTCCCAGAGCCCCAGAGTTATGAGAGAAAAACATGAGAGAAAAAGGAGAGTGGTGTATACAAAGCAAACCATATGTGTTTGAAAAAGTACAATGCTGCACATCTTGGCAAGGATTTTCTTTTAGAGGGTGTGTCTCTACTTTTTATTTATTTTTAATTTCATTTTACATTCCAACAAAAATTCTCCCTTCCACTCCTCCTCCTCCTTCCCCCCCACCCCTGCCACCTCATTCAACCCCCACCTATCCTCTATCAACTCCACCTGACAATTAAGGGCTCCCATGGGGAGTCAACAAAGTCAGGTATATCAAGTGGAGGCAGGACCAAGTCCCTCCCCGCTGCTTTAAGGCTGAGCATGGCATCCCCTCATAGGGAGTGGGCTCCAACAAGCTAGTTCATGCACCAGGAAAAGATCCTGGTCCTACTGCCAAGGGTCCCTCAGACATCCCAGGCTTCACAATTGTCTTCCACACACAGAGGTCCTAGTTTGTAGTCCCATTGAGGCTCCACAGCTGTCAGTCTAGAATCATGAGATTCAAAGAGCTTGACTCAGCTGTCTCTGTATATTTCTCCAAGAACACAAGGGACCTAGATGGTTGAGGCGGGGAGGGATGGAGAGGGTGAGCCTGGTGCTAGGGAAATTCCTAAGAATCCACAAGGGTGATCCCAGCTAAACAGACTCCTGGCATTGGTGGAGAGGGTGACCAAACTGGCCTTCCTCTGTAATCAGATTGGTGAATACCCCAACTGTCACTAGAGAGCCTTCATCCAATAAGAGGTAGAACCAGATACAGAGATCCAAACCAAGCACCAGGCCAAAATCTGGGAATCCAGTCGAAGAGGGGGAGGAGGGAATATATGAGCAAGGAAGGTCAAGATCATGATGGTGAGGATTTTTCTAGAATGTAAGTCAGTGGAGTAGAAGAAGTGAAGCTTGGAAGTTTTCATGCAGTAACAGAAATCTGGAGTTTGAACTCCTTTCAACAGGCAGTATACAAGTGAACTTTTCAAGCAGATCCTTTGTCTGTCTGTGAATAAATCCTGTTTTCTCCCTCAGCCCAGTCTTCCATCCCTGAACTCACCTTTCTCTTTTCCTCGGCCTTCTCCACAGCCCCTTTGAAGCTTGTGGTTTGGGTCACCTTCATCTGCGTCTGCATAGTTAGCTTTCTCTTCACCACTCATGAACTCTGACTTATACTTATCATAATTTCAGGTGTAACATTCAACAGAATGGATAGTGTTAGCAATAATACATATAGGGGACCTTGGCAGATGTCATGGCAGATGAGAGTGACCTAGGTGGAGGGACAAACAAGCCAGGCAGATAGAGCTTAAGTGAGAAGTTTTGTTAGAAAGGGGAGAAAAGGAGGGAGAAAAAAAGAGGTAAAGAGACACAGAGACAGAGAGAGGACAGAAGGGAATGAGACAGGCAAAGTCCTGTCTGCCCCAGGGGAAAAGCTGGAAAGAGAGAGATAAAGAGAGTATAAGTGAGCAGGGGTCTTCCTTTTAAAGGGCTCATTTTGTACTTGAGTGCAGACTAGTAGTCATGAAACCCTGGACTGACCAGAATTCTGCCTGAGTGCATTCTGGCAGCTGACAGGGACAGGGCAGCATAATGAATGAATCCTTACAGATATTGTCTAAGGAGAGACACGTGAGGTGGCATGTGAGGCTGACCATACACGCGTGGCATGTGAGGCTGCATACACACACACACACACACACACACACACACACACACACACACACACGAAAGCAAAAGGAAATAGAATATCAGTGGGAGATTTCCTCAGAGAAGACCCAGAACATTGCTTACTTGCTGTGGGTACAAACCAAAATAGCCCCAGACAAAAGGCAGTAGCAAGGTCAACTTGGAGGAGACCTGTTAGAGTTGCTTCAAATTTCTTTATATTTCTCCCGCTTGTGGGTGGAACGTGTTTTATGGATAGGATCCAACAGTTCACAACCCAATGGCTGCAGCCTCACAGATTAGAGACACACACTGAGCTAGGAGCCTGTTGGCCAACGGTCTTGTCTCTGCTTCTGTTTGCCTCTCACCGACTCCTGTTTCTTATTGCCATCTTGTGTCCCGGATCTTCCGAAATCACACAGAAGGTAATCCCTTTGCAGACCATGCCTCTGCGAGTGAACTATCTTTGAGACTGAAGGGAAACTATTAATATTTAAAAAGTGACAAGGGACATAAATAGGAACTTTTATGGGCTAGCTGGCCTGTAGGTTGATTCTCCATTTTCCTAATATAAAGATGCAAAGTGGCCAAAGCAAACATGTAGTCTCTTGGGGATATAGATGAAGTAGTAAGAGCTTTGTTACATAATATCTAATGCATAAACTCAATTAAATGAGGATATGTAGATTAAAGAGGGGGATTAATGCTTTAAGGTGGTATTTAAAGTATGCTCCCTAAGTAGTCTCCACTTACTCTAGTCTTTATCCCAGGAATAATTAAACACATACTATATTTCCTCCTTAAAACAAACAAGCAAACAAAAATAACAGAAGTTTTCATCAATGTTCTGGGCTACCACTGATCAAAGTTGTTTCAACTTAGTTTATCTTTCAAAACAACAGGTTGTCCTCAAAATAATTGAGTTCCACAGTGTGATTGGGTAAAAAGGACTAATATAATAGAACATTTTGGTTTGTTTGTTTTTGAGTTTGTGTTTTAATTGCAATGTTTCCCCTTACCTTTCCTCCTTCAAAGTTTCCTCCTGCTCTCCTTCAAGTCCGTGGTCTCTTTTTTCATTAAGTGTTATGATATGTATGTATGTATGTAAGTATGTATGTATGTATGTATGTATGTATGTATATACATATGTATTCCTAAATATAGCCTGTTGAGTCTAAATAGTGTTGCTTGCATGTATTTTTTCAGGGATGACCATTTGGCATCGGACCAATTGGTGTGCTCTTCCCTGGGGAGGACCACCTCTCCCACACCCAGCTTTCTCCAGTTGCCCATAGTTATGTATGGCTGAGGTTGTGGGTTCTCCCCCATCCAGTTTGTCATGTTTGCTGATGCCATCTTTGTGCATCTCAGGTTTGTTGATGGGACTTTATGGGTGTAGCATCTGATGTTTCTAAGAGGCTCAGCCTCCCAGCAAACTCCCGATCCTTGGGCTCTAACAGTCTTTCTGCCCCTTTATCTGCAATGTTCCCTAAGCCTTAGGTGTGGGAGTGTTATGTAGATGTACCCATTGAGACTGGGCTCCACGACTCTGCATTTTGGTTGCCTGTGGTTTACTACAATGCTCTCTGTCTGTTTGCAAAGAGAAGTTTCCTTTGGTGGAGGATAAAGACTACACTTAACTATGGGCATAAAGACAAATGTTGCTAGATTGCTGCTATGGACTATGCTGATTTAGTAAGTGAGTGGTTCTAAATTCTTTTTCAATAACCACAACTTCACTAGCAGTGAGTAATGAACTAGGTTTCCAGTACCAGGCACAGAACATTTTTAGAGAGATAATTCTGGGATTAAAAATATTGGTATATTTCAGGGCTATATATTAGAGAGATTCATTGAAATATAGGGATGGCCCAAGGACACATGAAGAACAGAAATATAACAATGGCTTACCTAATGATATCCTTAGTGGATCCATACCGTTCATCAGAAAGTAGTGTCAGTGCACTTGAACATCCTGAGTTTCAAACACAGTTGAACCTTTCTGACAGTCATTGATGGGAATCTGCAGAACAAATAACCTGTCACCCAGAAAGAAGGCCATTAGGGCAAAAGACTAGATTCAGTGTCAACACAGTTTAAATTCAATTCAAGTTTGAGGAGTAGAGGGGACTGTACTTGTGGGCTGTAGAAGATGTCATCTTTGATTGACATATTTGTAGTTCAGAGTTGGTTTCCTTCCCAGTAAGAGGAGAGTGCAGTGCTCACACACAGCCAAAGAAGGAGCATGAAATGCTCCTCCTTCCTTCCCACCATCCTTCCTTCCTTCCTTCCTTCCTTCCTTCCTCCCTTCCTTCCTTCCTTCCTCTCCTCCCTGCTTCCCTCCCTCTCTTTCTCCAGTTACATTTGTTCCTCCTTCCTAAGGTTTCTCATTTCATATACAGAGTTTTGAATAAAAGTGAAATATGAGAGGAGAACCTTGCCCAGAATTTAGTAAAATCCTATGGGGGAATGTCAGAAGAAATATGGTTTTGACATGTCAGGACATAGATTCTGGTAATAGTTGTTTGTTCCTATCTGCTCCAGTGAGTGTTCTCATCCTAAAAATGATGTAGAAGCTCTCTAGTCTTTTCAGTGCCTGCGAATCTTGTTTTTATGAATCACTTCCCTGCCTTTCCACAGGTCATGGTGAACTTTTACATTTAGTTCACTGCTGTGCATTACTGAGTAGGAAGATGGTTCCACCCCTAAGGATGGTGATATTTCCTCTCAGCAGTGTTTCATGTGTCTAACTTCTTGCCTTTGGAAAACATTTTTATATAATGACTCTCTCTCTCCCTCCCCTCCCCACTCTCTTCTCTCTCTCTCTCTCTCTCTCTCTCTCTCTCTCTCTCTCTCTCTCTCTCTCTCTCATACACACACACACACACACACACACACACACACACACACACACACACACACACACTCAGAAAGGAATACAGTTCTTTACATTTAGGAAAGAATGCTAAAGTACTACAAAAGCACTAGCACTTTCAGAAATAAGGAGTTTCTTACATAGAGGAATAATTAAATGAATAAGCTAGGAATTAAATAAGTAATGCTTTTTGGAACAGTTTTGTAGCTTCTTTTTTTTATATCGAGTCATACACTCAAATTTTTTTATATATATTTATTATTTTTCTTATTTTACATATCAATCCCAGTTCCCTCTCCCTCTCATGCCCCCTGACCACCCTCCCATCCCAACACCCCCACTCCACAGGGAAGGTGATGCCTTCCAGGAGAAATCATCAAAATCTGTCAAGTCATTTGGAGTAGAGTCTAGGCCCTCCTTGCTGCCTATAGGTTAAGGGAGTATCCCTCCATGGGAAATTGGCTCCCAAAGTCCTTTTGTGCATTAGGGGTACATCCTGGTTCCACTGTCAGAGATCCCTTAGACTGCCCAGGCCTTCTAACTGAGACCCATGATCACGGGGTCTGAGTCAATCCAATGCTGGTTTCCCAGCTATCATTCTGGGGGCCCATTAGCTCCTCCTTGTTCAGGTCAGCTGTCTCTGTGTGTTTCTGCAGCCTGGTCTTGTCCTCCCTCTCTGCATCTGGATTCCAGTTCAGCTCAGTGTTTAGCTGTGGGTATCTGCTTCTGTTTCCATTAGCTTATAGATGAGGGTTCTATGATGGCATATAAGTTAGATGTCAATCTCATTATCAGGGAAGGGCATTTAAGGTAGCCTCTTCACTATTGCTCAAATCGGAAGTTGGGGTCATCCTTGTAGATCTCTTTTAAGTTGTGTGAGGACACAGTTTCCAGCCCCCTCCCTTTATGAGTTGTATATCAAAAGTTTTATTATTTTCTTTGACATTTCACCATAGCTCACACCATCATTTTCCTGAAGAATCCCCCAGATCCGAATTCAGCTCAGCAGTCTAGAGGTCTGTTCTATCCTTTCTCTTTTATAAAAAGACAAACAAGAAACAACAACAAAATCCTGAAGCCACAGTCCCTCTTAAGGCAAGAATGGCTGTGGATGGTGGCCACCTCTTTCTTCTCTGGCCCTCCCAGTCTTACCCTTACACATAGCCCCTTTCTGTGCTCAGAGCCAGCATTTCAGGAGACCACACCCTTGACCTTGCTCCCTATCCACTGCCCTGCATTCTGCAGCCTCGTGTTGTCTTCAGATCACTTTCTAGGTGTGCCTGCTACATGCCTTCCCACACATGAGAGCCAGAAACCGCCCCGAGTGTTTCAGTCTCCCCTTTGCTCTTAATGTTCTTCTCATTTTAGAGCTATTTTTATCATTGCTGTCTACAACTGCTTGTAGTATCTCCCAGAGTACTGATTCAGAAGTTCAAATTTCTATTTTTCAGATAACATTGAGTAATTTAGACAAATGTAGACTTTTAAAACTCAACTCTTATAAAGTTGGAGAAATGGTTACACTGGCATCAGTGTTTGCTTTGAAGTGTACGTGCAGACACATGGTTGGGGCTGGAAATCATAGGTCGATCCTGACATGACAACAAAGTTCTTTAAGTGGCCTCAGGGCACCACTTGTTAAAGCTTAGTCTGGGGTAGCAGCCCTAGCCTAGCACAGTGGTCGTTGTGTTCTGCAGATCTCAACTCATAACCATCGCAGAAACATTCTTCTGTAATTCCTTGCAAGTACTGAGGAAGCACCTAAAATTCTTCCAAACTAGAGTGATGTGCATTACAACCCTCATGAAGTCACAGGATTCTCACATATCCTTAATGCCCACTGAACCTCATCCCCTGTGCCCTGTCCTTTCCCCAGAAGCTTGGGTGTTACAGCAGGTCTCTCCCCGCTGGCCTCCCGGGTCCTGCCGCCATGGTCCCACAACCACGTGTGCCCCACATAACACTCAGAGACTCTGTATTTGATACAATCCTGTTGGCCAGTTATCATTATTGTTTATGGGCTAGCGCTATCTTAATTATTAACCCATTTCTACTTATCTAAGTATTTCCACATGGACGTCTTATCGGGGAGCCACGGCTGGCGTCTTCTTCTTCCCGGGCTACATCTTGACTCCTACTACTTCCTCTCTCCTCCTCCTGGTCTCCTAGCCCTGCCTATCTTGTTATCTCATTGGCCACAGTGCTTTATTAACCAGTATGAGAAACATATATACAGAATCATATCTCCCATCACTTGGGGATCTCATCAAGACTACATTTTAGCTTCTCATATCATGCTGGTACTTCACATCCTACAGTGGTATCAGGTGTTTCACATGACGATCTCACACCATACTTTCAAGATCAAATGTCTCCTGCAGGGATAAAGACAACCAGCAGTAAAATACAGGCATGCTGGTGCACAAAGCAAATGGCACTTATTTCAGAAATATGTCTAGCTTTCATTCTTGTTCTGTTTATTCACAGAAAAGTAGTGTGGTGGCCACACCAAACCCACTTTATACTAATACCACTTCCTGATTTGTTTCCTCTCTCAGGGAACACTAGACGTATCCTCTAACCCTCATACTCCCTTGTCCATTTTGCTATTGCCTATACCATTGCTATTGTTTATGTACTTCAGTCAGTTCTGTCTTCTAGATCATGAATTTTCTATGGGTTGTGTGCTCTCTTTTTCTATCTTAATGAGGATTTTAAAAATATGGGTGTGTGCATGTATGTATGGTGCATGAATGCATGTGTGTATGCATGTTTTCACAGTGTGTGCAGAGGGCCAGAGTTGATGCCTGGTGACTTTCTCAATTGCTTTCCACTTTATTCAGTATTGGTTTCTTATGAAGCTAAAGCCTCCTAATTCAAGCTGGACTAGCTAGGCAGCTTGCCCCAGGGACCGCAGCCCTGCCTCCTGAGTCTCAGGGCTGTGACAACCACCAGTCCTGCCTAGAGATGCATGTATCATGCTAGCTCTCCAGACCTTCTGTTTCCTTTATATCAGATATTGCTTCTTTCAGAAAGTTGTCTTTTTCTTCAAGAGTAGCTTTTGTGTTCTTGTGTTTTTAGTTATATTGGAAACAATAATTCTAAGATTCAAAAACTATCACTATCTATTTAACACTGCTATAGCATACTGCCAAACCCAATCTACATCTCACTTTAAAAAGCAAATACCATCATAGCGCCTTACATATTTCACTGGTGTAGTAGTGTCAGTACTACATCTGGTTTCTATTGGTAACTCAGGACTTTTAACTATCAGCCCACTAAGGCTCCTAAAAAGATAGCAATCGAGTCTTATTGGCTAGAGTAAGCCAAAGCCAGGATTGACTGGCTGGTTTTGTCTTTTATCAGTTTTTGCTATTTTTTACTTATAGTACTTTTTAAACTTTGGACCATGGGCTCATATTCAGTAGAAGTTAGTCCTGTGCAGGTGGCCTTAACTGAAGGTGTGTCTCTCATGAAGAATTCACATTTCACTATCCAGACATCTGGGGATCACACTAGTAGAGAACAGCTTTTAACACTTGCCCTTTGCCTTTGATTCCCCATGTCTTGCAAGCAGGATAATAATAAACTGCAGGGTTGGATGAGGGAGGGTTGTGATTATTGGAGAAGAGACTTTTCCCACACACTAAGTGGAGTCAGAAAGAGCTGCTTCATCCCAGGCCCCATCAGAGCATACAGGCGGCCTTTATTTGAAACCTCCTGACTACCTGAAGGTTCCAAGACCCTAGATACTCACAGAGGTATAGCTGCTGAGTAGTACATTACATATACTTATGTCCTCCAATTATATTTACATACAGAAACATGATCTTAAAGACAATATGTACAGTTTTGAAATGGAAGAAAAATCATGTAAATGAGCGAACATATCTGTCAGTTGAAGATTTTATTTCCCTTTAGAGGACAGTATTGTACATGTTTTTATTTTAGAAGTACCTTGATGAACTCTCAGAACAGAGTCAATGACTGCAGAGGCATGCTGAAGTTACAAAACATATTCCAGAATTTGTCCAGCCAAAGAAAAAAAGATAGGAATCTTGTGAGGAAGAGGCAAAATAAGAAAGAAGGAAGTGAGGGTGAAATGTTGGCAGTGTCTTTCCTCTTTAACTTCCTGAACCTTCATTCAGGTTTTCTGGAAAGAAAAAAGATGTGGCATTGCCTTTCCTCTGTCCCCTAGATCTAAACATTGCCTTTTAGGTGTCTAATACTGGTGAACAGAACCTTAGGAATCTATAGTTTTCTTATGCTGATGAGCTAACATTACTTATCAAATATGTTTTTCTTAGTCCTGGAAGCTCAGGGAATGACTGTCAAGATGTATCTTTGCCTAGGCCTGTTATTTTTCTTAGCGATGATAAACACTTTCTATCTGAAAACCCAAGTCTTAGTAGATGCTTAGTGATCGCCTGAAAGGCAGGCTCCTTTGTTCCTCCTCCTTCGCGTGGGTCCTGGTCAGTATCGCAGAGTTGGCGCTTGTCTGCTTCTGCATCCATCATCTTTCCTCACTCATATTAGTCTTAGTCCTTTGACAAACTAATATGGTAAGTTTTCTCATCCAAATTCCATGTTGCTGGCATCATTTCTTATACTACTTCTCGCTTAGTTTTTCCAGCTGTGTTCTTAAATCAATGACAGTCCCAGGGTTTGCTCTGCTACCCCATTTTGCCTTTTTTTCATTTATAGTCATTCTTTTCATTTGTTTTTCTTCAGTGTCTTAAAACTTATATGCTACTGTATCTTTGTCATTTATTGAATGATGTAGGTAAGGTAAAGATGCCTCTTCTAATCAAACATTGTTCACCTAAGGCAATAGATGACTCAGTACATGTGAGTATTGGAGAAAATACATGAATAGGGAAATTTTTGAAAAATAATCACAAGTAGTTTTCCATCATCTCTCATTTCTTTCCCACCAAATATCAAAATTAATTAAGGGGGCCAAGGAGGTAGCCCAGGGTTAAAAAGCTTGCTGCAAGAGCATGGGGCTGGAGTTCAGACATCCAGAATCTGTGAAAGTGGTGTGGATATCATGCTACCCTGGCGGTAATTCCAGCCTCAAGTTTGTTGATGAAACTTGACATATCATCAAGCTCTAGTGCTAGAGAACAAGCTGGAAGGGCAACTGAGGATGATTCCCAAAATAGAACTCAGCTTTCCAAATGCCTGTTTCTCTCTCTCTCTCTCTCTCTCTCTCTCTCTCTCTCTCTCTCTCTCTCTCTCTCTCTCTCTCTCCTCTCTCTCTCTCTCATGCATGCGTGCATGCACACACACACACACACACACACACTGGATAAAGGAAACAAGTATTAAAGTGACTGTCATTGCATATGAGCTATCTAGGATGCAAAAATTCACCTTGTCTTGTGTCAAATACATATGCAAATTTAAAAATTGAGTATCTTAGTACTTGATAGGTAAAATAATTGACCCCAGTAACCAAGCTTTTATAAAGTGGTAGGATTCATATACAGATATGGCCAACCCAAGGTTCACTTTGTATTATGATATAGTACCATAACTGCAGACTAGGGAAGGGTCATTATATCTTCTAAGCACTTTTGGAAGAACAGGCTGACACTCATGGCGGGAGGTAGATTATAGAGTTAGGAAGATTATAACAACTTCACTCTTTAGGAAAATATCTCTTAATAACACTGTACATTTTTGTAAATCATAAAAATAATTTTCCTGGTGTTCAAAGCCTCCTTTAGATGCATTACTTGATTTTTTTCCTAAAGAGTTGTCAGTCTGAAGATTTCAAACTAAAGGCAATTAGAAGACCCTCAGTGGGTGGGGTCAAGTGCAAAATCTTTCCCTGACTATATGAGCTACTGTTGCCATCTTCCCTCTACTTTCCAGGCATTTGTAGCATGCCCACTGTTTCCTCCTTGTTTAAGGGCCCACTCTCTTTTACCTTCAAAACAAACCAAAACAAAAAAACAATTAAACAAAACAGGTCCTGTGCTTGCCGTGAACTCATCTTCCTGATCAGGATCTAGCACATGGCACCACTAAGCTTTTCACTAAGAAAAATTAAAGAATAATGGAAAATGGCTTTTGGCTGTGTGGTAGTGGTGTGAACCTATAATTCCGGCACTTGGGAGGCAGAAGCAGGAGTATATCTATGAGTTCAAGCCCAGCCTTGTCTATAGAGTGAGTTCGGGGACAACCAGAGCTACACAGAGAAACCTTGCCCTGAAAAAAAGCAAAAAAAAAAAAAAAAACAATAGTTTTTGATTGACACATTTGCTAGGGTCTATATTAACCTCATAAAGTTGGAAGATCACTAGACTCCTATAAACCTCATCTATAACATGCAAATACTAATATTTATTCAATTTTTGTCAGTATTAAATATTTATTCAAAATATTTAGTCAGGACAGCTGAGTGGCCCAGCTCAACCTTTGATCATGCTTTGACTCATGTAAAGATTGAACCATGGGCATCACCGTGAAAACTTTCTATATCGACTTCAGTTATACTTATGTAATTAACATGTGAGGAAGTTAGGGTTCTTATTTGGGGAGTTTTGTTTTGTTTTGTTTAATCTGGTCAGTGTGTTAAACATTTGCTCTGGTTTTCAAAGGACACCAGTACTTCATGATGTAATCAGACACTGATGAAAACAGAAAGGGTGGCTATGAAGAAAGAGAAAGAAGGGGGAAGTTAATTGTAGGAAATGGTAAAAGGTTGTGGATAGCCAGGGAAACAGTGAGGAGACAAAGGTCTAAGGGGGATTTCCGTGCTGTGTTGCTCTGCGTTTTTCTTGTGTTATTATATTGTAAAACATAATTAAATACTTTAAAAGCAAAACATGATGTTTGTATGGGGTGGGTGATGAGAGAAGAAAGTGATCGTGATGGCTCCCATGTTATTCTATTTCCTTGTCCATTCTATTTTTTCTCTTCTTCCTTCCTTCTTTCCTCCCTCCCTCCCTCTCCCTCTGTTCCTCTGTCCCTCCCTCCCTCCCTTTCTTCCTTCTTTACTCCTTTCTTTCTTTCTTTCTTCCTTTCTTTCTTTCCTTCTTCCTTTCTTCTTTCTCCCTTCCTTCCTTTCTTCTTTGTTTTTCTTTATTTCTGCTTGTGTCTGTCTTTTTGTCTGCCTGTCCTCATGTGTAGTACTGGAGAAAAAAAATCTAGGTCTTCACACTTGCCAGACAAGTGTTCTCCCACTGAGTTATATCCCTAAAATACTTTAGTTCATATTCTGACACATGAAATAGTTTTATTTTGCTCACTAAGTTGCCAAAGTTGGCCTTGAAATCACTATGTAGCCCAGGATGTCCTTTCCTTTATAGTTTTCCTGCATCCACTTCCCAAGCACCCAGGAAACAACCAGGTACTACCATGACCAACTGCCTAATGCTTCCCTTTTCTGCACTCTCTTCTTCTCTCTGTCCTCCTCCCTGTCCTCCTCCACCTCCTCCTCCTCATCATCATGCTTCTGAGACTTGAACAGAGGGCCTTATGCACCTAACAGGTATTCCACTCCTGAGGTACATTACTAGCTCCTAAACTCTTTCTGTTTGGCTTTTTAAAGGGAAACTTTATTACATTAAACATTTTAAATTTAGATTACTATAAAGAAAACTATGAAATAATTTGCATTGGATAACTGCAAGAAATTCTGATTGTACATGTTTAAATTATATAGTCTCCCAGAAATAAATAAAATTGGGTTTTTAAAAACAATGATTTATTTTTTAAATTGTGTGATGATGTGTCTGTGTGTCTATGTTGTGGTTTTGCAGGTACCAACAGAGGCCACAAGAGGGCCTTGGATAACCCAAGATCTGAAGTTGTAGGCAGTTGTGAGCTGCCCAACTTGGGTGTTGGGAACTGAATTCAGATCCTGTGTTCTTAACTGTGCTATCACCAGCCCTTAACATTGGTTTATCAATATAAAACAATTGAGACTTAAGTGAAGTTATTAAATCCAACATTTTATATTAAATATCACTTTGAAACTCTGCTGGTTAAAATGTTAAGCATGCAATTATTTTAAGTAAAAAAAATATGTGAAGAGAAATGAAAGGAAAACCACTTGGAGTTATTATTAGAGTTGGGGGAGGGTGTGTTGTTGTTATATTTGCTATTAACCATTGATTGCATTGTTACAGCAGAACCAACCATTGAATATATTGGAGTCAAGTTCTGTGCTCTTCCACACAAGTTAGTCCCTAACTCTCTTCACCAGAACCCCTGCCAGAGATGACTTAGCCCATGTTAACCTCCGAGGGGAGGTACGAGGAACAGGGAGTCTGTGCATTAGCATCAAATACTCAGAGCTCTGCTCGACTGCTCATAGATTAGGTGTGGACTCCCCAGTTCTCTGCATTGTTCCCAACCTGCAAAGGGAATTGTTCATTTTCTCTGGAAGACTGCACTGAGACCAATGACGCATCTGCGTATTTCCCAGTTTACTATAGGTGCTCTAGAAATCTGACTTTTCTTCAGTGGCATATCCTTTCCCAAGAAGCTCATCTGACTTCTGCATGGGGTTCTCAATCCTTTCCCCTGATGATCTGGGAACTGTCTGCCTGGAACCTACAAGTTTTTGCTGACTTTTGTGGGATTTCACAGTACACATCCCATCCTTTGTCTTTACAAAGGCACCTGAATTGAGAACTAAGAAACTGGCATTACCAGTGTGGGGTGTGAACTGGGAAAATGAGAATATCCAGATCTAAACACCTACACCAACATATGCCGAATTTGGGGATGTTTTCTTAACTCAGCTCAGTGCTGCATGAGCCAAGCAAATGTCTGAGTCACAGCAAGTACAAGAGGCAGGATGCCGCCACCACTGTTTCAGGAGCATTGAACCTTTTAACACTGTAGCGTGACTCGTGGACTTGTGTTGTAAGACACTATTCCCAGGGAGACCTGACCAAATGTCTGCTCACTACAGAAAGGAACTGACAACAGAGAAAAGTAATGATACCACCCAATTCCAATTTGGTGAACCAGTGAGTTTATTAGTGTTGTTTATAGAAATATTGACAACCCAGAGGCAGCTGTATCACCAAAGGCCACCCTAGCATGGGTTACAGCTAAGGAAAGATGGAACCCTAAATTTCTTTCATGCTGGAGAGTCTCTCTTCTTGACTGCTGGGAAGAACCTTCTCCCTGGCAGTTGTTCACTGAGTCTATAACCTTGGCCATAGCCTCATGAATCTTTAAGTCTCAATTCTTCCAGACATAATAAAAAAAAGTTTACCTCCTCAGTGTCAATACCCTTCTCCAAGGTGTAATGTTTCCACTCAGAGGGGACTGCTGGGCACAAAAGCCTGCCATCTACAGATGCATTCGGTTGCAGTGATGGCTATCCAGAACACATGTAACCTGCTGGCCACACATGAACATAACTGGACCATTATTAACAGTAACCCGGCCTCCAGTGGCCACATTGCCCAGACACTTCACAGGAAAATATAGCAGCCTACATAGTCTCTAGTTGCCCATCAAACTGGTTTCCTATTCAAGTATTAACTGGGCTGATCCTGCTTCACTCCTGAGATTAGATGCGTATGGATGCATTCAGGATGGTATGGCCTTCAAGAGATGTTCTCAAGAGCAAATTTTACTTCCTTGCCATCATATATTTTCTTCTGAAAATACAATAATTCACCACAATAGGAATTATACAGGTAGACTAGAAATACATATATTCTGTAAGCATAGGTCACAGGGTGAAATTATGTCTTCCCTTAATTTAGGAAAGAATTGTTTTAGTTAGGGTTTCTATTGCTATGAAGAGACACCATGACCAAGGCAAGTATTATTTAGTGGGGTGGCTCTCTTACAGTTCAGAGGTTCAGTCCATTATCATCATGGTGAGACATGGTAGCATGCAAGCAGACATATTGCTGGAGAAGGAGCTGAGAATCCTACATCTTGCAGGCAACAGGACATTGTCTGTCACACTGAGAGAAGCTTGAGCAAAACAGACCTCGGAGCCTGTCCCCACAGGGACACACTTCCTTCAACAAGGCCACACCTCTTAATAGTGACACTCCCTTTGGGATTTTGGGGGCCAATTGCATGCAAACTACCACAATAGTATTAATTTTGGTTATTTTGATCTTGTAGCAGTACATGGGTTGATTTAAAGAGACATATGAATCTGCTGAAATTCTATGAAAGATGCTGTGGGGCTTACATGATATGTATGAATTATAACAGTTTCTTAAAAGAGTAAAATCCAAAAAGAAGACGCACAATCACGAAACCCTGTTTGCAGGAATGTAGCCTGGACCACATGTTTTGGAAGGCAATCCTGTTACACAATTGACCAATCCTGATTTTGGTGTCTCTTAAATGCTACTTGCCTTCCCATGCACCTTCTGACTCAGAGCTTGATAACCTCTGCTCAGTCCTGATGTGACTACACATACCCGACTAACCCAAAGAGAACAGATATTATTTAACCCAAATCTGATATCTGATGCCCAAGCCCTTCTCTCTCTCTCTCTCTCTCTCTCTCTCTCTCTCTCTCTCTCTCTCTCTCTCTCTCTCTCTCTCTCTCTCTCTCTCTCTCTCTCTCTCTCTCTCTCTCTCTCAGACAAGGTCTTACGTACTTCAGGCTGGTCTAAACTCACTGTGTAGTTTAGGAAGGATGCTTTTATGTTCTTTTGATCCTCCTGCTTCCACCTCTCAAGAGCTGGGATTACAGGTATGTGTCACCATGCATATCCAGCTTTCATTTTCAGATTGATGATAAAATCTACAGCACAGTGATCATAAGGCATAAGGAAAACAATACAATGCTAGGATAATGGATTCCTATGTGTTTACACAAAGTTCTTTCCCTTTTGGTCTTCTCTGTAGGTCGGAAGTTTAAGAAGTTCAATAAAGTCCGAGTTATGAGAGCCCTCGATGGTGTGGCTCTCCCCCAGTCAGTGGGACTTCCTAATGAGAGCCAGCCCCTAGGCCAGAGAATCACCTTCTCACCAAGTCAAGAAATGCAGCTGATCCCCCCACTCATCAACCTGCTCATGAGCATTGAGCCCGATGTGATCTACGCAGGACATGACAACACAAAACCCGATACGTCCAGCTCTTTGCTGACCAGTCTCAATCAACTAGGCGAGAGGCAACTGCTTTCAGTAGTCAAATGGTCTAAGTCACTGCCAGGTAATTTGGATGTAGTAGCATGCATTAAAAGGTATTATGTTTGTGGCACTAGCTGAATGTTAAAATAGTCTGTAACATAAGTCAATCCATCATGTAAATAGTACCATGTGTTGAGCAATTCAAAATTCTTGTCAAAGTCTCACATGCGTGTTTGGTTCAGTTTGTAGAGCACTAGGTTAACATGTATAAGCCCTGGGATCAATCCTCTGAAATACCTGCACACACACACACACACACACACACACACACACACACTCACACACACACACACACACACACACACACACAAGATACATATTGACTATGGAATACATGTTGAGGATGACTGATAATTAACTACATTAAACACTTAAAAAATAGCAAAAGTGTATGTGTCAGACCATAAATATACGTTAGCCAACTCCTTACAATGTCAAGTTAATTCTAAACCCTAACTGAAGTTTTAAGTCTGTCCAAGATAAAAATCAAATATGCCTATTCATGTCACAAATCAAAACAGTACTCAGAGCAACTTTAATTTCTAGTCAGCGAAGAATGCAAAATTCCTGATGTTAGTAAGATATTTGGAAAGACAAGTGAGCTTCAATCACCATTTCATCTCATCAAGAAGGGGATGTGGCCCAGCTGTAGTGAGTGTGTTTTGATGGAAGTATTTCACTTACTTTATTAGCAGGATTTGACCCTCAGCACAGCTCTTTAGCAGCCAACTGGTTGGTAGAATTATGAGGTTACATTTCTCACTTGGTCGAATCTTAGATGGCAGAACCAGGCAAAGACTAGCAATTGTTAGTATGGGCCTTAATGTCCTGATTAGAATCAGAATAATTCTTTAAAAAAAAATCACATGCTCCTCATTGTACTGTTCATTTTTCTGACACATGGTCAAGAATTAAATACATTATGTCCTTTTTGTCCTGGGAGAAATTCAATTAGTTTTTTTTTTTGTTTTTTAAGAATTCCTTCCCAATTTGCCTGAATGCATTTCTTGGCTATTATTCTACCTGAAAGGTTTGAAATATAATAGATGAATTGTTATTGAACAGCCAAGGTTATTTGAAACAGAAAACAGATTCTTGTTTGTTAGACTTTCAAAAAGATACATACTGAGAAAAGTTAATGAAGCTTGGTATTCTAATGGATATGAGGTAATTCTGTGGATGGGTCAGAATGCCCAGGGTTCCATTCACTTTATTGCAGCTGACAGACCTTGGAAGGCAACTTTCTCCATCAAAGAAAGTTATGAATATATGAATAAAGTTATGAATATATGAATAAAGTTATGTCTCTTACTGTGAAGAGACAGATCCTTACTAAGCAAATGTCATAATAGCATTGATGAAATAATTGTTGTTAAATGGGTATTCAGCTGTGGCTTAATTTTCCATTTTTCCATTCTTAGGAGATGGTGATCCCTTGGCTATTATTACTATGGGTTATTATTTCCTTTATTTGCATTTTTGGAGACTATTGTTGAAGGAGATTTACTGTCAGTTGTAAATTTAGAAAAGAAAGTAATTATAAAGAACATTTATTCATTTTAGATATATATTGAATTTGGTGGCAACTTTTTTGTTTGTTTGTTTTGTTTTTTTTGTTTTTTGAGACAGGGTTTCTCTGTGGCTTTGGGGCCTGTCCTGGAACTATCTCTGTAGACCACCTTGGTGGCAACTTTTTAAATACTGCAGAATATTATTTATATGTGGCAAATCAAACCAATAGCCACACCTTTATGAGTCTCTCTGTTCCTGTTAATGATGTACAAGCACAACACTGAGATGATTAAAATTTGTGCAGACAGTTCTCCCTTTAAACCATATTGGCAATATTACATTTATTTTTTATTTTTTTTTTCACTTTTTTTTTGAGACAGGGTTTCTTTGTGTATCCTTGGCTATCCTAGAGCTAACTCTGTATAGCAGGCTAGCCTTGGACACAAACAGTGTGTTTAAAGGGACACTCCAGAATGGATGCAGAGTTGGTTCAGGACTAATGGACCCACTAACATTCCTCTGAGAAGACCTGAAAAAACATGCATTTGATATTGTTCTTGTTGCCCTCTCAGTGCTGTGGATCACTAACTAGTAACTTAAGGACGCAAAGGGTTATATTGGGTCATAAGAGGGCACTGTCCATCACACATGGACAGCTCGGTGGTGGGAAGAGTAAGGCAGCTGGTTACAGAGTACAGTAACTGGTTACACTGTGCCCACAGTCAGGAAGGAGAAGGATGAAGGCAGGTGTTCCGCAGCTTTCACCTTTGTGTCCAGTCTAAATCCCAAGCATGGATGGTGGATCCTCTCTCTCCTCGCAGACAGGCTAGGGTTTTAACTCCTTGCTGGTTCTAAATCCAGGCAAGTTAGCAGGCAAGAGTTAGCATGGCCCAGTGTTATTAGATGCTCTAAACTGATGTCAGTTGACTCTACATTAAGATTAGTCACACGAAGTTCTTATTCAGTGACTCTGAATGCCAGCCACATACCTGCTGAGTGTAGGTCTTAGCAATTAAATAGTGCTGCTGGGAAGAAAAACCAGATGGCAGGCTCATGTTGTGAATGGACTAGATGTCACACACCTTCGATTAGGGCACTGCTTATGCCCAGAAGAGAAATTTATTTTGTTCAGTTACTCACTTTCAATGATACTATTAGTTGTGTGAAAAATGGATATGTGTTAAAGGAGCCTCACCAGTAAGCAGATTGTGAAAGCACATAGTCACTGTGAAGATGTAGTTGCTTTTACCCATGCATATTCAATGTCAGAAAGCCCCTTGACAGAAAATATCATTCTTTTGAGTGAATAAAGTGAACATCAAATCAAATGAAAAGCATATGTTCAGAGCCATTCAATGGGTGATCTAGCTATGACTCTGGGGTGCTGTGGGCTTCTTCATATCCCTCATAGGGTTTCCTCTTTCCTTCTTGGTCCTCACTCTCACTGTCGTTGATGTGTTTCCATAATTGCAGCTAATTTTATTTCTCTCCAATAATATTTCAAAGGTCTTTTTTTAATTGAATGGGAACTTGTAAGATGCTGTGGCCTAAACGTGTCATACTTATAAACCACCTTACAGAATATGCTCTGTTTGATGTTTAGCATCTGTTTGTGAATGACTGTGAATGACTTCATGTGGAATGTATGTGTATTTAGTGAGCACTGTATTTCTGGTTAAAGCATGAAGAGATGTGTCACCCACAAAATTTTAAAACTTAACAACACACATTTGTTCTATTAAAGAGCTTTCGACACATAGAGAGATCTAAGATTGTTAACAGTAGACAGGTATCTTCAGCATAGAGTTGTAAAGGAGTGAGAAGGAGACTTTAATTGTGGAAGGAGATACCACTTAGCTTAGGAGAATCCATGTACCTGAGGGTGTAGGAAAGGAAAACTGTGCATAAAATTTGAGTAGTAATGAGCTGAAGAAACAAGAGACAGTGTCTCTCCATTTTTCAAACGTGGAGATTCTAAATAGCATCATAAGTTGCATTTTTAGTTACCCCACAAGAGAGGAATGAAAGAGTTTAGTAGTCACTGTGAAAATGTATCTGGGTAGATGAACTCTTGGATAGTGCTACAGTCGGTGCTTGCCTTCTGAAGATTTCACCACCAAATTATTCAGAAATGGATGGCAAAAAAATAATAAAATAAATGTATGGGTACTAGTCATGGAGAATAAAGTTTAAGGCATAGATAAAAATCATAGGCTGGTCAAGTAGGGTCTTAAAGTCATAGAAAGACAAAACTTAAATTAACAAGTGTTCATTCCAAACTCAAGTTCACCTTTTTGTCAGTAAATTGTAGAATTAAAACAGTAGAAAAGTTCTGGGCAAACATTTCCTGTCATTTCCCCATATTTGGTGACAGAGCTACCCAAAGCTATGCTTTGACGCTTTACCCATTGCCCATTTGAGGACATCCCTTCTTGGTTTCTGTGAACCAGACTGAAGACAAGAACAATATTTCCATTATTTTCCAGCTCTGAAGCATGAGTGAGTGGCAGTGTGGCAAGATTTTTTGTTCTTTCTTCCCATAAAAAAAATGTTATTTCAAATTATTGCCTTTTAAAAGGGATGAGGAATGAAAGTAAAATTTGACTTGACTAACCCTTCTATAAAGACTTTCAAAAATTATCCCTTAACTTTATTTCATTGAAATTACCATCGCCGATGCTGACTTTTAAAATTGTTAAAAGGAGCATAACTGTTCTCACCCCATGACATCTTCCAATGCCTGTGGGGCTCTAACCTCTTCCTGGTGAGACTCATCCTTCAATATCCCTCACTTTCCTTCCAGGTACCAGGTTTCTCCCACAAATCTTTACTCATGGTGTGTTTGTTCTTACACCCACACATACATTTCCCCTGTCCTGAGTTCTGTCCTCTATTCCACTGGCGTCTCATGCTGCACATTTTGAATAAGCACATTTGTAGCCTCCATGTTCCCACTCCACTCCAATGACACTTGAGTAATGGCATTAGCCTAGCCCTTCAGTCACATGTTTGAAATGCTCATAACACATCTCTACCCAGATGGCCTCCCAACTCAATATGACTTTACAGTTCAAAAGCCAAATCCATTTTTCTGTATCCCGAAATGACACCCCAGGCAGCCCCTTCAGAATCTTCTTCCCCACTCCCCTCCTGCATCCCTTGCCCACCCCATACTTGTCAGTTGTATCAACGCCTCTTATTCAATACACGACTCATCATAATGTTATCCTCATGACTACTGATGCAGCTCAGTTTGGTCATCAACCTTTCTGTCTTTACCTACATTTCAGCTCTCAAACAATCCTCTACTCTAACCCAAGAATCCACCTTCTAAAATAATTGTAATCAATCATGTTTTCCCTTTTCCATTTCAGAATAAATTCTAAATTCTGTATTTTAAATGCCTCAGTCTTTCTGTAGCCAAGTTCCTAAAGTGGCAGCACTGCTCTTAACCAAATCTAAGGAAAATTTGCTAAAAGGCTCTTTGCTCAGTTGCCCTGTTCTCATCCCTGGTTGTTTTCTGTACCTGGAGGCTCTTCCCTTCACCCACATCTTCTTTCTGGTTTCTAACTACCCTGAGACATTCACACTCTAATCTAATCTTTATTTTTCCAGACTGAATCCCAACACTTGGAAAGAGGTAGAGGCAGGGAAGTGTCTTAGGTTAAAGATCAGCCTCTACTACAAGTAAGACCTGTCCCAAAAAGGACAAATACTAAAGTGTGGAATTTATAATAAAGGATTAAGTTGTTTTAGATGAACTCTGATGTTTTTGGTCACAGTAAGTCATTAAATATGTTGGTGTTGCATTGCCTATGCCTTTCTGTGACATGTTGACATTTACATGCTGTACCCCAAGGTCCTGAAATGTGTAATGCTCTGCCTTGGTTTAGGTTCACTATTTCAACTATATGACTTTTTTTTCCAACGGAAGTACAACTTGTACATTTTTATCAAAACTTTGGAAGTCACAGCAAGTCTTACATGCCTTTTTTTTCTGAAGTATTGAGAACTGGACAATTCACAGCCATGTTATTTTCAAGGATTATTAGGTCAAGACACTTAAAGGAAAGGGCATTTTTTACACTACTTGTTAAGCACAATTAGCCATCATCCATCACTTCCCTATGACTAGGTTTTCCAGTGTGATTATCATCTCAAATGCACTAAATCTTTCTAATAATTATCACCACAGGAATTTGATCTCTGTGTTCCTGGCTTTGTTTCAGTATAAGATGATGGAATGGTATTACAGTTAATGGAGAGAAGCATTAGACTTCTGATCCAGGCATGTTCAAGTCAATTTAACATTGGATTTTTTCCACAGATACACCTCCAAAAGGTAGAGAGAGAGGGTTATTTACTAGTACTTTTCTATTAGATGGAAATACATGTTCTGCTATGAATGCTAGTAACTGGGTAAGTTTTGAAATATTTCAATAAAAGTTGCCTTTTATACTACAAGTAAGTAAAAGCCCCTTATTTCAAGACATTGATAGGCCTAGAATGCAAGAGTGAAATAAGAGATATAAGAACAAGAATAAAGTGAATAGAAACACAAGCAGAATGGAATTTCCAGAGAAGAAAAAGAAATCACATATGTATAACAACTTTATTAAAGTTTTCAAACCAGTGAGAGACTATTATCAAGCAAAGGCTTAAAATAAAAACTCTAGCATAGTTATGTCAATATTTAGATATTTAAAAATACATTAGAAAGGCTAGAAGTGAGCAGGAATATTATAGAGAATAATGAATGAAATTTAGAGATCATAATAAACTGTCTATTAATATTTTTGTATGTAGAATTAATCGAGCCTTGCTTTTTATAAGCCTGTCATTTTATATATAATGAAATTCATATATAAATATAACACATTCTGATAAATAAAATCATACATATGGAATCAATATTCTGAAAATATTCCAAATATACTTTTCATCAAGAATGCTTAATTGTATGTATATATGTAATTCGTATGCATCTATTTGTGTATTATGGGTACATGTAGAAGCAAATGTGCACATTATGGCACCAGGAGTTGACATTAATGTCTTCCCCAGATGTCCACCTTATTTTTTAAGACAGGGTCTTTTACTGAGCCTGGGGCCCACTGCTTTGTCTGGACTGGCTGGCAGTGAGCTCTAAGAATTCAGTTGTCTCTGCTATCCATGACTCTGGGATTATGCAACACAGCAAATCTGGATTTTTATGTGAATGCTAAGAATAAACACTTAGGTCCTTATGCTTGTGTGATGAGCTATTTTACTGACTGAGCTATTTTCCTAGGCTATTTTCCTATTAGTGATGTCTAATTTGTTTTCCAAATTTATTGCCATTTGCAGCATTTACATTTTAATTATATTTATATAGGAAATACTTCTAGCTTATCATTTTGATGTTATTTTGTTTTCAGGACATTTTTTCTTTCAAATGTATGCATATACATAGACACACACACACACACACATATATATAATATATATATATGTATGTATATATGTATATATATATATATAATGTATGTATATATACACATGCTCTCACATAGCCAGTGGCCTATAACTTACTCTGTAGCCCAGGATGAACTTGAACTCTTAATCCTCCTGTCCCTAGCTCCTCAGAGCTAAGATTAAAAGAACACAAACTATGTATGGTTAATTTGTTTTAAATTGGAGATTTCTTCTCAAAATGATTAGTGGCTTTCCTATAGTCATTAGTCCAATGAGCAGTCTGTTGCAAGAGTCACTGATGGATTAATAAACATTTGAATATTCCTCAATAAAACACACAGTTATCCTGAATCTTTAACAACTGGTTGAATTAGTATCTTTATCTTTGTGGTCTAACTTATTCAATGTAGCATTCAGTCAATGCTAAAGTTAGCAGTGGAGCTTAGACCTATTTCCAGAGACTTTGAAATCACACCTACACATAGCTCTAAATATGCCTCCTTTGTGGAGTATTCATGCTTTAAAAAAAAGTAAAAGTCTTTATGTCTCTTATCAATTGATTCAGAATTTTATCAAAGAATTATCTATTTTGCTGATAGTCAATGACAAGCAATACTTATGCTATAGATATGTGATGTTAAAATTCACACTTTTCTGAAATAACATACCATATGCACTTGAAGAAGTAGTTAAGTCTTACAAAAAATAAGAAATTATGAAAATCACATGCCACATTTTATCTTGGCTGTATGGAGCCTTTCTAAATTAGATTTGTGGATGGCAACATAATCAAAACATAGGAAAATAAACTATGCTAATTATTAAAAAAAGATAGAAAAGAAGGGAGGAAAGAAGGAAGGGAGGGAGGGAGAAGGGAGGGAGGAAAAGGAAAGGAAAAACACTTGGATCTTAAATCAGGAATGAAGGAAAATCACCTCTGGAGGGCACCAGGGATCCACTCAACTGAGGTGGAATAAGGCACAGACAGAGACATCTGAGATGGGATAATGAACTAGTGTCACAGATGCATCCTTTGAACCCATCAGTGCTGTCTACCACACTCACAGTAGATAACCACAACCTGTCATTGCTGGTTCAGATTAAAAGTCCTGGTAGTATGCCCTTTACAGACCACACCAAACACAATGCAGAGGGCAGCAGGGATTCTATCCGATTTCCCCAGTAGCAGCATTTACTTTTACCAGATTCCAAACAGAAGGACTCAATAGTTAAGCAGACACAGAATAATGAGGGATAATGAGAAGGAAGATGATTCAACATTGAAGTTGTGCATCAAAAAAAAAAAAAAAAAAAAAAAAGCAGGAGGTTGCTAGAATATGTTGGTAAGGGGGCACATTTGAGTTCTCATCTCCATGGAGGTTAAGGAATGCTAAGACAAGTCTCATCCCTCAGCTATACCCTGGTGATTGGACCATAAGGAACACATACAGAGAACCTGAGTGTGTAGAGAAACTACTCCATGATGATGGGACTATCAGGAGCATGCACAGAGAACCTGAGTGCCTAACAATGAAAGAAATACCTTCTCCCTCAATAGCTAATGGATTAAACGTTGCTCTGGTTTCTTTTCTGAGTTAGGTCATTCGTAAATGGGTGTCAGTGGAGTTTTAAGGAAATGGTGTTTAAAGAGGTTTGTGGAAAGAGCTTGATTGCCACATGAAAATATTTTTATTTAATTTTAAAATATTAAATTCAATTTTATTATTCAGTAAGTTACAGTGAGATTCACATTCATATTCTTTGCCTGATATTCCCCAGGCTTCAAGTCCATGTAGTCAACTGTAATCAGTATTCTTGAGGTCTCTCAAGTATGTCCAGTTTGGTACTTTTAGCCTAATTGTTTCTTTGCCTTTGTTTCAGATTTGGGGAAAGCTATTGAAAGAAGTGTTTAAATCTTTCTTGCCTCCATATGCAAAACCAGTGTCTTGTATTTTCTTCTTTAAATGTTTCTCAGATGCAACTGATGCAAACTCACTCCCGCTTCTCCCTCTAACTCCTCCCTCTCCCATCTCAACATCTTGTCCTATTTTTTCTTTCTTTTCCATTAATAATTCACTGGGTCAAATTTGTGCTGCTCTTAAACTCATTGTTATGGAGCCATTCCTTGGAGTCTGGTTGACCTACCAGAAGCCGCATCCTTAATGAAAACCAACTTTCCCTCCCTGAGAATCCATCAGTTTTCTATAGGTCATCAACAAGGCATGGGGCTTCTGAGTCTCTCCCTCTCTGTACTGGAATGCCCACTGGCTTGATCTTGTACAGATATTATACAGGACTTATGCAGGCACTGTAGCTTGGGATTCATGAGGACAAGATATCATGTCAAGGAGACACTGAAAGACAAATGCCACATGTTCTCACCCATGTGTGGATCCAAGCATTGATTTCCATCATTTTAACATAGTATGCAGCATGAAAATAGGTCTCAGTACAAGGCTGTTGCACAACCCCAGAATGGATGATTAATTCAGTTAGCCCTTCCATTCCCATCAGCATTAAACCACAGTGACCGATGTTCATGCTGTGTGAAGTGATGCCCCCACCCTTGTCTCTTTTTAGGCTGTGTTATTTATGAGTGTTTCCTGACTTCATGGAAACATGTCAGTATCCTGTTTCAACTTCCTACAGATTTTCAAGGTTCTTCACATGAGTTCTCTGATTGTTTCCTTTCAAAATGTTTGTAGGTTTCCGGAACTTGCACATCGATGACCAGATAACCCTGATTCAGTACTCCTGGATGAGTCTGATGGTGTTTGGCCTGGGGTGGAGGTCTTACAAGCATGTCAGTGGGCAGATGCTATATTTTGCACCTGATCTAATCTTGAATGAGTAAGTTGTGACTATTGGTGCTTTTGTTATTATCACAGGGATGTCCATAGTGTGATTTGGAAAACTACATTGCAATAGATGATGCTGTGTTCAGTGTCTTAACAACATTTTCCTGGAATTTGCCTAGCTTGATAAAGCCACCTTCCTTTACTCATGTATTTATTTTGTTTATTTATCTTGTGTATTGTGAGTGTGTGGCTGGAGACACATGCATCACAGCATGGAAATCAGAGGATAACTTGTGGAAGTCCTAGAGATTGAACGCAAATTGTTAGGCTTGGCAGCAGAGGCCATCATTAACTAAGCCTCTCTCCTACACTTATTCATCTGTATTCACTGTACATAGTGCTGGGGTTCATAAAGATATTTTGCAATTAGTACACACATGTTGACTCTGTCCTACATCCCACCTGCTCCTGCTAGTCCTCTTCATGTCTCTGGACAGCTTTCTTCCACTTTTGTGTCATTGTGTCATACATACATACATGACACAATAGACACACACACACAAACACACACACACATGCAAATATGCAATCTAGAATCCACAAATGAGAGAAAATGTATTTTTTTACCAAATCTAATTTCATTTGCTTAGTACAAATGCTTAGTAGTGTCCATTTATCTCAAAACAATATAGTTTTGTCTTTCATAGCTGAATAAAATTCCATTATAGATATGAAGTATATATGAAACACACACACACACAGAGAGACAGAGAGACAGAGAGACAGAGAGACAGAGAGACAGAGAGAGACAGAGAGTTTGTTTATTTATCTATAGCCTGGCTACTGTGAATTTTGTAGCAGTAACCATTGATGAAATTTCTCTACAGTGCATTGACTTGAAAGCCTTTAGGTGAATATTCAGGAGTGTTTTAGCTGGGTCATACGTAGGCCCAAATTTAGTTTATTAAGGTACCTTTATACTGATTTCCATAGTGGCTGGACTGGTTTATATTTCCAGCAACAGTGTATGATGTAGGCAGAGGGCTCCCCTCTGCCCACATCCTCATCAGCATGGGTTGTTTTTCTGTCATTTTGACTGTGGTAAGATGGAATCTCAATATAGCTTTAATTAACTATTCATAGATGACTCATAACATTGAACATTTGTAATGTGTTTATACTTCATCTTTTGGGAACTGTCTATTCATTTCATTAGCTCACTTATTGATTGGGTTATTTGATTTCTTGATTTTTAGTTTATGATTTTTTTATACAATCCTATGTCAAATGTGTAGTTTGCAAAGGCTTTCCCCTACTCTTTAGGCTTTTTCTATTTTTCCTTGCTGTATAGAAGCAACTTAATTCATGCAATTCAATTTGCCAACATTTAGTATTATTTCTTGAGAATTTGGAGTCCTTTTCAGAGTTTTCAATCTATGTTTATTTGTTTGAAATTTTTAGTTAAATCATTTGTATCACTAATTTGATATTTGGAGCCCTTGAAATGTGTTTTTATCTCTAACTAATACTTTTAATTTTTTCAAAAACTGTTCATTTCAATATAAATTTAAATGTTTGTCATATCAAATTAAATTTTCTGACTTTTGTACTTGTGGAGACAGCATTGATTTACTTTTTTAAGTTAAGCAATAATCTTCTATAAATATTTAAATTTGATTTAGTATATTTAAATAGTTTTCTGCATATAGTTTTCAGATGGAAAGAGTTTGTTCATGGTATTGTCTGCACTGTTCTAATAGTGAATGTCGAGTTGTAAGCCTGTAAGTTAATAACTGACACAGTCTAATGTCAATCTCCATGCTTCCTTTATTCCTCTTTAACTCATAGTCCCTTGATATAGGCACTCTTGATTGTGCACTCTTCATCTTACCAGTTCAAGCAACTGGGACTCAGGAGAACGGGAAACCTGGCACAGACCTGAGGGGCCAGGATTACCCTTTACCCATCTATCCATCAGTGTGGGTATCTTACCTTCATCCCACGGTTCTTTAGCGGCACTGACCAATGTTCACATCACAAAATAGCACATGGCTAGGAGAATACCTCAGACAAGGGGCCTCCTCTTCAGAACTCTTCAATTACTTAATGTTTGTTTTAGTATTTCACCATACACATCCCTTAGAAAAAGTCACAGTGTTGTAATTTTTCATAAGCTGAAGCAATCCATTAACATGTGAACAAAATTGTATTTGTGCAAAAAATATACATATATTCAGTAAATAAAGCATTTCCTGGCTCCAAATGCTCAATTCCTACAACATTGTTCTTACTAGATTTAGGTATTTAAAGTATGGTAATAAAAGTAAGAAACAATATTAACGTGTATTTAATGTCATTTTTATATGTCTAAATTTTCTTTGCCTTAAAAATCTAGTGCTACCCTAAGAAACAGTTTAGGAACATTTTAAATACTAAATATTAAGGTTTCTTATTAAAAATATCAGTACATTCAACAATAGGAAAGACAGTTACTGAAATCTTGTTCACTGACAAATTATATTACTGGCTGATAGTCTGTGATTTGTTTTGTGTTGTTTTGATTTTGTGTTGGATTCTGTTCTTTTATGTGCCGTTCATAGACAGAGGATGAAGGAGTCATCATTCTACTCATTGTGCCTTACCATGTGGCAAATCCCACAGGAGTTTGTCAAGCTCCAAGTGACCCACGAGGAGTTCCTCTGCATGAAAGTCTTGCTACTTCTTAATACAAGTGAGTACCTTACTTTGAACTCACAGGGTGAATGTCAAAAGTATAGTTATAAAACTTAGATCACAGCTTTGAAGAAGTATCTCCAATATATTGTCATTGACAACATATATATCTGCTATTCGAGATTAAAATAGCCTAGACAATTTCTGTATTTTACATGAAATTGATTATGAAATTATTTACTGTATTCAGTTTTACAAGATAATGACATAAACACAAGCTATGCTTTCTGTTATTAAACCTAACATGCATATATGTAAGTATTCACTGTGCATTGTTAAACCTTACATGCATACACAGAAGTATTCCCTGTGCAACACACACACACACACACACACACACACACACACACACACACACACACACGAGTTTGGAACTATTCTCAGGGTGTGGGACAGTTTGAATGATAGCAAATTGCCACAAGGACCACTGAGTTGGTGCAGTGGCAGTGTGTGTGTGTTACTCACAGTCACAGGGTGGAGGGTGAACAAGAAAGACTCAGATTCTTCTCACATAATGACCACACTGGGTCATGTGGCCTGGAGTCCTCTGCTGCATCTGACTATAAATGTACACATAAGAAGTGGGCAGAAGTTTGGGTGTAAGGCTTGAAATGTGGTGAACAGCCATAGGAGAAGAGAACACAGGAGAAGGAAGTCTGATGGCACATGCATCTCTAAGCCTCTCTGTATCTTTCCCACACAGAGCAGGCTCAGCCTGCAGCTAGATGATTGATGCTTTGGTTTGCTAGAGAGTCACAGGAATGAGCTGGCCTGAGTGCGTTTCTCAGCATCATCTTTTCAGGGACTTCTAGTGGCACAAATCTCACATGGTTGGGATGGGGAGGAAGCGTCAGTCTCATAGAGTACAAGGTACTTTCGTGGAATCTATGTGAATGTATTAACATATCTCATGCATCTTACTGAATTGCCTTTTGGCCAGTGAGAACTATACAAAGTATTTGGAAAAGCGTCTTTAAATCTAAGGGAATAAAAAACAAGCTGTAAAAATACATGAGGAGAATTAGAATACCATGTGCTACTTACCCTCTAGGAGATAGATGATGGCATTCAAGTGTCAGACATTTAAATACTATTGTGAACACATCACAAGTCAATGAGTAAAAAAACAGTGTTAAGAGAAATGTCTTCATATTTACAAAACAGTTTATTAAGCTCAAATGACATCTTTATATATTCAGATAATTCAGATAAATGTAAACATTGAAATTATTTAAGAACAAATGAAGAAATATAGACTTTTTAAATCTCAAATAGGAAATACCTTTGCAAAAACAAAACACAAAACAAAAACAAAAACTATTGGTCTAGAGATGTGGCTTGGCAGTTTGATGTGCTTATGTTCTTGCAGAGGACCATAGTTTGATACCCAGCATCCCTGTAGGGCAGATCATAGACACTGGATCTCCAGGTACAGGGAATCCAACACCCTCTTCTGGTTTATGCAAACATTCAGACACACATGTGTATATACCTTAACACACACACACACACACACACACACACACACACACACACACACACACAAATAAAAACAAACTAAAATAAACAGAATGAGAAAGTTGCAAGGGAAATTTTGGTAATTTGATTGCTATCAACTTAAATTTCCTGTGTGCCATGAAAAACTAAAGCAACACTCTCCAGGAATAGGTAGGAGACTGCACACATGCTCTAATAAATTTCCTAGTTAGGGGTTTACCAATAAAAAATAATTTCATATTCATATGTCAGGGTGAGTTAGCTACTGAGATTGGTTTGGAAACTTTAAGAGAAAAGATGGTTTTGAAATAGCTATATTCTGGAGTAACTGAGGGGAAGAGATTGTAAGGACTGTAGGCATGCATGCCACATGTCTATGTAGATGTGCAGACAAGAATTAAATGTTCAATGAGTATTGCAAAATTTACTCCTGAAAATCCCCCACATATTCAGCATCTTAACAGCTGAAAACTGAAAAGCAGTTATTGCTTTGTTCTGTCTTTGGGTTGTGTCCTTTTCCATAAGGAATAGATAGCAGCCAGTACTAAGGGGTGGGAGTGGTGTTTTTTCTTTTTTAATTTAAATTTGAAGCAAAGTTGTTTTCCATGTCAATCCCAGTTCCCTCACCTTCCCACCCTCCCCTGTCACCCCCACCAAACCCCATTCCATCCCCTTTCTGCTCCCTAGGAGGGTGAGGCCTTCCATGGGGAGACTTCAGAGTCTGTCATGTCTTTGGGAGTGGTGGGTTTTACAGAGCTTTGTTCTGTGCATGACATTCTCTTTAATGTGAACACACGTCTTCACAGAAATAACACAGAGTAAAAAATCACAAGTGTGCAGTGCTATAAATTGAGGAGGCTTTGTATTTTACTCTTGGCAATCCGTACATGGCTCCAGAAAAAGTTCATCGGAGGCTGAGGGTTCATGTGTAGAGTACAATGAAAGAAGATGTGAAGGCAAAACCTGTGAGATCTGGAGTAGAGAGGGCAGAGGATGGAATGTACAGGGTAGACGGAGAACTGGCAGTCTATGTAAGATCCATGGAGAAAAACATAAAATAAGAAGGGATGGGACCGTAAATCAGACAATAGAAGCTGCCTGAAGCAGACTATGGAATAATGCCAGGGACTCTGCAATTCATAGATACAAATCTGAAGTCATGTCAGAGACTCTTGAACCAATATTACATTAAACACATAGTTCATAGATACAAGTCTGAAACATAAGCGGTTCATATATTCCTTCACAATTAAAAGACTTCTGTGTCCTGATTTTACTAATTGCACTATTATTCTCCCATTTACATTGTTTCTATTTAAAATCACACACACACATATGTCAATGTATGTATGTCAATGTATAAAAGATATGCTAGTTATCTAGCTCAGAAATTCATACATTGTTTGATGGAAGATGTTACTCTGTAAATATGTTTCTTATACTGGTTAATGACTAAAGAAGCAGTGTTGGGCCAATGGGAAAGTAAGATAGGCCGGGCTAGAAGGCAAGGAGGGAAGAGGAAGTAGTTAGGAGGAGTCAGCATGGAGTGTCCAGAGAGGTAGCAAGCCAGTGCCGCTCTGGCCAGTAAGATGAGCCACGTGGAAATACTTAGAATAGTAGAAATGGGTTAATAATTAAGACAGAGCTAGCCAATAAACAATAATAGTAACTGGCCAACAAAATTGTATCAAATACAGAGTGTTATTTGGGGCCAGCATGGCAATGGGACCTGGCAGGCTGGCAGAAAACATATATGCTACAATTGTTAGTATTTTTCTGAAGGTTTTTGTATTGTTTGTTTGTTTGTTTGTTTGTTTTTGAGACAGGGTTGGTTTGTACAGACCTGCTGTCCCAGAACTTGCTCTATAGACCCGGAGGGGCCTTGAACTTGGAGATCTGTGTGCCTCTGCTAGGATTAAAGGCATGCCTTGCCTTTACCTGGTTTGTTTGTACTACTGTCCACTTTTAACACACTGCCACTGCTTGTTGTTTCATACAGTTCCTTTGGAAGGACTGAGGAGCCAAAGCCAGTTTGAAGAGATGAGGTCAAGCTATATCCGGGAACTGATCAAGGCAATCGGCTTAAGGCAGAAAGGAGTGGTCCCCAGTTCACAGCGCTTCTATCAACTTACAAAGCTTCTGGACAGCTTGCATGATGTAGGTATTATTTTTGTTTTCCAGGTTACTAGTGAGAATTCCATGAATTTCTCTAATTTTTCAAATAATTAAGTGGTAGACTCTGGGGCTCAGTTTGCATTTTTCTTTTTAAATAGTTCAGAATGCAAGCCTAGGGTATCATGCCACTATCTAATCTCTCACAGCATGCCTAGAAACTCATTATCTAGCACTCTAGATAATCCCTCATAGCTGTGCCCAAAAGCTTGTCTTCTAGATCATTCTAGATCTTGTCAAGTTCATGACCAAGATTAGCCATCACAGTGTGGTTTCCCCAAATTTTTGTTTGTAGTTAGGTTTTTAAAGACTATATCATGCCATTGCATTCAACGTTGACCCATCAAATACCTTTTTACTAGTGTGTATATCATTTGAAGATAATTTAATGGCCAAGACACATTATCACATATATTCTAAATATATTCTAAAATAATAGTTTTGCTTCAAAATATTAATATAAGAAATAATATTCCTGTGCCATTCTGTGTGTATCTGTAAATACTCTTGCTGATGGCAATTGTTAAGAGTGTCATGATTTCCAAGATTCTGTTCAAAGGCATAAAGAAATAATACATTAATCTGGATTATTAGTTTTATACTTTGCTGTGATAAGCAGCCCAGAAATGTTCAACACCAGAGCTAGATTAATAAAACTTAACACACACACATACACACACACACACACACACACACACACACACACACACACACGAAACATATTAGAGACCAGCTTTTATTTCTGTTATATAAGAAACTATAAAAGTGAGAGTCAAAGCCATCAAAAAGCTACCTACTTACTAGATCAGCTTGTGAGACTGAAAAGCAGAGAATAAAATAAGATTGAAAAAACCCAGAAACTTGAAGGATAAGTACAGTACAGAAGACAAAAGAGAAATTCACAGAGCCTCAAAGACACACAATGGTACTGTGTCAAAGAAAAAAATAAAAGCCTTCAAAAAGGGACCTTTAACAAATAAATAAATAAATAAAACATAGACAATTGAAATTAAAAATTAACAAAACTCATGAAATACAATGGACATTCTCCATAGAAAATAATTCAAAAACTAAGACATGATAAATCAGATTTCTTCCTCAAATTCAAGTTCATTTGAATTTATAGATTAAAACATTTAGGAAAATAGAGGCAAGGAATTCTTGTAAACGCTGTGCAAATAGAAGGACATGAGTTCTCCTTCTCTTACTTTTCTCTCTCAGATTTTGAGATGTGGATTTGTTATGTAGTCCATACTGACCTTCAGGGTAGCAGTCTTCCAGCCTTGTGTCCCTTCTCTTTGCTGAAGATGTGAATTTTGTAAATGTAAGGGACTAGAGTATGGGCACTGAACAGTTCATTCAAGGTACACTATCATAGCTCATCACACCAAGAGTGAGAAAAATATCCTAGACATATCGATAAGAAGAGAAACAACTCATATGCAAACTGCCGGCATTCTGAATGACATCGGCTCTGTGATGATGCCTGAGCAGTATCTTCAGAGCCTGATGAAAGGAAAACCACCAACCAAACAACCAGCAACTGCAATGTCACCATCAAAGTCCCATGGAGGACATCTCAAATATAACTGTCCCTGGGAACTACATTAGGATGTGTTACTGTTGAACGACAAGCTGTAGGCAAAGAGGATTCAAGCCAGGAGGGACATATGGTGATGTCCCACCATTACAACTGGGAGGAATGACAAGAAGCCTTTGCTTATGCTCTGTTCTTGCTGTGACCAATGAGACAGCACTGGACTCTACTACACCAGTCCAGGGCGACAGAGGAGCTGAGGGGGGGGGAGGTGCTAATATGCACAATTATGTTTATGTGGTTTTTACTATCCTGTCAGAGAAGTTGATTTTGATTTTGTGCTATTGGAGAGAAAAGTGAAAGAAATAAAATACAAGGTAATCAGATCCTTCAAAATAAATGTACAATGAAAGAAATGAAATACCTATCTTTCTAATAAAAATGTAGGATATTTATTTAGGCACAAATTGGATTATAAGAGTGGGGAGATGCCTGTTGAAGAACTTCAGGAATTTGGTCCTGCTGTTTCTTTTGTGATCCATCTTGCAGTAGTATGAAACTTTTAAGACTGTGTATATAACATATTTTATTAAGATAGAAGTTGAGATGTTAGTATATCCCTGTACTCTCTGACATTTCAGAGGCAATTGCAAGAAGCTCACAAATTCAAAGAATTCTCTGAACTACACGGAAGGTTTAGAATAGTCTGGGACATTTTGCAAGACCCTATCTCAAAATAAAAAGTGAAAAGAAAAGATAAATTGGCTGTATTATTGCTTGGTGCTACAGTTTTTAGGTCACATGCCTGACGCCCTGAATTTTTTGTTTGTTTGTTTTTTGTTTGGTTTTTTGAGACAGGGTTTCTCTGTGGCTTTGGAGGCTGTCCTGGAACTAGCTCTTATGCAACAAGCTGGACTCAAATTCACAGAGATCCGCCTGCCTCTGCCTGCCGAGTATTGGGATAAAAGGCGTGTGCCATCAACGCCTAGCTGAAGCCCTAAATTTTATGATTTATGAATTTTATGAACTGGAATTCATAAATTGTAAGAAAAAGTCAGATTAACAAATATAATTTATGAAATAATTGCATTTTGAAAATCTATACCTTTACATGTTTGCAAAACTATGTGTGTGTGCGTGCATGCATGCATAAAAGGAAAAAGGGGTTGAAAATTAAATCAAAATGTTCACTTTAGGACATTGTAATGTAGAAAATTTCCATTACTTTAAAACATTGCACAGTTGGGACTAGAGAGATGACTCTGCAGTTAAGAGCCCTTGGTGGCTAACAACCACCAGTAAGTCCAGTTCCAGTGGATCTGATGGAATCTGCTGTCTACCATGGGCACTGCATGCAAGCAGTGCTCATACATAAATGCAAGCACTCATACGCACAAGATACAAATAAATAAATCTGTAAAGTACCATATTATCAGCATGGTCCATCATGAGGATAAAGCATTTTCCCTATTGTCCTAGAGAGTGAAGAGTTATTTGCATATAGGTGAGAATAAAACTTAAAAAGATAAGTTACCCCTTTGAACAATGCGTGGGCTTATTTTTCTCACATTATCTACCCACTTGTTAAACCAACAGCTTGTGAAGCAGCTGCATCTATACTGTCTGAATACATTCATCCAGTCTCGGACACTGGCTGTGGAATTTCCAGAAATGATGTCTGAAGTTATTGCTGCACAGTTGCCCAAGATCTTGGCAGGCATGGTGAAGCCTCTTCTCTTTCATAAAAAGTGATATCTTTGCTTTGTTTCCTTTACAAAAGTTGAATTTTGAATTTTGTGCTATGTCTTTTTTGTCTGGATTAGGACAGTCAAGTCTTGTGTCTTTATAATTTTCTTTTAAAAGCCTTACATATACACATGCCACACTGTATGAAGTTATTATAGGTTTATGTACCACACTGTATGAATTTATGGGAAAACTGAGGAGATGCTGATTTTTCTTTGTTATGCCTAAAAAGAGATTTTAAACTGTTTTATGTACCCCTATTTTCTTTGTGAGTTTACATAGTTAAAAAAGGATGAAAATTGATTGTATGAGTAAACTATATCTCATTATATTATTTCATACTTTTCAGGTGAGAATTTTTAACTTTTCGTCTAACATCTAATAAATTTTTAGAAGGGGAAAACACCCCTACCTTTAACAATAAATCATACATGTTACTTCTAGGTAGTTTTCCCAAAACTGAACCTTTATAATAGCAGCCAAGAATGCAGTCATTTTGTAAGAAGATTCATAACCTGAAGCAGATTTTCAAAGAGTTTTTAATGCAAAAAGAAAAAAATAAATAAAACAAAACAAAAAACCAACCAACCAACCAACCAACCAAACAAACAAACAAAAAGAAAAGAAAAAAGAAAAAAGCAACAAAACCAAACAGAAAACAAAAAAGGAACTGAAATAGGTTGAGGTTTTTGAAACTAGGCAAACTGTGGTTGGAAGCAGATTTGTGAAGGAGCTAACAAACAGCCATACCATTGCAGGGACACTATTGAGGGTTGGTTTGATGGACAAGTGGCCTTCAGATCAGGTCCTGTGAATATCAGAAATCAGAAGGTTTGTTCTCCCATTGGAATCCCTGTTGTTAACTGACCTTGCAAAGTCAGTAGCCATTGGTAGTTCTGTGTCTTTGCCAGTTTGGCAGCATTTTTTCTGGCAAATGCTTCCATGCCCTCTCTTCTTATTAACATTTATCAAAGAAGGCTGGGAGGAACAAAGAGAAAACGTGAGAAAGGGTCTGGGACAGATGGAGGAATCAGGGAGGAGGGGAGGGGTAAATACCATTCCCTTCTTGGAGATAGTGGGTTTTTTCGTTTTTGTTTTTGTTTTGGGAAATGTAGGTAGTGAATCTCAGGTGAAACATATTTTTAGTGCCTCTAAATCTGAAAGAGATGCTTTAGAAATAGACAAGTCTCAGGTGAAAAGAGTTCTGAATGCCTACGACCCAATTCTAAGAGACTTGCTTCAGGAAATCCTAGACACTTGCTTAAAATAATACAACCAGGTACAGTGATGATAAAACACACAATTCACTTTGTCATTTCTACTTAAAATATTCACTTGAAAGACAGATAATAGTTCTTTATGGAAATCAGTTACTGGAAATCTATTAGTTTTAAAAAAAGCTCATACATGTATACATACCAAGTTCATACCACTGGTAAATTCAATAAAAGCCGGTTACTGTTTGTTTTGGTTAAATCATTGATATCAGTTTCAGTCATATTATATATATACTATATATAGATATGTATATTATACAATAATTTCTCTAAATTAACAATAAATTCTCTAAATTAAAAAGAGAACTGACTATGGTGTGTCCATAAACAATTAAGTTCTTTAGAATATTAAAATAGGGATTGAAATAAGGACCAATCAGGATTCTTGGATCCTCTCATTTTATACATGAGGAAATCATGCTGGTTTACCTGCTGCAAAGTACCTTGGTTACATCATCCAGTCAAAGTTTTACCCAGGCACTCCAGCCATCAGCAGTAGTAAAGAGAAGCTCTTCCTTCCTCAATAGCCTGGATGCTTTCTTCTGCCATGTATTTGAAATGCACTACCCTCTTGACTGGTTCTTCATATTCTCTCTCTCTCTCATTCTCTCTCTCTCTCTCTTTCTCTCTCTCTCTCTCTCTCTCTCTCTCTCTCTCTCTCTCTTCCTCTTTCTCTCTCTACACACACACACACACACACACACACACACACACACACACACACACACGCGCGGCACGCGCGCCCCAAGCAAGTATATTCTTGTCTCACTTTTCAGCCAAAGGATCTGCTTCTGCTATTTCTTCACTGAATCCTATCTAGGAACTTCCAGTAAACTTTCACTAATCTACACATCAGAATTTATGGCTTTGGGAAAACAAAACAAAACAATTCCATTAAGAAAAAAATCATTTAATTTGTCAATTTACTATGCAGCCATTAGTTTCCTGCTATGCCAATCTTTATGTAGCACCACCTTTTCTGCCAGAATTTCAAGTCTCTGACTCTAGACTTAAGCATGTGACAACCTTCAAGATTTGTGTTGTTCCTGTAAAGTCTTACTCAGTCTTCCACACAGTGACTCGATCCCTCCTTTGTTTCCTGTAGCTGTCTAATTTACAATACTAAGCAGCTGCACTGCTCTGTTGGTCCACAGGTCTGTGTGCTGTACTGAGGAAAGCCCACAGTGTCTCTTGACAGAGTTGACTGTCATATTTGTCTTCTTGCTGTGGGTCTCCTTGGTGACATTGAAACACTTCTCATGGCTGCATCACTCTTTTACTTACAGCTTTGTTTCTCTTTATTCCCAAACTGATTTTCCCTATCCTGTGATCATCTTGCCCTTTATTAACCACAGCGTAGGAGCACATTTTATATGGATTCAGAACAGTGGCCTGTTTCCTGTTCTGAACATTACAACACAATGATTGGAATATTGTTTCCTTCCCTATAAAAGAGTCTATAAACAATTAAATATTCTTCCATTGTACTGCAAATGGAATATATAAAATTCAATATAAAATTGAATATAAAATACCTGCTGCAAATATAAAATTATTTTATAATAATTCTATATAAAATATATTGAATATTTTCAATATATTTCAATATAAAATTATTCCATTATAAGATTTTATTCAACAAGTATTTTGGAGTACCTACTAGTAGCAAAAAAAGGCATGTTAACAAGATTTAATAGTACCTGGAGGTAAAGAAAAACTGTATATAAATCAAGAAAGATATAACCCAGGAGTAGTGTGAGTCTAGTATCTGCTAAGTAGAGGGCCACCAAATACCTGTGGGATATATAAACTTCAATCTTGAGGTTTGATATATGCAAGGCATTATTTATGCACAATTTGAATAAGTTATAGAAAATGATTTAAAATTTTTATTTTAAATTAAAATTTTTAAATTTTTAAAATTAATAATTATATAACCTAGGCTGTTTGCTTTAAATTGGTATGTACATTTGTTCATTGAAGAAGCTTTCAATACCATTTTACCCACAAATATAATCCAATAAAATATTTTTTTAGATCTCCCATATAGAATACTAAGGGGAAATTATCTTCTGTGGCAGTTGCATGAACTGTGAGAGATTGATGAATGAATAGTCAGGACTAATGTCATAAGTCCTTTTACTGATGTAATGGCCTCTGGATGCAATCATTATCAAATCATTTTCCTTTGAGTTAACTCTAATTTGATAGTAGCTATAGTTGTCTACCAGCACAGTTTAATTTTCAAGATAATGAAAATTTTCTAATTTCATTTCAAATAAGGATAAATAAAGTGTGTCATTTTCAGGGCTGAGTTTTATTATGGCCCTTGTTTTGCAACTGCCTAAAAACATTTGATATTCTTCATCTTGATCTCCATTCATAGTTTAGATGTCTAAACGCCAGGATTTACTGTTTAAGACTAAGCTTAGAAAAAGAAACATTCCCAGAAAAACACGGTATGACCAAATGGAAGTTACCTCATCTCTGAATCTTTTACTCTAAGATTTCCAGCTACTATGACTCCATTCCTATCTAGTCATCATAACCTTATCTCCATTTTTATTTCCATTCTGCAGGTCATGTTCTGTGGGTTTCTCTAGAGTAAAATTAAAGACTAAGAATACAGGCTCTCATGAAATACTTGAATGTGACTGAAGCAGATTTTTTTTTCTTAATGACAGATTCTCTCCACAAATGTTAGAAAACCATTTGTGTCTCAAGAGATGATTATGGCCAGAATCAACTGTTTTGTGGAATTATTTTGTTTCCATTGTTTAAAACATGCCACCATTAATTAGGTCATGCTATTCCATTGCAGTTTTTCACATTTAACTTAAAGTTTTACTCCTGAACAGGTATGAAGTAAAGTATTTTTAAAAATAGCCATGGTGCATTAACTTGTGACTTCTAACTTATTTCCAACTATACTGATGGACTTAATGATGTATATAAGGGGCCAAGCTAGAACTATGCTCACTTCTTTGTTATTTGCTGGCTATATGAGTGTAAGCCAGAGCTAGATCATTAAACCTTACTTATCTCCTTTGCAATTAATAGGCATGGGATATATATCTGTATACATAAGTACAGGTGTTCAGAAATGTCTGTTACCAAATTCCATCTTCATTATGTCATGGTTTTGGGTATAATTTTGTTAAATTAATCAGTTCTATGAGCTAGTAAAATCGGGAATGTGGAAAATCTAGTTGTTTTCCTTCTCCTGATGTTTATTATGAAATAGTTGACTTATTTTAAAATGTATTTACTTCTTTTCCTGAAAAACTGTAGCCTTTTAATTTAAGACATGTCTCATAAGAAATCTAAAGGACATTTCACTCTTTGCTTATACTACCTTATAATAATAATATTAAGTTTTTACATTTCCCAATAACTCTTTAAAATATAAAAAGCTTAGCTAAAATACAGCTCATCCACAATCTTATGCTCTATACTAAAAGTTATTCTTGTTGTGGCCCAAATTCCACCTATAATATCTGACAAAGGGTTCTAAAATACATGATGAAATCAACACCCCAAACAGCACTGCCATTTGGCAATGATAAGTCATCTCCCTGCCTGCTCGATTCCTTTGATAACTATACCTTCAGTTTTTGGTACTAACACCTATTTCTGTTTGTCCTTACCAATCAGATTTCATGCTGAAATATAAATCCTTTAAATATGTTTTTAAAACTCCTTAGCCTCATATATAAGAAGCACTCAAGACTTAAAAATGTGTTTTCACAATTAAAGATAATTTTTTAACACCATAATTCGAAAACCACTCCCCTAAGGATAGAGTGAGTGGGGCAAGGGGAATATGCTAGGAAAGGTGTAGCTTTCTCTTTCCTATGATCTGCCTCTCAAACGAAATATCAAAGGAAATATCTTTCTCTTTTACATCCAAAAGTAATTCAAAGTGTGTGAACTCCCAAGTTACTCACATGCACTAAATTCAATCGTGGCATAATTTTCATTAGCAGAGGATTGCTAGGGCTCCGTGACATTGCTTTGGTATCGTTTGAGGTTGGGCACCAAGTAAAATGCCTGCCTCTACCTTTAACCTGCCACTTCTTTAGTAAACGTTGTTTCACACACCCTAGCCTTTAAAGTAAGGCTGAGTAAAAAGCCATAGGGTAGCTAACAAATGAAATGCAGTTCAGTATGGATTAGATGTCTCACCATGATGTGAATCTAAGGTGAGCAAGATCTAAACAATCAGATTCAGGCTGAACTTGGGGGGAATCCCTGAAGACCACCGTGTCCCTGGGCATCCTATCTCCAGTCAGGTCTGCAAAACTACTATTACATGCTGTGCATGTTGATGCCTTACTGGAACCCCAGAACTATGTAGGCTGAGGCAGGGTTGCACAATCTAGACCAGCCAGACCACACAGTTAGACTTTGTCTTGATTTTTAAAATAAAAAGCAAAGAGTAGTTTCCTTTCATTACTTAGCCTTCTCTTCCCTGGAAGAATTTAAGCATTTATGGGGCATTGATGACCGGTTCAATAGCAATAACAGCCTGGCTGTTGCAAAGGGAAGAAAACAGGATTGCTCCCCCTTACTGTTGACAGCATTCCAAAGCGGAGCTCTGGCCATGGCTGGAGACTGCACCCAGGCACATCCAAGCTCTATGCAGCTGGAGAGTCTGGAAAACCTTTGCAGGATTGCTGGATGAGTCCCAGAATGTCAACCTCATTTTCGATTTACTGGCTCTGGTTGCTTTGTGTCACGCTGACCTTATTGTTAAACACAGGTTTGTTTGTCTTCTTACGACTCATGGCGAAATGGGGAACACATTACTTTTAAGCGGCTTGAAAACTTTTAACTGGCAGGGCACTTTCAGAGAAATGTGAAGAGGGCAGCCAGGGAGGGCCACTCTGCTCGGGACTTCCAGGAAGCTGAACCACACTATTAACTCTCCGGAATGACATTGGTGTCATAGCCCATATTTAGACAGATGCTAAGTAAAATATGTAAGCAGGATTATAAATAGTTTTCAGGAATACATTGTAGCTTACTTTTTAATTGTGTTCTGAAATTGCTCACCAACCTCAACTGAAGCCAACTTTCCAAACATTATTTTAAATGAGACCCATTTAAATATGGTTTTCTTTTGCTGGGTTCACATGAAGCTTAACACATTTGTCTGTGGTGGTTATTTTTCCTTTGAGTTTTCCTTATTAGCTATTTTAACCAGCAGTGATCTAAAGTGTTTTATCATGGAAGGTAACTTTTGTTATCCTCCTTGCCTTAGGAAGGCTTAGATTTCTAAAGTGCCTATTCACCAAACAATGTTTCTATTGATATACAGTTGTTCCATTTTCTTTTTTGCTGTTGTTCTGTTTTTTGATGGTCTTATTCAAATACATACCAATTAGAGCTGCTGAGCAATGCAACGAACACTCAGTGTGACTTGATTTTTTTTAAAACAGGGCTTAATTTGGTAAACACAAATGTTAACTTTTTAAAATAGGAGAATCCCCAATGAATTTCTGTGATAGCTTTCCTGAGCTAGGTTGGCAGCTAGAGATTGAGGTCAATAACCATTATGGAACATTTGTGTTCCTTCCTCCTGATCTGTGTGATTTATAAGAAGACAGGAAAAGATGTTTGAGAGTTAATAGCAGTGTATCCTCCCTAGCTGTCATAGGTGCACTCGCTACTTCTCCATGAGAAACTCTGGCCACAATTTCAGATGGTAAGCGAAGATAGAAAGAGTTCCACGGGCTATCTTCTTTAATCATCATTTTAATGGGTGTTGTCTCTCCTTTTGACCCAAATATTCTGTATGTTTTAACTCTTTTGAGGTGCTCATACTCCCAGGAAAAATCAGAATAGTCAGGCCTCTATTTTAAAAGTACTTAAAAAGGACAACATTTTTCAACTTTTTTTCTAAACTGATGCTTTGAAACAGACCGAGGAAACAGACAAGGGCTTAGAAGGAGGGGTGTGATTTGCCAGGTCAGTTAGAAAGTTCACTGACATAAAAGCAGATATTGCCTCCTTGATTATTGAGCAACATTAGTGGCAGGATGATGCAAACTCCAAAAGATGATGTGCTGTGATAACTGTATGGGTAATGTTCAAAGAATTACCAGTTATTATCCAAACAAAAAAATGTAAATATGCTCGGAACTTCGGTCATGTTTAAGGAGTCTCTCACTGTTCTAATTGAGGTGATATAGATATAGTTTAGGGGGAAAGTCACCAATCCATATATTTAGATATCAAATAATTGAGTTTTGTAAGATCTTAACATTTCACTTAAAATAGAACAAAATGGCCAGAAGCAAATCTTCTACTTCAACTGTCAAAGTTAATCAAAGGACCACTTTTAACTCTGAATATGCCAGCTTTCTAAAGAGTTTATATCAGTACATCATGACCAACCCTGCTATTTTGTCAGTATAGGAGAAACTTGCCTTAACACAAAACAAAACAATGTTGGTAGTGACGGTAATGATGACGAAGTGGAAAAGTGATACCTTAGGCATCATCTCATTCTCAACTGTAAGTGATGGTAGGGCAGTTGCCCTGCTTGATTGCGGTAGGGACTCGTTCCCTTTCCCCTGAGGTACAGTTGGGTAAAGAGGAAAGACAGATGGTTTGTTAGCTGGGTATCACCATGAACAAGATGATGGGAAACACTTGGAGTAGCTGACTCCAAGAAGGCCAAGGTATCCTGTAATATGTTGTGTGTGAAGTGGCTGAGGAATTAGTATGGAGGCAGGAAGAAAGGAAGAGTACTCCAAACTTGTTAACAGCAGAGGCACAACCAAAAGGAGAGGGTGCACACATGGTGTTGACAGAGAGAGAACATGGAGCCAAAGCTGATGATGAGACTCAGGACAAAATCCAAGCCCCAAACACCAGTGGCCTTGTGTACCATCTTATCACATGAAGACATGATTCTGTGTGAGCAAGGAGACAGCATCCTCTGTGTGAATGTGCTAGAAAATTCCCTTCTGCCGTAAAGACAACGGGCTTGGAGAAGGCTCACCCTGGAGGCAGGAAGCATGTTTTGAAGGAAGTTGCAATATTCTGCGAAATGATGGGTCATAAACATGAAGAGCTGGGGGTGATTATGACCTCTTTAATTTTCCAGAAGGCTTTGTAAGACAGAACAGAGAGGTTCTGACAGAATGACGAAAGGAGATGAAGACACCAGATAAACTTCTGGCCAGGAGGCCAGATGCCTAATTGTTTGACTTCTGTGTCGAAACTGAAATTCCTCATCAAGAAAGAAAATAAAAACTAAGAAACTTCAGTTTTGCCATCTGCAAGAATCCAAAATGAGTACCCTCACAAGCTGTACCCCTCTTCCAACATCCCCACCATGTCGAGTACCTGCAATCTCAAAGTCCTGATCTAGAAAATGAAAAAAGCCAGAATGACCTCAAGCTCAGTCAATGAGAAATAGAGACACTGAGCTGCAAACAAATACAAAACAAACATGTCCAATGAGTAGCAATTTTCTCAGAAGCCACCATCTAATAGTTTGGCAGTACAGAACAGGGACGAAAAGGTTAATTACCTGTTCAGGGTCTTGTCTCGTGAACCATCCAAGAAGTATGGGGGTTGAGAAGGAAGCAGATGGGTAATAGTCTGGGAAGTAAACTTGGCAGTTTGCGGGGTAGTTGCCTCTTTTAGTTTAATAGAGCACTGTTTGGTCATCTCACTCAGTTCCTACCAAGGCCTCACTTCCACCTTATTCCCACTAAGGAGTTAGAAGTGAGGAGGGGAATGTGTTCATGGTAGCAGTGGGCATTGAGACTTCCTGGCAATTGCCAAGCCTGGTCATAAATGCAAAAGTGCCGTCTCCTGTAGACTTGGATTCCTTTTGAAAGCATCAGGTCTCTGCTCCAGCACTACAGAGTTCTTTGATTGCTGACATGGTACTTTCCCATCTGTGCTGGCTTACAGGTTTCCTCTCCAAGAACTGGTTTCCCTGTCTGGCCTCTTCTATAGGTCACTTTGTCCTTTCAAGAGAACTGTGGTTCTGATTACCCACTGTGACCTCATCCTGTTGGTAGTAAGTAGGTGGAATATAGACTTTTCTGAGACATCACTGTCCTTACAGCTTCACTCTAGTCACCATATTCATGGACTCCTCTGGTCTGGTCTAGATTCTCTGTGGACCACCTTGACTTCTTCAAGCCCAGTCTCCAAGTGTAGAAATCTGATATCCTGCCACACCTGCAGCTGCATCTTCTTTCTCTTCCTATCAATTGCAGGATTCTGGATCTGAAGCAAATTCTTGTCTTAAAATCACCTGTGATCTAGCTCAAATTTGTTTGCTTGATTTTGAGACAGGTTCTCACTATGCAGCCCTGGCTGTCATGAAAGGTACTATAGACCAGGCCGGCCTCAAACTCACAGAGATCCACCTGCCTCTACCTCCTGAGTGTGCGTTTAAAGTTGTAAACTATCAAGCCCAGCATCCAAGTCCAACTCAAGGTCTAAATGCTTAACGTCTATGGGTCTATTTATTTTTCTCTTAGAAGGCCATGCTCTTCAGATTTGTCTTGCTCTGGTCCACTCAAAGAACAACCCAGAAAGTCAGAAAATGAACACTGATTTTCGTTAAGCATTTCTCCTCCAGTGGGTCTTCAGAAGGACCCATTGTGAAAAAGGACCAACACACATTGATGAACTTCAGTAAACAAGTGCTAGATAGCTCTTTGGAGATTTCTATTGACACTGTCTGTTAAGAAGGTGAAATGCTCCCTTCATCTGCAATGTCCATCAGCTTTCCTCCCATGGGTACTGGGGTATATGGACCTGTGGAAAGGAGGTTGCTGTGCACTACACCTATCATACCATACACTCTATTTAGTCTAATGTTCTATGCTTCCCTTGGGAAAATTTCACTGCTTTGAATGTCAACTTTCACAGTTTCAGCTGACGTTGTTGAAAGGCTCAGAGAAGTATATTGTTATTTGTTGATAAAACTAGTGTTCATGGTTCTGTCATGTGCATGACCTTTTCTAATTCTTTTGCTATTGGTCTGTGTTAAGTAAATAGGTTCTCTATAATATTCAGCACATTTATATGTTTAGTCTCATGTCCTTAAGTAAAATTATACAAATATGGCTTCTAATTTCCACATAGGAAGGAAAACATTTTGAAATATGTTGGAAATTGAGGGGGTTTCCTAGGAAGGCAAAAGTGTCTTCCCATCTGTGGAACCCTGGCACTGTTTCCCTGTAAATGGCCAGGTGATGAATGTAAAAATTGAACAAGCAATCCCAGCATCACCACATACTTATTTCCAGCCTACTATTAAAAATTGCATCCCAACTTTCCCACTAAGGGTGGATTTCAGAGGAAACGCTTTGTAATTCACACAAGAGAGTTGAATCTGTCTGTCCACCTTGAATTGAGTCATGTGCTAAACGGGCTCGAGTTTGGAATGCATCTTTACATGAATTGTTTCTTTAAAGCAACATTGGGAACTTAAATGATTCCTAGTGGAATACCATGTAATGATAAAGAATAAACTCTCTATCTGTCTCATAAGACACCCCAAACTTCACTATAATTACTTAACAGGTACATATGCGTAGTGAAGACATCATTCTCATTTTGAATTTCAGTAAGCCTTTTAACTTGCATAAGACCATATATGGTATAAGATATGATGTTAATATCATTTGGTAATATGCATTCTTGATAATCTATGCATTTTGATGAATCAAGTATTGATTTTAAGGAAATTAAATTGAAGCCAACTAGTTGTTTTAATCATAAAGATAACACAAAACAGTTCATGTCTAGTATCTAGTAAGACATAATTATAAATATTGCTATGGTCAAAATGTGATAGTTGTTCTACAAATTTTAATTTTCATGTGAAAGTGCATACTAAACATTAAAGGCAAATGTTTAATCTAATTTTAAGACTATTATTCTACAATGCTTTCATTAAAGTAATATGATTTAGTACAGTTTTGTAAATAAATGGCAGTCATTGAGTACAGTAAGTGCCTGCAGTGTGTGTGAGCCATGCTCAGAATTTGAAGACAAAAAGATGAAAGGGTAGATTTCTTGCTGGATATCTACTTAATTTGATGACAGATATTACAAATTGTAATAAATAAATTTGTTTAATTTCCATCAAGCAATAGGTTGGAGAAAGTACAATGGTCTATTTGGTTATTTGATCACAAAACTGTTCTTACAGCATAAAACACCTATTTTATTTAGTCTTGGTTGAGCACTATGCTTCCATATTAAATATGTCCCACATTACCAGTTAATTTTTTAAAAAATATTGAGAAATTTATTTACCTATGAAGTGATATGCTATGTATTTTGTAAATACTTGATTACAATTATGGATAGAATAATTTTTATTTTAAGTTAACTATTTAATATACAAAGGGAAAGTGTGCTGCTGTTGTGCCACTGACTCATGCTTGTAATCCCAGCACTTGGTAAGCAAAAACAAAAGGATTGTTGCAAATCTGAGGCCAGCTTAGGCCACAACATAAATCCTGGGCTAGCCAGGGCTTCATAATGATACTCTGCCTTGAATTTAAAAAAACTAACTGCAGTAAGTCCCAGTGAGTTTGCAGTTAAGACTTCAGTCCCTGCAGCCAGAATGTGCCTCTCTCTGGAGTCAATTACTAAAGCAGAGTATCTTCATCACTTTCTTTCTACACACACACACACACACACACACACACACACACACATGCACGCACGTGCATGCTGCATGCACATATGCACACATGCATACCCGAGCACACATGCATGCATGCATGCACACACACACATATGCACACGCACACGCACACACACACACACACACACACACACACACACACACACACATACACACACAAGATCAAACTTTCTATTTTTGAAAACAATGTTTTATCTGCATAGCATGATGATCAGAAGTGGTCAAATCCCATCTTAGAAGTTATCAAATCCAAGGTGAGTTATTTTGTAATGTGTAGAAGTCCATTGTGTGTGAACAGTCTGGAATTTGCAATGTTGAACAACATGAACACCATGAGAAAGCAAAGCCTCTCCTGCTGGCTTGTACTTACATATGAGTGCGCTGTGACAGAGGAGACCTCTGTGGCCAGAACTGTTGACCCAGCAGTCACGACACCTAGATTGATTGAATCCATCTGTGCCATTTGCTCATATGTCACCCAGCCTACTTTGTCCCTTCTCATAGTCAGCTAAACCTGACAAAGCACAATATAAACATTAGTAGCCATACTTTTTATTCCTAAGCCTGAAATAATACCAAATGGAGCACCTTGGAGGATTACCAGATATAATCTCATATTTACATGTCTAGTACCCCAATACATTAAATACATGTTTTTTAAAAAAATACAAACACAGGGAAGAAATTTGAGTTTATTAAATATGCTTAATAAAAATAATAAAAATCTGCTTATTAAATAGACAAGATTAGATCATAAGTCCAAAACTTTATTTTGTTGTCTTTAAGGAATTTTGGTATCATTTGTATATCAAAATTACTTGTGAGAATCACAAACTCAAAATTTTACTGTGAGAAGAATTCTTTTGTGTATTTCTTGTATAATATGATAAACACCCAGAATATTAAATTTTTTCTAATAAGATGTGAGTCATATATGAATGAAATATATTTGAAGGAGGAAAAAATAAATCCAGCATTAACAACTGTTAATCAATTAACAATAATCATTTTAGTTGATTGATTAACAATATCAATCAAAGGTATATTGTGATGTGAGTAGTATAGTCTTTTATTTCCCTTATGTTCTGATTTCTTCCCATCAAACAAAAAAAAATTGAATTGTTTACTGTCATCATTGCTTTTAGCTCTTACAGGTTGCATCCTATAATTCTTATAATATTAAATGCCATTAGTCAAGAGGAGATCCTGTGTAGTTGGGCAAAAATCTTTCCTCTCAAATAGGTTTTGAAATGCCTACAATCCCAGCATTTGGGAGGCAGAAGCAGGTAGATCTGTATTATTTTGAGGCCAGCCTGGTTTACTTAAGTTCTAGGCTAACCAGGGCTACATAATGAGATCCTATCTTATTACAACATGGCAAAATCAGGAAGTACTGAGGCTAACATTGAAATACTTTATATTCAGCAAAGAGCAGTGCGAATGTCATGTTTTCAATCTTTCTGCACACTTGCCATTCTGTAATAAGAATTTCTGTATAAGAAAAGTCAGTGATAACATTTAGCCTGTGCATACAGTCTATGTACCTCAGGAAATCAAAAGCAGTACTCTGCTCAGAGTTCTAAAAGTTAGGTGTGTGTCACTGCTAGAAAGGAAATTCATTCACTGACTCTCAATAGTGCTTACCACGTGCTGGTGATACTTGAGCAGAGAGGTCTGTATTTACATGGGAAATCACCCACAGAACCATTTCACACACTAGAACATACCCCCCTTTCCCCTAACAATTTCTAAACACATGTTAAAAAATAAGTTAGCGTGATGCCCACAAGGAGTGGGGGGGAATGGGAGGGAGAGTGGTTGGGGTGCATGTGAAGTGGGGAGACAGGGAAAGAGGGAGGGAGGGGAAAAGGGAGAAAGGGAGAAAGGGAGAAAGGGAGAGGGAACTGGGATCAATATGTAAAATAAAAAAATAATATATAAAAAAGTTAGCACATAATTTCATACATCGTAAGATTATATTTACAAATTAATAAATCTTGGATTACCCAACATAATTTTTAAGAGCTCAAACACCCAAAGCTTATGGATATAGATGTTTGTAAAAAAAATCAGGAAATATCCAGACTTCAAAAATATTAGAATACTGATTTGGCAAAGAAATGATGGTGCATGAGAGAGGGCTTTGGAAGCCTCTATGGGTCTTTAACTTTCTCTCTCATGTGCAGTTCAAGAGGATGAGGTTTCTATAAACAGCAGATCCCTAAGGACCTACATTTTGGAAAATGTGATGCCATTTTTTTAGGGAGAAAATTGAAAGTGCACACCCACATGAAGTTTTATCTTTCACATAGAAACTCAAATTTGTTATTATGTAAGATGCTTTCCCCTTTTTAATACAGTTTATGAAAAAGAAGATAGTATTATACTTAGTGTTCATATATAAGCAATTAACACTGGTACAATGATAGAATTCTTTCTGAACAACACATGCTTTTTCATTTGAATTAAAAGCAATCTTATGCCATGTGTTGGTGGCACACGCCTTTAATCCTAGCACTCAGGAGGGAGAGGCAGGTGATCTCTGTGAGTTCGAGACCAGCTTGGTCTACAGAGAGAGTTCCAGGAAAGCCTCCAAAGCAATACAGAGAAACCTGTCTCAAAAACAACAACAACAACAAAAAGCAATCTTATTTAACATACCAATTTCAGTTGCCTCTCCTCCAGTCATCCCACTGTCCCTCCCATGGAGATCATCAAAGTCTGTCACATCATTTTGGGCAGGACCAAGGCCCTCCACCCTAAATCTAGACTGAGCAAGGTATCCATCTATAGGGAATGGGCTCAAAAAAGGCCAGTTCATGCACGAGGGATAAATACTGGTCCTACTGCCAGTGGCTCCATAGACTTCCCAAGACCCCCACATTCAGACTGCCAGCTTTGGTCTTATGCAGGTTCTCCAGCTGTCAGTCTGACATCTCCTGACCTTCCACTTTGCTCAGGTCAGCTGCTTCTGTGGTTTTACCAGCATGGTCTTGAGCCCTTTATAATGCCCCCCTCTGTACAACTGGACTCTAGAATTTCAGCTCAGTGCTTAGCTGTGAATCTCTGCTTCTGCTTCCTTCAGCTACTGGATGAAGGTTCTAGGATGACATTTAAGGTAGTCATCAATCTCATCATAGGGGAAAGGCATTTAGTGCAGCCTCTCCACTATTGCTTAGATTCTTAGTTGAGGTCACCATTGTGGATTCCTGGGAATTTCCCTAGTGTCAGGTTCCTCATTGATCCCATAATGGCTGCCTCTATCAAGGCATCTCTTTCCTTGCTCTCCTTCTTTGTTCTTTCTCCAACTCAACCTTCCTGATCCCTCATGCTGAACAAAACATTTGTAAGGAGGACTCAAGGTAGGGAAGGCAAGGTTAAGATGAATGAATTCATTAGATTCTTGGGTAATGGTTTGTTTCAGCTATACTATATGTGGACTTGCATTAGGGACTTACCACACTTAGCATCATTTTTATGTTTGCTTTGAACTCACTGACATGTATCAGGGAAAATAATTTCTCCATCATGTTCTTATCCTGGGTTATTTCTACTGAACAAGGGCTTACTTTGGTACCCTACTGCATGTGAGTACTTAACCTTGAATGTGTGAAAGCATGCAGCACATCAATAGTATAGATAGTGTTAGCACATGGCTGACATACATATGGAGCCAAACCTGGAAACTCAGAGTTCTACACTGAGGCCCTATTTTGCTGGCATGAATTAGTTACTAGCAAACATCTGAAATTTCCCTGATCTTTATTTTTATTTTTTCTACACGAAAAATGGGATGGGGAAATACAATATATATCCCACACTATTTTGTATTTTTGCAAGCCACTGAACTAATTTTACTTTGTTTTAAACTCTTTATGCCTGATGCTCTTACTGGAATCTATACAATAATGACAATGTAAATTTTAATAGATTTTATTTAATTTCATTCTGTAAATTTCTGCTTAAACTTGTGTCATTTGAACTTGAATAATTCTATTTATGGGAAAATTCTAGAAATATTTAATTTATTCTTAATTCCACATACATTCACCATTAATTTGAAGAAATTTATGGTATTGAACAATAAGTCCTTTAAACAATTTTATAGTAATTTTCTCTACTATGTTATAGAATAGGGTCTAATATTATAACTCATAAAACACTTAAATGTTGATACTATGATTTATGATGCTTTCCTACCCAATGCAGTTTTCATAAAGTCCTCAATTTTCTCTCATTTTCTGTAAATTTGAACTATTTTTTCTTAACCTGGGGAAAAAACAATCTTGCTTTCTGTCTATTTTCTCTATCCATCTTCATTGATAAACCTTGGCTCTGTAAAGCAAGTAACACTTTCCATTGTAAGTTCCTAAAACTGATTTTGACATTGAAATTCAAAGCATTAACCTGCACTTTAATTCTTCCCAGCTGTGTTTAGTAGTTCCCATTTCTTTAATTGCTTGAAATAATAGGTAAATGACTTTACACCGTGCTTCAAGGATAAACTGTCAAACAGAAATGCAGAAGCTTTATTGATTTAAAATAATTGGAATTAATTCCAACTGATCATTTCACAGTGTACCTGCCAAATACAATAAAGCAGTTCTTTCAAAATATCCACAGCTGTCATCCCAGCACTTGGAAGACAGGGGTAGGAATATCAGGAGTAAAGCCAGCCGCAACTGTCTAGGGAGTTCAAGGCCAACCTGGGACATGATGGTACCCTATCTAAAAGAAAAATCAAAGTACAAATTTCAAATGGATAAAGTCTTCTGTGTTAATCTGAAATATTATGTTTTAATTTGTCCCTTTAATTAGTGTTGTTCTAGATGAACTTTTAAATAGTGTGAGACAAACATGCTAAAATAGTTCATCATGTAATAAATCTATCACAATTGTGAACACTTATAAAAAATGCATTCTTCCCTCTGATAACTCTTATACAAACTATTACAGACTATTCAGTTTTGAGTTCCAAATTCATCATTTTACCACATTCTAAAACTGCAGTCTAGTATCCAAATGGACATTTCTTACCCAAATATGTGTTGTGCTTGAAATACTTTGTTTATAAATATTATGTTCTTGTGTGTGTGTGGTTCTTTAACCTCTCAGTACACTGCTTATGCAGAGTTCACATGATCACATGATCAGGGAACTGCAAGATGTGAGAGGCACAAGCTCCTAGATATCATGTGGTCCATGGAGCCTTCATCTGTGATCTGTAGGCATGTTTTGAAGCAAACAAAACAAAACAAACAAAAAAACCTTATCTCATTAGCATCTAAATGACATTGCTTTCCATTGTTCCCATAAACTTCTTCGAAACATCAACAATCTCTATTGCCCACACTGCAGAGACTCTCAGATTCTAAAATGTCTGACACAAGTCTACGTCCAGAGTGGATAAGAGTGGTTGGAGCCAGGCACTTGCTTACAGATTATGAGGGATGTAGCACTGTGCTCTTCTAGTAGAGCTATGCTCATAACATGTGGAAGTCGGCTCCACAGATATAAACAAGCTGTCCTGTAATCAGATTCGGTTCTAATACTACCTACATGCAGCTATTCAGACCTTACAAGTTACAGTTTGTTCCCAGCTATACTCAGTGAAGCTCTGTCTACTCATTACTTCTGACAATATTCTTACAAATTAGAAGGTCCCAGGACTCTCTCTTCAGGTGCAGTTAATGTGCTCTAAAGCTCACAGAACACAAGGAAGCATCTGTGTTTGCCAGCTTGGCTAAAAATGAAGCATCAAGATGAAAGACTTGGGTGAGGCTGAGAAGTATCAGAAAGTGGGTGTCTAAAACTGGGCACTGAGAAGTCATGTACCATGCAGATCACACTTTATCTAGGGGAATGGTGATGCTGTGGACCATTTTATCTAGGGGAATGGTGATGCTGTGGGCCATTTACCTCAATGGCCCACATACACATTAAACCTCATACACGTTAAAATGTCATATGGTCACATACCATTATGCATAAAGGTCCTTACTATAAACAAAGAACAATTCTGACATGACTTTGGATTGATGATTTCAATCACTGAACATACCTTTGGAGGGAAACACAAGTCAAGTGAAGGTCTAAAATGTGTTATATAGATGAGTCATAAGTCACAAACACAGATTCTCCTGAACCAGAATTCTAGCTCTTTCTAAAATGGGTGAAATAAAGTAGTCCTCAGAAACTGTGTTACATGTATTTTTCTGATTATGTGAAATTATTTAATAGAATGATAGGAAGCAAGGTATTTGGGGGTGCTGAACCTAAACACTGCTACAGTATTTACCCAAATTATTTTTTGCTCACAAAATAAGCTATTTGTAACTAGCCTGGATTCAATGTTTGACCTTTCTTACATTAATTTTAGGACCATAAATTGGATTCTTCATCTTCAGTCTTAAATCTGTTTTCTAGGCAGGAGTAAAGGAGAATGACTAGAGGAGAAAGGGTGGCCCTTACTGCAAGGAAAGCAGATTTTTCCCAGAGACATGCCATTTAAAATTGGTGCTTGCATCCCATTGGTGGAAACTGTATCCAACAATCCTCACATTGCAAAGCAAAGCTAAAGATGTGGCTTTCGAGCATATCCACAGAAGTTCTAGGTTAATTAGATGAAGCAAGGCCCAGATAGTAAGTAGACAACTCATATAGAGTTCCTTTCTAAGGTCACTGGATGTGCTTATATGGAACTCATAGCCTGGTGAACTCAAAATAGGCAATGGTTAGAAGTAACCCATGCATGAAATCCTTCCATGAAACCACGAGAAAAATTTAGCAGTCAAGAAGGCCATGTGAAGTCAAGAAGGACACAAAAGTCAGAGATATATTCCCGAATCCAGCACATATTCGAGCCATCCACCCCCTGCAGCATGGAACAGCTCTTTATCACCTGTAGGACCATACTTGCTGACGATGAACTCTTCAATCTAAGTGGGCAGTCATATTTCTTTCCAAGTTTCACTCACAGCAGTTATCAATCAAAGCAGCCCATGGGATGATGTGTGTATAAATTGTCATCATTACTGATGCCGATGATGAGACTGTAGAAACCCTATGTAATAGTTGATCTGACTATTCAAATACATATAACAGAACAGGTTCTAAAGAAAATACACTTAACATGCATCTTTTTCTTTTATGTAACAAGTCAATGAACCACATGTACCCAAGGATGCAAAATATAAACTTGACATTTGGGAGTGGTATTTTGTTTTTGTAACTCCATTGTGAGGGTCTCACACACAAACTCTGCAAATGAAATGATGTCACAACATCAAAAGTTTTTACATGTCATTCTTCCTTGTGGAATCATGCAAAGATCTACAGCCATATTTTGTTGTTTCACCAGTCTGAACTGTACGAACTTTTGTGACACAAAACTGTTTCTTGTCTCAGTATCAAGATAGAGAGTGAGATCTCCTGTCCTTAAGAATCAACAAGGACATTGCATGTATTTTTCCCCATCAATGTGGTCACCTCATAGGAAAAGACTAGGACATATAAACTTCATTTTCAGCTTTTGTTTCTTCTCATAAGAACTGAGGTTTCTTTTGGAAAGGAAAAAAAACAATGACAATTTGAGAAGACAAGCATCAGTACCACTATATGCAGCCAGAGAACAGAAGAGCTTAAATGATCTTTGTGTGTATGTGCATGATGTGTATATGTGCCCCTCTCTCTCTCTCTCTCTCTCTCTCTCTCTCTCTCTCTCTCTCTCTCTCTCTCTCTCTCTCTCTCTCTCTGTGTGTGTTTGTGGTTTATACATGCATAGTTTGGGTATGTGGGTACAGGCTGCATGTGGTTTACAAGTGTGGTCAAAGACAACTACTGGAACTACTACACTCCATGTTATGCTTATCACATCCTGGGCATTTCAACCAAGGGCCTCATGTTTGCACAGCCATCTCCCTGCCAAACTGTCTCCCTAGCCTAAGATCAAGAAATTCTAGGGCCCTAGCCCCACAATGACCAGTTTCAATTTGTATTGCTCTATAAAAAACAACACTAAACTTTGGTGGCTTACAACAATAATTTATTACATTTTATGACTGTCAGGAAGTTGACATGGTTTGGCTGAGCAGACAGACATACAAGTGAGTTGTCTAGGGCCATTCACTCAGCTGAGTTTATTCAGCTGACCCTAGGCTGAACTGGAAGGTCTAAGATGGTCATTTGTCTAATGCTTTGTTGCTCCCTACAAGACATGAATGTTAGAACCTGGACTTAGTTCTTTGGAAGATCATTATGCACTGTAAATCTCGAGCCATCTCTCCAGCCCCAAAGGGTGCTTATACAATGATGCTGCCTCCACAGCACACTGGTGAGTGCATGTGAATACACAGTATCTTAAACAAACTTTTGGCCAGAAAATGTTATAGTAACATTTCCTCCATAGCCCATTTCTGCTCTCTCTTGAGATACTTGCATTATTAAGACCATGAAAAATATTTTTCTAATCTCTTGCTCTAGCTCATCAAGAGAAGGTCACCAAGCACTCTTACAATTTGTCACTTAACTAAATCCAAAATGATAGTGTACAGAATTTACTAGAAACCTTGGTTATCCTCAACATGAAGTAAAGACAGCTACACTCCACTGGAGTGAATCTTAAAGTGCAAAGACCGAGTTAAAATGCGCTTATTTAATTTATATTTAAAGTCATTTGAGACACACAGTATAAACATGTAGCAAAACTATTGTGGCAAGTTGGATTAGGAACAACATGAGGGTTTTTACATATCCACATATATATGAATGTCTCAAAACACTGAATGCAGGCAAACACAGAAACACTTGAAAATAATAAAACATTCAGCATAAGTTTCATGAAATTTGTTACTTAATTCTTCATGTTAATGGCTGAAAAGCTCCTGGTTTGGTACCTGAATGTTTGACTTTTAAATAGACAATAGTACTCTAGACTTGAGCAGTACATAAATAGGTTATGAATGAATAAAGTCAGGTGTTTTCTCTGTCAGACTATTCATAAAGGTTTATATCAGAGTTCAAGGATTCTTGAAGCTCCATCCTTCAGTGTGTGCTGGCACTGTGGCTTTGAAGTGTACAGTATGAATGGGTAGTGCTCTCAGATCCAGCAGAGATCAAGTCATTTTCCTGAAGAAGTAGGTGGAAGAGGACATACTGGGGCACACAGAACCTCTACCGTGCTGTGGCATGGACAGCGGTGCCCATTTTCATGAGAGATGAGTGGATTCAGGCATAACTTCCATGTCAACCATGGAAGATCAGGCTGTGGGGAGCACTGGTGAGGGCTGGCCGATGGTGTGAAGGCAAGAACAACACTGTCTCCTAAGGCAGCCTGGGACCTTCAGCTCTAGCTCCCTCAAGTAGATCTCCACGTGGACATCCTGAATCACAGAAAAATCTTCCTTGCTTGTCAGTCTTGTCTCGTAAGCACACAGATTCTACCTCTCCCTATAACCCCAACAAATAGGCACCATAAACCATGGCCTATCTGTCATGAGTCATGTCATGTCATGTTACGTCATGTGGAATGAATGAAGTCATACTCTGCTAGACCCTAGTCTATAGGGAAGTTTATAAACAGTGACAGAACAAAGATAGGTTAGTTTCTTGCCAAGTGTCTTCCAGTGAGTACTGTCAACATTCCTACTTATGGTTTCTTAAAAAGATGGGTGTGGCTGCCTTCCCATTCTTTTGCAAGTATCACTCAATGACTGGATCCTCCATGCCATTCACAATCCTCTTCTCCCAAAGGTATTGCCACTTGAAGCAGGAAGGTAATGATAACAATGGATTAATACATTGAATGTGTTCAGGAAGTTGATAAGTGCCTGTTACTGACTCTGAGTCAGCAAGAGAGTGGCCAGCTGGAGTCAGACTGCTCAGAAAGGCTAATCTCATTTTTAAAAAGTGTTTTGATTTTGAAACGTAAGAGATAAACAAAGGAAATGAAATTTTGTCCCTTAGGGAAACATCTATGGTCAAAAGAAATGTAATTTCAGGACAGGAGTCGAACCTGGTGATGTTTTTACTGAGAGATGATTTCCACATCTTACAAGGTGGCTAAGGTCATGGTAAAAGCTACAGATGACAAATATGTTGTGAATTCAATGGACAAATTCTGTCCCTAAGGTTGTGTGCTCCTTGTATTAGTAAACAAACCAGATTGCAAATCACATGGAGCTCTAGCTGCTAAGGCACCCCCAGTACAAACTTGGTACAAAGGCAAGGATCTCTGATCCCAACACCCCAAACCTACTGTAGCATGATGCTACAACTGGAAAATTCCAGTGCATTCATGCATGTATTAAAAATACTGTTTGAAATTACTTTTAAGCTACATAGAGCAAATATCTGAAACAGAAATGAATCTCCTGATTTCACCTGGGTCCCATTCCCATAATCACTGCATATTTTAGAATATGTGCAAGGACATGCATGTAGGATTAATGTACAATATTCCAAAATGGATATTTAGATAAAGTGTGTTCAGACTGCACTACAAATTATAGTTCTCTGAGTTGACATCTGATGGCTTTTCTAACAGCCTCTGTGAGACACAAATATGTGAGGTCATGGTTGGGGGCAAGATCAGCAATAGGGGATATCCACAGCAATGCCAAGAGATTTTATTTATTCCTGACATAGCAGGTGTTCAGCAGGTGGTCATATATGTAAGGTTAACTACTGAAGAGAAAATGGAGGAGGTCTCATATATTTTTATCTTCACCATTTGGGGCCTGGATAGTTCGGGCTTATGGGAAATATAAAGTATATTTGTCATGCCTTTGATCCATTATCCCTGAAGAGTAAGTCAGCAAAGACGTTACTGGTGAATTTTTCATTCATGCTGGTAGCAAAGCAAAGGAAACAAACACGCATGGATACAACGCTTCTTCACACTGCACAGACACTGCAGAAATATAAAGATTTCTTTACTTTTCAGATACTGACGCACAATACATTAGGAAATCGTTCAGTTGAATGACTACTGTGTATGAGCTAAACATAGTGGAATGAGGGCACAGCCAAAGAGTCACCTGTTAAATGCATCTTTGTTTCAAATGCACAAAACACCCACAGGGATTACATTAGACCCTTGATGCCATCCTCACACTGATCAAACTGTACATAGTTATCTGGGTGCATGTTATTTCATGTAGGCTTCTGACGCATTCAACTGTCTCTGAACAGATAAGGTTCTTCATTGCTTGGATGGCATCACAGTTTTGGGCACGACTCTTCCATGACTGGCAACGCTCTCCCACACAGCAAACCTTCCGTGGGCTTCAGAGCATGTGTCTTGATCTTTGCAGTGTTCCTGCAAGCTTCAGCTGTGGTATACTTACTTCATGGGGAAAGCAGCTAGCCTCGCTCCAACAGATCACCATGCTTTCCTCACATGTGTAATTAATACAACAACAACAAAAAAATCTAAAAGATTAAAACTCCAAGTACAAGTGCAACATGAACCAGCATGTTTGTGTCTTGTTTCAGGGAAGAAACCTCAACAAAAAAACGATACAGAGTAGATCTCACCAACAGAAAGGAGAACTGGCTATCACACCCATGTCCTACAAAGAAATAGCTCTAAGCCCTCAGTGAGCATCCATCCAAGCATTTGATCACAGGAAACTGGGAGGCAGGAATGTTCTGGTTTGTTAAAATAAGATGGAAGTTGAGATTCTGTAGTGCAGCAGCAGCAGAGGAAGATGTTGGGTCTTTGCTGTTAAGTTGGTCTTTGAAAGCAAATCAGCTTCCCTTCAGGCATCCTGATCTAGCATGATGCAAGGGGGTGATGACAAGGGGCTTTTATCCAAGAGCCCTATACTAGGCATACTAGGCAACTGAGACATTATGAAAGCTACCTTATGCCCCTCCAAAAAGATCATCAGAGACAGCAATGACGTTGGTGTACTAAAAGCCATCAGGTACCCCCACCTTAACCAAGGAGTTCGGCAATACCTCACTGAAGTGCACAGGAACTAACATAGGGAGGAAAAAGAAAGGGCCAAAATCTCATCAGTTTCCCATTACATTGTAATTCTTATGAGCTGTTTTCTATTCATTGCCATTGCTGGATCTGTCTACCATTACTGGTTAATTCTAATTCATTATCTTATTTCTTTTAACAGCGCAAACACACTGAGGCACAGTGTTGGGTATATGGTCAGCCTATTATCTCTAAAAATACTGATGCAATGTAGAATGAATTGAGATTACAGGCCATAACATCTGAAATAGGTCCACACACCATTAGACACCTGAGTGTCCATGAACTAGGAAAAACACCGAAGGAATCCGTTAGATACCAAGGCCAAGAGTAGTGGGTCTGGAGAGACAACTTTTAGAGTATGGAGAATACAGGATTTCTGCCATTGTAGACACTCCTAGGAGTTATATGTTGAAATTGTTGAAATAGATTATGATAGAAGACATGGTTGATATGTAACCTTTTGCTGATGACCTATATTTAGAGAGTAAACACCTCTTTGCTCTCTGAGTTCTGTAATTGGGTGTATGTAATACATAAGCAAGGCTATAAATTGCATGCCACCAAAGAAAACCTCTATAAATTTCATTCCTGCTAATGATGGTAGCATGCTTTCAAACTGTGTGGCCTACAGCTGGAGAGGTTGCTCAGCGGCTAAGAGCACTCACTGATGCTCTTCCAGAGGATGAGAGTTCGAGTCACAGCATCCATGTAGTGACCCAGGACCATGTGTAACTCTAGTTCAGAGTGACTCCCTGTTCTGACCTTCATGGGTAAAAGTCATACTTGTAGTACAGATATACGTGAAGAAAATATTCATGTAAATAAATAAATCTTAAAAATACTCAGACTTCGTGGCCTAAGAAACTTTGGTGTTTGTTTACTGTTTCAACTAAACAAAGGTATAAAAGGCACAACTTCCAAATTCAAATTTCCAAACAGTGTCCTTATCGTGTGTATACTACCATCTCAGAGACGGCAGCTACCCCATCGTTAAAGACTTCAGCATTGCAGGCAGGATGGTTGTTTGCTACACTTTATCCTTTACAGTTCATCCAGAATAGCTGCTTCAGTGTCATGATGCTGCTTAGGAGGCAGAAAATGCTCATGTTACTGATTTATTAGCATGTGTGTCTTATGGGTTTATTCATCTGTGATTCAAAAGTCAAATCTAGCCTATTACAAAATGATTTACTTCTAGGCTTTACAGACACACAAGGCAGATCTCTGCTCGGAACCCACAGAAGCCATCTAGCATTAGGGATGGATTGCTTATGGTGGAATCAGTGTTTGACTTAACTCGGCTTTCTTTACAGACATCACATACATTATTGCTTTCAAATATCATCTTAGAAAACAAATAAAATATACTTATGATAATAACAACAACTGATTTTCTTGAAATGTTTAGGACCAGCAAAACAACCACACATAAAAAACAGTATATTTTTAAGAAACAAAAATAATAAGTGAACAATTTAAATTACATGTTTAAAGTAATGATTTCAAGGTTCCCCAGAGACTACCAGGCAATACAGAACAGATCTCAACACGGTACAGCAGAGTTTTGACTTCCGGATTTGCGGGATGCAGAACTGAGCTCAGTGTCTGGGATTCTGTGGAGAACAGACACTGACAAAAATCATTTCTTAACAATTAATTAAAAAGCAAGATTATTTTCAATGTAAGAAAGCAGCCAAAAGGAATGGCTGTGATGTAAATATTTATGTTTTTCTTTTCATCAGTGGGAGCTACATAGTCTGCTGGTGAAGGGCTTTAGACAAACAGATGGTTTTCATTTAGTGGCTGGTCCCCCATATCTGTGTCAGATAAAATCATAGCACTCATTATGTGTTACCATGGATACCATGAAGATACTGCCGTCCACTAATACTATTAGAGGAAGACAACATAGTTTTCAGGGACTAGTCCTGTTCTGCCTTCATAAGTCGCCTTCAGCCACCCTGGCTCCACGGATGGGTGCACTGCTCAAAGGAAGAAAGAAAGCAGTGAGAGACTAGCTCAAATAATCACCTAATCACCACAACTAATGATCACCTAAGAATCTACAGGTACAGCCCCTCTTAAGTTGGAAGGAAGGTTCTTTGTACTCACATAATTAATTAGATAAGCTGTATTTGTCTAAAACACCAACCCGTCTCTATTTTTTTTTTTTTGTTGTTGTTGTTGTAAAAAGGGTATAGTTTTCAGGCTAGTCTTGTAAGACTCATTATGTAGCTCTGGCTGCCCTCTAACCAACAAGGCTCCAGCTCTGACAGTCAGGAGTGTCTGGCTTGTTTATTTCTCTTTTGGATACAAGAGAGTAAATGCTCCCACAAGGGAGGCTGGGGTCCAGAAAGGTGTGTTGTGTTTACTCAGGCAGACCTAAGAATTGGGTTTGGAATCTGACACTGCCTAACCTCCCACTCCTACCCCATCCCATGAGTCATTTCAGTAAAGGACATCTGTACTCACCATTGGAAAATATTGCCCCCTGGGGGAAGGACAGTTCATGGCTATGCTCTGCTTTGCAGGAGTACATGGCTTTGGCTTGGCTGAAAGATCAAGGCAGTTTATAAAAACAACACTCAATTCAAATGTAGCCAAAACTATTCTTAGTTAATGCAATGTAGAATATAACATAAAGATCAACACAAACAAATCTACATCAGTGTGTTCTTCACAACTGTATGTGATCCTATTGTAACCAGACCAGACCTGTCCAATCCACTGATGCAGTAAACCCTTCTTGGATAGACAGCAGCTGAAACAACTGTGGCTTTCATTTTAGCAATGTTGTTGTTTACCAGATAAAGACTCGTGGCCACAAAAAAAATAAAGGTTTACAGTAAGGACAGATTCAGATTAAGAAAAACCTCTAAAGATTTCAGTGTGTTTTAAAATATCGGTAGGCTTGGCAGAGAAAAAGAAACTGGATAAAATGGTTTATAAAAGAACAATAAAAAGAGAGTGGCTGGGTGTGGTGGCACATGCCTTTAATTCCAGCACTCAGGACACAGAGTCAAGCAGATCTCTGTGATTTCAAAGTAAACCTGGTGTATGGAGTAAAGTCCAGAGCAGGCAAAAGTTACACAGCAAAACCCAGTCTCAACAAATAAACAATAGAAATAAAAGAAATAGAGTAATCAAAAAGGCATGTAAAGATGGAAAGCACAAAAAGAGTCTGAATACAGTGTGGTATTGTGTTGTCTTTTTATTGTTTTACTGCTGAGGAAATAACTGTTAAAAGAAATACTGCTAGATTATTTCAATTTATACATTTTAAAAATGCTTTGACTTCAAAATTTAAGTTCAAGGACAGGTTACTGGGGAAAAGGATTTCTATTTTTGTTTCCACAGAAATTAGAAAGCTGTGGATTCCTTCCAGACTAACATGGTTTGATCAAGCATGACCCCCTGAAACAATGTTCCAGGTGATCCAACATTCAAAACAGCTGGGACAAGGCAGCCTTGCAAAACACTATAGCCAGGATTTCTGTGTCTTCTTAGGATCCCCATGATAGTGCCTCCTACCAGCAGGAAGCAGTTTGGAAAGAATGACGCCCAACTTCCCAAATACTCTTTATAAATGTTTGTTTTCATTTAAATGGGGTTGGTTATAAATGGTTAATGACTACAATCAATCTCTTTTTAAAGATAAAAAGGAGATTATGGTATAGATATGAATATGTTGTTTTGGAATGGATATTCATTTATTGATACAAATTTAAGGTCAACTTTGTGATGTGTATATTTCTCCTCTTGTTTAGGCATTGTGTTTATATAGCTCATTTAGAAATATAATGTATAATTTAGTATAGATTATAGATAACTGCCTATGATAGTCAAAACTTAGAGTTAAGCTAGTTAGATTTTCAAGATGTATTTAAAATGTATTTGAGATGGATAGGCACCCTTTAAACCTTTCAAAGACATATAGAGTATGGCATTTAAAATGGTTTAAGGTTTTTCTTGACAGTGAGACACAACTGATCCTGGCAACACCACTTGTGTCAGATAGGAGGATGAACATTGAAGAAACACTTTATGGAGTTACTTCCAATATGGCAAGAGTAGCCATCTGGGCAAGATACTGCTCTTGTCTGGACTGTTTGACTTTATGCTGTATAAACTGGACATTCAGGACCCATAGGAAAATGAATGTTGATACAAGATGGACATTTGCTACAGGGTTCCTGCTTCGTGGAAGAGTCTGCCAGACATTCACAAGACACAGAGAAAAGTGACTGACAAACTGCCGATACAGGTAAATAGTTTCCTGCTTTGCTGAGGAGTCTGGAGACACACTATGGCCTATGGGCTGAAGATGGAACATTAGAGAAGAACTTCAGATGACTGCCCAGGCAGTGAGTTATCTCTGTCATTTCTAGAGTTTATATATTATCCTTCTGTGGTCTTTGAAGGAGTTGAAGACAGATAGTTATGGTTATAGTTTTACTTAGTTAGGATTAAAGATAAGTTACATATAGGACTTTAGACTCACAAAGATAGGATAGATGATGGAATATTTACTTTAAATCTTGCTAAATGTTAATGGACTAAATATTGTTAACTGTGGTTCTTATTTCATAACTGTTTTGTTATATATTTTACTATGTTAAAGTTAAAACCCTTCTTTTTATTTTAGAGAGAAAAGAGGAGATGATGGGAGATGTCATTCTGTAAATATGTTTCTCTTATTGGTTAATGAATAAACCAATAAGAGAATTGTTGTTCCTATTGTTGGCCAATAGGAAAGCAAGATAGGTGGGACAAAGAGACAAGGAGGATTCTGGAAGCAGTAGGGAGGAGATTCAAGCTGTAGGACCAACAGGGTAGAACTTTGGGCCCTCTCTCTGGTAAGATGAGACCACATGGAAATACTTAGATTAATAGAAATGGGTTAACATTTAAGACAGAGCTAGCCAATAAGTAACGCTAGCAACAGGCCAACAGCATTATATCTAATACAGCATCTCTGTGTATTATTTGGGGTTGGTGCAGCTGTGGGACCAGGCCAGCGGGAAAACCTACTCATAACAGCTTTTGTTTATTGTTTTTCCCCCACTTTGATTTTCAGGCTACCTCAGACCCAAGAGATATCTTAAATATGTTGAGTAGGTGTGATTCTAGAACAGCAGTTGAGGTTACCAAGGAACAGCCAGCAGCTGTCACCTCATTGTCTGGGCAGTAAAGGGCACAAATGGAGGCTTTGCAACCCATAAAGGTATTCATGTCCCCTCTTATAAACAACAACAACAGCAAATCCTATGCCCGGCACCATGTGTTCTATATAGCTGGAGACATTGGTATCTTAAGAGCAGCCAGAATTTGAGGCTCTGTATGAGTTCTGATCTAGAAACAGTGGAGCCAGCGCTGACCAGGAAGGAAGTCACCAGGCAAGTCCCCACTCCTCTGCCACATTCCATTATGTTCCAAAGACTTGCGACTTCCTGACTCCACCTACCATCTCTTCCAGCAGTACAGCCATGCCATTTCTGGGTTTACAGACTTGGTGGCTTCCCACACACCCTACAATCTCTCAGTTTCCTGGTCACCTGCCATCCTTATCAGCAGGGCAAGTGGAGGGCAATCCCACACCCACTGGAAACCTAATTGTGTTCTGGCTACCAGGGTGTTCTTCACAGCTTTGACGACTGCAGGCCAGGCTTCCTCCTGACCACTCTTCATTGCTCTTAGTCATGTTAATACTTGAAACTGTTTCCTCAGGACTACTGCTGCTCTGTCTTTTTTCCATCTGTAAGGTCTGCTGCCAGGCACCTTCCCCTTCACCTATGCAGAGCCACTAATGTCTACAAGTTTCTCTACGGGCACAGATTTCCATGTTTATTTTCTCCCAGCATCTATTTCCAATAGTGTCACCTGTCCCCCCAGGCTCCTGTAACTCTTAAGTCTAAAACTTACCTGTGGACTTGTATAAATACAAGCAGAATTTAGAAACTAAACCACCTGATGCTTATCGTCAGACATTTGGCATCCTTCTCTCTACCTCTTACGTGCCCTCTCTGAGCATGTGTCCATCCAGATCACAGCCCTGAAAAGTCCTGCTGACAAGTTTCTCTGCTTTTGAGTGAGTCTCACCAGTTCCACTCAGAATGGCCTACTATCCTCTCTTTTCCTCAGTTTCTGAAAAGCCACCTAAATGATCTGTGTGCATTCTTCATTCATTACTGCCTTCTGCTCCATGGCAGCCATAGCCCCCATGATTCTCAGAGATGAGGCTTTTGTCTGGCTCAAGGCTATCTATACATTAAAATGATGGCTAGACATCTCCTGCCTCTACCTATCTATCATCCTTCAATGTCTGCAACAGGGTTCTCTGTGAAGTTCATAGAAAGAACACCAAACAGTAATGGGGGAGGTCAGGACAAGGCCCTAATGTGTAATTTAGTTTCAGTCAACAGCACAAAGGGGCATTAGAGGAGCCGGGGGTGTTTAAGTTCGGAAGCATATTCATTAGAAACATATCCATTAGAATATCACACATGGTTATAATTCATAATTCAACTATAATCACAACAATAACAGTTATTATTGAGGAGAAGAATACCTCTAATGCACCTGCCAAATATTTCAAAAACATTATTGTATACATTCACAGCCTGCTTGGTCAGTGCGGAATTAAGACCTTCATTTTAGATACGGAATGTGGACTCCTGAAATGCATGACTATGAGAATTACAAATGGTGGCTAAAAGTTTGAGTGAAGGCCCCTCTGACCCCGAGGATGATGTATGGTCCACAGTGTATAGGACTAGATGAAAACTAAGGATGTTGTCCATGGGTGTAGGGATTGGTTAACAAGGGAACCCAGAAGTCTCTGACGACTAGAATGTATATTTTAAATGCATAGGCTGATTGCTAAATCTCTAGGTGTGTCTCTATCATAGGGTAGCCTTCTAACTTCCCTAATGGTTGGCTTTGCTAACTCTCCCAGTGTTATCTTTGTAAATATAGTTCTAGCCAGCTTCCATATCTTTAGGCTCCTCCTCAAACACAGATTCAACCAAGTATTCAGGGGGGAAATGCATCTATCTGAAACACACACAGACCTTATTTATTTATTTATTTATTTATTTATTTATTTATTTATATCAGTGTTTCCTAAACAACATGGATATAATATCTGTTTATATATCACATATACGCTAGGTATTTTAAATAGTCTAGTGTTGGCTACATAAAGGCAGATACAAGTAGTTACTATGCAAATGTCATGCATGGTCTATGAGAGGGTGAACAGCTATGGATTTGGAAGGTCTTACAGTCAATCTTTTACTAGATAGGGAGGCTTGTTGCAGAGCATTTACTTAACAGAAAGACTACTTAGCACTTGACAATAGAAGGGCTCCATCTAGTGGAACTATTCATACAGTGGTTCTCAACCTTCCTAATGCTGTGACTCCTTAATATAGTTCCTCATGCTGTGCTGACTCCCAACTACAAAATTATTCCATTGCAACTTCACAACTATAATTTTGCTACTGTTATGAATCGTAATGTAAATAGCTAATATGGAGGATGCTCTTAGGCGACCCCTGTAAATGGGTCATTCAATCCACTGCTGGGTAGACACATAGAAGTGCAAGGTTAAGTCTCTGACACTAATGCCAGAAAGCCACAGCAATCTCAAAGATATGAATTTGGTTGTGATATGCCAGCTCAGTACCCCTGTGTCTTCTTGGGAAGAAAGTCGGTGAAGATACCGGAACAGGTGTGTGCGAGTGTCCTGAGTACATATGATGCAGCAATTGCCCTACTGAGATAGTGGTGTGATTCCTCATTGGAAGTCAAAACAGCAACAAAAACAAGTACACAAACTATATTTGAGACTTTGAAGAAAATTTAAGGGTTTGAAGGTCACTGTTACCCATAATAACTTGTATGTGCTTACAAGCATCCTGACAGAAGAGATTCTAAGGGGAAAACTTTTATCCCATCCTTTGATTATCAGATTATTGAAACAATTATCCCAAAGGAACTAGAATTGCTCTGGGAGTCTCATACTGGGAGATGGAAAAAGCCAAAGTCCGTTTCTCCCAGAGGAGGACCGTCTCTTCCTGAAATAGATTTTATACAGTCCTGTAAGAAAGCCAGCAATGATGAACCAGACCACTCCTTGATTGGGAATGCTTTGTTGTACATATCTCTTGTTTCTTTTTAAACAAAAAATACCCTCTTGAAAGAACCTCAAAGGTAGACTTGTTGCGGGATGTCACCAGACCTATTTATGTTTCTTTTCCCAAATGTGGTCACATTAATAAATCTCCTCTCTTTTTTTTTTTTTTTTACCATTTTTTGTCTCTTTAATTAGCTTACCTAGGACAGGTGGACAGGCCTGGCTTATCTTATTAAAGCTCTGTGGAATGACTTTTATTTAAAGGCTCTGATGATATCCTAAGATTGAGAAATGCTTAAGACGGGCGTGCTGGGAAAGTTCACATACTTTTGTAAAAATGACAGAAAAAAATAGCAATACAATAGGACATCAAAAATCTTTGGTTGAGTTCCTTTCAGAAGAAATATGCAGCAATAAACTACTGATGATTCCCTCGCTCCATAGACTTAGTTATCCAGCTGTGGAAGTTCAAAAATGCTCTAGTACAGTTGAAAGGACGAGTGAGGCAGGTTTGCTCTGCAAGCTATCACATTTATGTGCTTGTATTGAATACTTCATCTAAAAAGAACAGTTTGGGAAACCAGCCATTCTCATGCACTACTGTTCAAATTAAAGCCTAAAGTCCAAGTAGAGCAGAGGAATTGGGACAGCAGAAGGAGGCAGCGAGGAGCAAAGACCTGCAAGGCTGCAAACCGAACCAAGTCCTGTCCAGAAGTAACAGAAGTCCCTGGGCTAGTTCGCTCTGCAATCCTGCACTGCATTGTGTAGTATTTCTAGAACATTCTTACGGAGAAGCAATAACTTTTAAAAGTCAAGAACATATTATTGCCAGTTATCCCCAAAATGACTACTATCAGAAGTGCACAAAGAGACAACTAATTACAGTGACTTCCATTCTCAGGAAATGTGTTTAAAATCCTCCCTTTTGGAGGGAAGGGTCAAGGTCTCCTGTGTCCTAGCTTGGTCTCAAACTTGCCATGCAGCAAGGATGCTGCTCAACCTTGTGATCCTCATGACTTCACCTCCTACACGCTACGATTACAGGTATACACTACCACATCTAGCTTATGTGGGACTGGGGACCAAATCAGGGACTATGTATGCTTAGGCAAGTATTCCATCAAGTGAGTTACAGACCAGCCGCAATTCTTTTCCAAGCATTTTACGAGGCATCATGTTATCAATCTGATATGATGTTATTTGCAGATGCGTTTTTTTCTGGCAAAGGTCACTGGTCACTGGCTTATTTCATTATCTGAAAAACTGAGGCTGCCACAAATTATATCAACACAATGCAATGGTACCCCTGCTATTTTATTTATCAATTGTGTTAAAACTTTTGAGAACTTACCGTCCTGAAGAAACTGGCTTGACTGAACCAGCATTTTCAAATATTTGAGCCTTTGCTGCCACTCTGAAAAATATTTTTAAATGCACTGAGTCAATTTTAAAAAACAACATTCAAAGAATCAGAATACTTCAACAATTTTATTTAAAAAATAGTCATTGTCTTCAATGGGATATTCAGGATTATTGTGCACATAAAACATGACAGTTAGGAATCGCCATCCAAATGGGGACCACAGAGGAACTGCTTTTGGTTTTAATGTGACAGAGTTGTAGCTGAAGCTTGAGGCTCACAGAGTCTATAAATAATAGACTTATAGCTCCCTTCCTGGGGCTTTCACTGCCCTCTTCCTTTTACCTCAGCAAACAGAGGTCACAGCAGAGAGAACAGTCTCTCCCCCTGGGCTCCCAGCAGGAAGCAGGTTATTGGCTCTATAAAGCACTGTGGGGGGGGGGGGGGGGGATAGGGGAGGTAGAGTCAAAGACTCCATCAACATGACAGAGGAGGAGCCATTGCAGCTCTGATAGCTAAGATCACTCCCAGTGTTTTCCTATAAAGCAAAAAGGAAAAACTCTGAGAATATTTCTACTAAATGAACCTGCTGGCCTACGTCTTGCTTCAGTCACAGTGTGTGTATATTGGAGGGAGGTGACAAAATGTGATGCTGTTAGCTACAGAATGAGGGCAACCACAGTTACCAAGCATCCTTGGTAACTACAATATTTCTTAAATTTACCAAAAAATTAAATTCCCCTAGATTTGGTTTTAAAATAACATGCTTTTTAAATCATTATAATTAAGTAATTAAATTAGTATTAATTTTGTGTGTGTGTGTGTGTGTGTGTGTGTGTGTGTGTGTGTGCATGCACACGCGCATGGGGAAGTCAGCATGTGGGTCTGGAATGGAACTCAGGTCCTCAGGCTTGGTGGCAATCACCTTTATTCACTGAGCCACATCGTTAGCCCCATCCTTTAGAATTCTTCACAGAGCCCCAACAGACAATCTTGAGGGCCCTGCTCTCCCCTGAAAAGAAACAACCAGAAGACAGAAGGTCTTCTGTCTCTTAAAGGATGGAGGGATACTCTCTCATCTCCTCTGACAGTCCATCCAAACTTTGTTTTCTTTTAATGGCTTTGGCTGAACAGCAAGCAGACTGTTTTGCAAACAGATTCATCTATATGGACTTCTGCAGGAATGCTGGGCACACTGTGCAACTAAAGATGTAGAAAGGTGGTAATGGGCAGGAGGATCTGTGGAGCTGGACTTAGGATGTAAAATACCTTACCAAACATTCAACAAATGAAAATGTCAGCTACTCCCTTGTATGACAGATGGGTATGGTACAGAGAAATGGGAGGTCAGGGGACCAGGGCTCTAAAACGTTCTAGACATGTGTTCTGGACTCTGAAAAGGGGTTTGCTCATACTGCATATCTTCAAAGGAGACTGCAGACTCTTAGAAGAGACCACACATGTGAAGATACCCAGTGAGCACTCATAGACACTGGGGCATGTTCATGAACTGTCAAGAATATGAGAGCAGAGAAAGAGGCACATCTGCCTTGATGCCTTGTTTCTTCAGGTTCCCATTCATCCCTCTGCACCCCTTTCTGCTCCCATTTAAATAGTGGTATCCTAGAAGCTTTCTACTTCTGCTCGCTGTTTTGATGAGAAGTGCTCTCTTCTCATTGCCTTTTGTGATCCTGGCTGTTTAGAACCTTGTTCCTATCAGCGAAACCTCAGAGAAGCACAAGGTAGAGGGGGCAGAAAACCCTCACATGTAGTGGGCAACCATGCTGGGAGAGCTCGAAGCTGGATTAGTGGAAAAGTTCCTAGCTCCAAAGGCCATAACCACTCATCTATTTTCACAACCTACATTAAGCCTTTGAAGTGATAACCCATGAGGTTGATGATAGCCTGGCATACAATAACTTTCACCGAGTTCTACAGAACCATTTCATGATAGGACCTTCAAATTCTTTTAGGACAGACTCAACCCCTCCATATTGTTAGGAGACAGTGAATACAAACTCATTCCAACTCACACTGAGCCCGGTCGCTGGTAGCCATTGCTGGAGGCAGTGTCTAGCCTTAACCGCCTGCACATTTTTGGAGGCAGCTCTGGGTTTGGTGTGGCTTTGGGTGATTCTTTGGAACCTATAGAAGTTAAGCTTTGAATGGATCCACTGTAGCTCTTGTTTCCTAAAGAGAACGCCCAAGAAAATATGGAAGGTGCTATTAGTTAAAATAACAGCAAAAATACAGTACCTAACAAAAGGCAGCATTTTCCTCCAAGAGATGGGAAGATAGAGACTGTTCTTTGGGTATAGGGACCATCACTTAGGGTATAGAGACCATCACTTAGGGAAATCAAAATCTGTAGCAGTTACAAAACATCACACCCATAAAGATAGAAAGATTTAGGAGTAAATTGTCACAGCACACAGAAGTTGTTAAACCCAAGCTCAAGTACAAACAGACAAGCTCCACTGGTTTCCTTCCTGATCAGTGTCCAGCCAGCAACACTGGAGGATGCTACTCAGCATGGGCTCCAGGCCTTCTCACCTTCAGCTGCAGAGATGGATCTGAGAGAGGAGGAGACAGAGGTTCTTTTCAGTCCTGAGGGCCCATAGGGCCCTTTCTTGACTAGGTCTATGGGGGGAGAGACATCCCCTGGGCTGGTGACTGAGGCCACGCTCTGGCAGTCCGACTCCACATCTGTTTTGGTTGCATCTTCTCGAGAACTTGACTCTGGGCTAGCTGTCCAGAGACCCAGACCCTTCTGTCCATTGGAAGAGGATGGGGAGGCAATCCAGGGGATGCCACCCGGTTTCTCCCTGGGCTGGCAGGAAGACGGCTTAGTGGTACTGTTTCGTTCAGAGGAGTGGGAAGAGAGGGACTCTATGCTGCCCATGGGTGTGCTGTCTGGGCTGCTGCTGTAGGAGTCACCTGAGAAGGAGACAGACAAGAGCCAGTGTAGTTATGTGTCAGGGACATGAAGCAGCAAGACCAAAGCCCCCTGCTCTCATCACACCATGCATTTCAGCCAACAGACCCTTGACCTGATGTGGCAGACTATCCTCAGTACTAGGGAAGGTTTTAAGGCTTGCCTTTTAATAATCTCTGGGACACAGCCCTGTGAACTAACCACTCTTACAGAGCATTCATGGACTGACTTGAAGTTGAACAAAAATTGCCTGTGACACAGAACTCAGAAGTAAGAGAAACAGGCTCCCTTCATTAATATATATGGAAGAGACATACTTCTAATAGAGATGTATTTTTGCTTTCCTTTATTGTACCGGTGACTCACGTGGCTCTGAGTCACCGGTACCAGGTCTGTTCACAGGCACCAATGAATTCAGCAGCAAATTATAAGCTTCTGGCAGCTTTGGAAAGAAGTTTTTTTGATTTTGTTGGGTTTTGTTTTGTTTTTCTCATTTTACTACTATGACTAAAGTAACACAAGAAACTGCTGCCGGCCTGGAGTGTAACTCAAGGGGAGAGTGGGTTTCCAGCCTGCACAACACCCTGAAGCCTCATAGGTCTTGAAAATATTCCTAAGTCAAATCTTAATTGACCATTTTCTATTACATATGGACCATGGGAAAACCCTGGGGGCCCAGAGGAAAAACACAAAATGAGAACATTCATAGCTTAATGTTTGCCATGGCATGGATTCAAGCTGTGATCAACCCTAGCTTGAAGCTCGGCTCAGAATAAGAAGTTTGTGATTTCATGTGTGCTGTTGGTTTTCTTTTTATTTCTTTCCTCTCTTTGGGACACTCTGACATCCAAAAGCTAATTCTTTAAGAACATAATGTGAAAGAAAGCCAGAAAATGGCTTTTCAGTGTAACATCCTCCAGCTTTCTTAGCTGCTAATCTGACAACAGGACAAAACCTGCCACAAGTAGCACCCAGTGTTCTTAATCACAACCCCAGGAAAAGGGCAGAGAGCAAACCACTTTTTCCTTTGTGGCAATATGAATATACTTGTCTAAGGAGCCTTCCCACAAGGCTGGCAGGGCTGTATCAGTACTAGGAGAGAGGTGTTGGTGGAAAAGCACCCACAAACACATCTGCTAATTCCTAATTACCAAGGAAAGGAGGTCAGAATACACTGAACAAGAGAGGCTCTCCTACAATGGGGCAAACTTACTATCAGGCTCTGCCAGGCATGGTGTGTACCTCCCTCTGGGCTTCCGAGAGCCTGTGGACAGGCAGATGGCACGGGTCCTTCGGGATCCAGACCGAGACTGAGGCTGAGGAAGAGGGATGTTTGGGTCTGGGGCAGTATGAAAAATCTACAGAGAAGAGAAATGGACTGCGGTCAGTAAAGAGTGAAGGCACCTTTTGTATCCACATGATAGAAGGTTAGACAGCTATGAGAAGAATCCCTAGGATTCAGGAGGTGTTTGATACAAAGCTACCCCGAGGTAATCACTAGATTCTTTTGCATCTAATGAATAAAGCCTCTTCTCCGGGTTGACATGTTTGCTGTGCCCCACAGCTTATGGTGAAAGTGAGGTCTGATGACTTTAAGAAACCTGTTAACTGTAAGCAAATATCTACACCCAGAAACTCTGCTTCTCCAGTTTCTTTTCTGCTTTCATTTCCGGGGATTCTAACCCAAGGGGAAGCTTGGTTCTATGTGACTTCCAGTAGAGTGGCTTCTTGCAATGCTGGGGAAGGTTCTGAGATGCTGAGGGCACCTGGCTGTCATGGAGATGGGGAAAGCTGTAGGAAGTAGAATGTGCACAGTCTTCAGATGATGGGACTGTGAACTTGCAACCTTATGCAGTGACTGAGGACAGCATTGTGTGGTCACTAGGAAAGAACTTTGGGGGAAAATGTGGGGCCATTCTCTCAGAAGAACCAGATCGGGCATAATGGGTTAACTATGTCCCATAGTTACTCCAAGAACTTAAGCTTTTAAGGAAACCTTTTTTAGGAGGACTGCAGGATTCACGACTCTACTTTCTACCCATCTCGACCTGCATTTTGAGACTGGCTCTTGCATGTAGCCCGAATGAACTTAAAATTGAAGACCCTGATTGTGGTTCTCAAGGGCTGAGGTTATAGGTGTATATTACCACATCTGACCTCTTTTCTTTTCTTGTATTTGGAATACTGGAATTACTACACAAGGAAGAGTCCAGTTCCAGAGGGATAAAGAGAAAATGCTAAATCACATTTAAACACAAGCAACGCAACAGTGCCTTCTAAAGTTTCCTAAAGAAGAAACTTCAGAAAGGCAGGGTTGGAGAAGAGGCAAGCTACTCATTGTACTTGTAACACCGAATAAATAGGTGACAACAAGAATCGACGTCCTCATAGAGAAGTAATTTATGAAACTGACAAGATGGACATTTTACAGTAATCTCAGATCACAAAGTAAAACTCATAGGCAATACAAGTGTCCTTAAAGGGAAGCTGGCAGTGTGTGGAGACCTCAGCCACCTTTTCATAGTGCTCGATCAGGATTTCAACCACTATGTTCTGAAACTTGATGTTCATCATGGCAGCCACAGTTTCCTCTTGCGCTCTCATCAGGGTTGGACCAAATATGACGCCGAGATTTGAGACTGTCATGAGGTTCTGTTGGCTGTGTAATGATACTCTGAAAATAAAAAAACAGAGATTCTTTCGGATGTGTAATGATAGTCTGAAAATAAAGAATATAAATTCTTACTGCAAATTTTCAATGCTAGGAAATGTCCTTTTCTATCAAAACTTTGTGTGTAAAATTATAAGCTATATATGCCACTGGAGGCCAGGTTCACTGCTCACTATTGCCTATTCTCAAATGAAGAAAATTATTTATAAGATAAACAATAAATTATTGTACAGTGTTGGTCACATTGCTATCTGGTAGAAGTAAACTTATCCCCCCTCTCATACTGTATTTTGGAACCTCTTATTGAGCCTCCCCCCTCCCCCGGCTCCAGAGGGAAATAACAAATGCTTAAAGGGATGGAAATAATTACCTTCATTTAACCATTATAAATTACATATAAATACACATAGAATCAACATGAGACACAATGCGCTATGTCTATCGATATCAACTGAAGGTTTAATAGATGATTGGCAAGATGGCTCAGAGGGCAAAATGTTTCCTCTAGGCAAACTTGATAGCCTGAGTTTAATCCCTGGACCCCAAGGGGGACGGAGAGAATGTGTTCCTGGAAGTTGTCCTTAGACCCCACAGGTGCATTGTGACATGCTCACACTATCCCCCATAATAGTGAAAACACATATTTTGGACATCTAAATAAAGAACATAAGATGCTAACATTGGGCAAATAAAGCGAATAACTATAAAGGATAAACTACTGAGGGAAATAAATCTTGGGTTTTTTGTTTGTTTTTCTTGATTTAGATGCAATGTTTATAGAAAAACATTAAACTGTTTGGTATTTCTGTACTCTAGGTTGTACAAAACCCATTATCCCAGACATTTAGGGAGCTGAAGCAAGCAAATGTGAGGTTCATGCTCCACTATTGAATTACACCAGCTCTCTATACTGAACTTTATCACTGCAGTAAGTCATCATCCCTATTATACAAATAAAAACTCACTTACCTACCTACCTACCTACCTATCTATCTATCTATCTATCTATCTATCTATCTGTCACCTATTAATCATCTATCTATTGTCTACTTGCCCATCAAACCACTCACCTATCTGCCTACTTCCTGATGATCTACATGAAATTTAAAATTCATGTATGAACTAACACCAAAGTCAGAAGAAAATCTTTGAGAAAAATTGTGAACCCCAAGGGGTAATCTGCACGGTCAATGTGACCCGAGGAAACTTGTTGACCTTAGTAGTATCTAGCACTAGTCTTCAAATTCACCACTGTAACACACTTAAAAGAATTGGAAATATGATAAAACACCATGCACTCCTTCTTACATTTCTAAGTTGACATGAATCGTTTTATCACTGGTTTAACAGTTATGGAGGATACAATTATCTGCATATTGGAAACATATGACACATAAACAAACACATATGTTAAAAACAGACTGCACATTGTTTTCTAACGTCACCCAAGGCTTACAAGAGCAACCACATAAAGCCATCATGTGCTTTAGAAAGACACGAATGAGCTTATCTTCACAAGACAGACAGGTCATTAGCATGAGCCACAGAATTACTTGAGCAGGTGTTTTATCAAGATGTCCAGCATCTCTCTGTTTTTCTCCGGCAATTTGTGCACCAGTGCATGGACCGCCTCCACCCTGTAGTTTTGGTCATCTGACTCTGTTATGTAAAAAGGGTTACAGATGTAATTGTATTCAAACCTGTAATGTAAATATTTGTCATGTGAACATCATATACAATTCTACCATTCATGCCTTAAAGTGTTGTTTCATATGTTGTTATAAACCATGCCTTTTAGGTTAAGAAATGTTGAGTGAGCTTGTCCATGTCTGTAAAATCAGAAAGTATCAAAACCAAATGCATGGTTTTGCAGCTTGTTCCTTATCACTGAACCATACCCCTCTGACCTAAGTCATTGACTACTTGAGGTCAGCAACCAGAGACAAGATAAGACCTTCAGGAATTTTATACGCATGTACATACACCTGTGTGTATTTACACAGAAAATGTGACTTGTGGATATTGGTGTATGCTTGGTGGGTTAATCAGTGTAATTCACATTCCTCCATAGAAACATGCTAGAGGTCTAACCCTGTGTGAGCAAAGGGAGCTAGTATCCCTCTTCTTAGTTCACAAAGGAGGACTTCAGCAGAACCTTCCTGAAGTTTTGGCATTATGTAAACAGTGAACTCACATTGACACTGGAAAATCTGAAATTTTAGACATCATCTCAACAAGTTCAGTCCTGCAAGACTAAAGCTTGGGTGCAACCTACCCATAATATTTCAGAAGGAGCTGGCATCCTTCATTGTCAGTAACAAGTTTGGGCACAAGAGCCCTGCCTTTCAAGGCCTTCGCAACCTCTTTATTTTACATCAACTGTGTAGAGATGGAGGCAAGAAACCAACTCCGGGATAATTCTGAGGAAAAAGGGGGTGGGGTGGAGATTCCAAGGCTCTGAACTACCTGCTACATATGTGTAAATAAGATTATTTAGAACAAGGGCAAGGGTGAGTAGGAAAAGAGCCTCAAGTTCAAGGCTAGGATAGGCTACCACATTAGTTTGCTACAGTGTGAGACCTTGTCCCAAAACCAGCAAAGCCCCATTTACCAACTCAACCACCCAACACAACAACCAAATACAAAGAAAACTATGAAGAGGAAAACATCATTGTGCAGCTTCAAGGTTCCTTGCTGCAGCCTAATCCTCTCTTCTAGTGAATCTTCTAATGCCTCCTCGGGTTCCAGTAATGTTCCCCTTTTTACTGAAATTCCTTAAAAAAAATTTGACACAGTTGTCTAAACAACCCAACTTAACACTGAGTAAATCCTTGCCTGAGACCATGCGCAATAATGATTTCCAAAGACAGAAGTGAAAACCTCCCATCAAGGGCTTGTGTCATCACAGTGTTAGACAATTGCTCAAACGCCACTTGACACAAAGACAAATCTCTGGATTGAGTCCAAAATGAAGGTTTGTTGACCAACAATAAGCCATGTAGTTTATAGACCTGCCTTTACTGTACACTCGTGCTTTGGACAAGTCATTTACCTGGTTTAGGTCCTGACTGGCTCATCAACACAATAAAACAATATTCCTTGGGTCCTACTCATTTTGCAAAGACTTGCTCATATGAATACCATGCCGAATGGGTAGCACTTAGGAGAAAACTTAGAAACATGTGGTATTAGTATGTGGCCAGCCATAATTGCTGAACTTAAAACCAAGTCACCAATGTTACCTGATGCTCTTATTAGAAGATAACACTCTGGGGCATTTCAACCTCTGGAAGTAAATGAAGGCAACTGGTTTTGTTTGTTTGTTTTTCTTGGACTATGAAGAATGAATAATACTCTTCGATTACAGCCACACCTCATATTCTTCCAACAATGAAATGCTGACTCATTGTTACAGGGATAGGTCACTATAATTTACATTATGGTGATGGTTCAGATGCCAAGCTGACGCTCTGGTTGCAATAGCTGTAGAGTATATATTACTAACTTCTCAGGCCACATTCTTACAGTATTCTAGCCCCTTGCTCCTGAGTTTCCAATTAAATCCACTAATGTAACATTGAAGCAGCCAATGACATAAATAAATGACACAAGTCTGTGATTACAACACATAACTTCAGGGAGAAGAGAATTAGCAGAAGAATTTCTACTGACTCATAATATTTGACTGTTTTTTTCAGGGTTATGAATAGTATGTAAGTGTAAATACTGACATAACTTGCATGCAATTGTAATCATGTTTATAACCATACAGTTGCTGGCATGGGGTTAGACAGATGGTTAAGGGAACTTATTGTTCTTACAGAGGACCTAGGTACAGATCCCAGCATCCATATCAGAAATCTCCCAACTGCCCTCTAGATTTCAAAGGTATGCACATGGTACACAAAAATTCATGAAGGCATAAGCACATAAATTTTCTTTCTGTCAAAGAAAATACATTTAGTTGCTCAAGTAAGAAATTAGAATTCCTCACAGCCTTTTCTAACTACATCAGACTGCCACCTCAATAACAATTGGTTTGGAGAGGAATAGAGATGGTGGTCATAGTTTGTCTTATTAAATGACAAAGTAGTTTACTGCGTAATTTTTATTAGCTTGCAAACCACAGTGCAAGCTATTAAATATCATCTAAGCAATAGTTTTAAGCAACATGTGAAAGAAGGCCGAGGAGATTTAAACTTGTACGTGTAAGTTACAGATGCTACAACTGCATCAGCCATGTGCTTTAGGTACAAGCATACTTACTGACAGCAATGATGAAATCCTTGTGCAATTTGTAAGTCATCAGTGGTTCTGCAAGGCACCTACAACAGAGAAGCCAGAGAACATCGAGAACTACAGAAACTTTTGTCACCCTACGTTTCCAGGTCTTTAAAAATTCCATGATTGTTTCTTGCCAATCAAAGGTGAAGCAATGACTAACAAAATTGTTGGCTGGTTAGGTAGTATGACAAGGTCCTAGAAGGGGCAGTAGACAGTGCTAAAATGCAGACTGCGGACATTGACAGGCCCTGAGCACTCGGGATGCCACACTGAAAATGAAGCTCCGCTTCTAGAGTGTCTCAGGATGCTTGTTTACACTGTGTCAAACTGTGTCACTGTGAATGGTTTAATAAAGTGCTACATGGCCAATAACAAGGCAGGAGAAGATAGATGAGATTTCTTGGGAGAGAGTGAGAGAATTCTGAGAAGAAGAGAGGCAGGGATTTCTCCAGCAGACTTGGAAAAAGTCAGACATACAGAAATGGAGAAGAGATTTAAAAAAAAGTCACATGATAGAATGTGGATTAATATAAGCAGATTAATTTAAGTTATAATGGTTAGTTTAGAACAAATCTAAGATAAGACCAAGCTTTCAAAATTGATAAGAAGTCTCCATGTCATAATTCATGGGCTGGTGAAATACTGACAAGAATATTACAAATGGCACTCTCTATGTTGGGCTCCCGATGAAGCACTTACCTAATTATTCTTTATCAATAAAAACTCGGGAGTCCAATATCGGGGTCAGAACTTGACTGGTCAGAGAAACAGTGGAGAAGCAACCAGTGACCTCCTTTCTCCTTCCTTGATCCAAAAGGGTGGAGAGTCTTTCTAAGCCCACCCTACTACTTCTGCTATCTCTCTAAAACCTCTATGGCTAATTTTGGCAAGCTAGCCCCACTCTCTGATTGACAGTTTTGGGACTGTAAGAGTGCAATCAAAACATCCCACCATAGTAGAGCGCTTGCCTAGCTTGTACAACACCTTGTATGTGTCCCTAGTACCACACAACCCAGCTGAGGTAGTGTACACATGCAGTCCCAGTACTCATGAAGTATAGACAGGTGGATAAGAAGTGTATGGCCATTCTCAATCAAGTAATCAGTTGAAGGACAGATTCAAAAACAAAAACAAAACAAATAAAAAAAAAAGCCTCACTTCATCATATTTAAAAAACATACACAAAGCCCACATATATAAGGAAACAAAAAGACCAACTCCAGAGTCACAAAATGTTGCAGCTTTTAAAGTTACTGTTGAAAAAAGCATGTAGGAGCTCCAGAATGAGTAGATGTCAGGAGTGTTGCTTCCCTTTAGGCAAAGGGTGTGACCTAAGGAGTGAAACCCATGTGCAAGGACTCCATGCAACTGATGATTACTTTCCAAGAAGAGGAGACCCGTCATGGCCAGAAACCCCAGCACTAACCCTTCCTCACCTGAGGTAGTTTTTCAGCCCACTTGTTATGGTTTTATTGTCCCACAGCTCAATGTCAATGTCCATATCAGGAGGAGACTTGGGAGCTGAAAAAAATAAAATTTGCAATGTTTAAACTATCATTCAAGATATTACCTGTGACATGATGAGAACGCACACCACCTCAAATAGGTCAAAGGAAGGGCCATTCGCATCTTAGGGCTCTGGAAGGTTGCCTTTGTGATCTGGTTGGAAGCTCACTCTGTTTCTTGCCCTCACAGGTACCATGTAGCATTGTTATCTCTCAAGTGAATTTCTTGCTAATGGCTGACAGGTCAGGGGCATGTTTCTAAGTGCTTAGCGTGGGCCAGCATTAACATGGTCCTTACATACCTGAAGAAGCAGGCAATATTGTCACTCTCATTTAAAATGGAGGAGGTAGAGACACAGAGAAGCTACACAAATTCCAAGATGGCAGAAAGCTTTAAAGTGGTGGATCTGGGGTTTCAATCCAGGAAACAGTGTAGAACTTAGGCTATCTATATATCCATGCATATTCCTACAACACTAGCTAACAAAAGGCACGTGAAAGTGTCCAACCTTACAATAATGCCACCTCCTCTGTCACAGTTCAACAATGAAAACTGAAGAAAGAGTTAATGGTTTAGCAGAGTAGAAAAATGTGGGTTCTTGCATCCAAGGTCTTGGACCCCACATGCTTCTCCCCCCCCCCCACAAAAAAACCTTTCAGAATTTAACTTTCAAGACAATATAAGAATTAACAAAGGTAATAAATTGTCTATGTCTCAAAGAAACCTGTATGTTGGATTACCTGTACAAATATCCCAAATCAATGGCACCCTTGTTTCATATAAAACTTACAAAATGTGGTGTTCATAAGTTTCTGGACTTTGGAGTTCACACCTCCTATTCGGTACAGGCCTAAAATGGTGATGCCTGAGGGAAGGAAGGCACAAGAGAATAGGCTCAAGAAACTTCTCAAGCACAGAATCTAAAAACCCCAGGCACATGCGCACAAAGAATCTGACAGCTACTTATCCAGTTTTGCTGAGGAATCTTAGTCATCTCAACCTTGGGAACACCTCCTCGCACCCCCATACCAAAGATTTCTCAAAGCAGACATTGAACTCTATTTAGAAGTCTTTTGAGATCTTCACAGAGCTAAAGTCAACCTGCCTAGTCTCTACTCTTTGAATATAAAAGTGCATCACAAACAGAAGAGCAGTATTTCTATCTCTTCCCAGTCAGAGAGTCCTCTGTATTCCATGGTCCTATGTCATTTCAAAGGCGAGGGTGCAGGCTAAGAAAAACCAAGGATTCCGCTTCACTCCTTAAAACTTGCAAGTGTAGGAAAATTCTGAATGCAAGTTCAAAGAACTCTGAAGCAGAACAGGACTTTTGCTTCAGCAAGAGTCTCAGGAAGTATGCAACCTCTAGCCGGGGGCAGTTTCAACACGTCCTGATTTGTTCCCACAGGGAAAGGTGAAGTGTTTCAAGAATGGAACAGCCATTCAAATCACAAAGGAAAATGATGTAAGGCCAACAGATGATGAATAAAACCTTCTTGATATCTTACATCCAGTACAGCAAGAAGTATACAGGGTAACATATTTGAACAATCTATGAAAGAAATAGTATAGGGTTTACAGTGGTTAAGGGCAATGGCTGCTTTTGTAGGAGCCAGGTTCAGTTCCCAGCACCTATAGAATAACCATCTGTAACTTCAGTTTCAGGGACTCTAGTGTCCACTTCTTACCGCTTCAGGCACCAACCAAGCACAAGCACATAGTATATACAGGCAGGAACTCACATAAACACATATAATAAAATGAATTTTCAAAAAGAAAGAGTACAATCAGTTGAAATTATAGCTAGCTATATATTCACATAGTTTAAATTTATATCATTCTCAAAATTATTTTTGTGTTTATGGCCCAAAGCTCACTTTCCTTTTCAGTGAGAGGCTGGAGTGGAGGAGTGAGACAGACACGTGGGCATGGTCATGCACCCTTCTGCACACTCACCTCTTGTTTCCACAGCTTGAATGCATTTTCTCACGAAGTTGAACCCTGCTTCGTTTAAGTACACTGCAAGTGAGAGACACCCTAATTAAGATCTGATGTGCAACTTGCCTTCCCCCTTCAGCTGGCTCTGCTCCGTGCCTTCGTGGATTTTACCAGTGCATTTATCAAATACCTTAGTACAGCAGGGAGGCTCACAGTCACTTCATCAAGCTGCATGCTAGAAAGAACAGAGCACTCTCCGAAGTGTTGAGAGCCTCCATTTTTCCTGCAGGCAGCATCCCCACATCTGGGTAAATTCTTTTGGTGTATGGAAAGTAATAGTAAGGCCTTTCATGTAGTCATTTTTTCCCATGTGATTGGGGATGCCTTTCTGTATATATGTTTCTCTTATTGGTTGATAAATAAACAACTGCATTTTATTGTTTTATTCATCAACCAGTAAGAGAAACATATATACAGAAGAACATCCCCCATCCCGTGTATCTATGACAACACCCTGAGTCTCTTAACATAGTGCATCAGGTTGCTGAAAATTGTACTTCTCTTTGCTGTAATGTCTGGTGCTCTGTTTTAACTTAGATGTCTGGATTTTAAGCCCAGTGTTCTTTTAAGTACATACTAACACTCAAAATAACTCAGACATGCTCAGTCCATGTGTTGGCAGCTCCCCTATCTCTGGGGCTGAAGTAGAAATTAGCAAGTGATTTTTCATTCTCTGCTAGACCTCTGTAAATCATCCTGAATTTGATCTCTGAGACCCACAAGGAAAAAACAGAGAATCAACACCTCTGACCTTCACACAAGCACTATGGCACACATGCCCACCAACATTAAAACACCCACCCACTCACACAATCAATAACATAATAAATACATTTGCTTTAGTTTTTTAAGTTTTGGAGTTAAAACCACATTAGATTAATTACATAAAGAAGATATTTAAAAAGGCCAAGTACCACCCAGAGAACACACTTGAGAAGTCTTTATATTGTAATAATTTTCATCATGTGGTAGGGATGCATCTACCCCATGATATTTCAAAACACTAATAAACAAATAGAATTAAAAACCTTCTACCAATTCTAAACTGGTGGTTAATTTTTAAAAATTGGGCAATTGAGTACGTTGTTCAGCCTGTCAATAAAACTGGGCAGAAGGAAGAAGGAATCTCCAAGTGTTTTCAATAAGACTGTCCTCTAACACATAGAACAAAGAGCACAGTGTTGGATAAAATAGAATTGCCTTTTACATATTCATTTTGAGTAAAATAAGCAATAGACAGACTGTATCTCAAAGTCAGACTGAGATAGTTAGAAATAGTGTCCTGGTGTATTCTAATACACTTAGGGCAGGTGCCTTGTGTAGAACAAAAGTCTACAAGGTCAATCTCTGGCTCCTAAACTATTCCAAGGATCCTGCATTAGCTTTCTCCCCACAGGTTAATGCCTGATTATTAGTCAGTTCAGGGTGTGGAGAAAACAACCAGGAATTTGTTCATTGCCTTTGACTGTGGACACTTTGCTTGCCTCAAAGAGCTGGTTCCACGAAGCTGAGATGATACCGAGCATTGACTGGAGCCAGGCAGACCCATAGGCTCCTCTGAGCCCTGGAATCATGTGCTGTGACCTGGAGCATGTCCACTGACTTTTATGAATGAGACCTGCCACCTATAAAATGTGAGAAGTGGCACACAGTAGCCACACCTGTCATCCCAGCAGTAAAGAGGCTGGGGGTGGAGGAAGTAGAGTTTAAGGACAGCTTGGGCTACACTGTGAGACTGTGTTAGAAAAGAAACTAGTAGCAACAACAAAACAAAACAGCAACAAGAGAGCCCAGGGAAATGTATACAAAAGCACCCACCTCTTAAGTCAGTGTTATGGACAGAAAACAGAAAACCAGCTCAATGAAACCGGCTTCTAAGCAGAAGAGGAAGGTGATGCTTACTCTTCCATATAAAACTTAGGTTACTAGGAGCTGGGAAGAGATATGACTCAGTAGTTACAGGGTTTGCATTGTCAGCATAACAACTGGAGTTCAGATCCACAGAAGGCAAAAAAGAAAAAATACCAGAACCCTGTGGCTCACCTGTAATCGCAACCTCAGAAGACCCACACAGACCCTCCCAGGCTAAGATGGCCAGTGAGACTAGCCATGCTGGTGAGCTCTGGATTTGATTGTGAGACCCTGACTCAATGAGTCACCTGCAAGAGTAATGGATGACGATTCCAGACATCAGCCCCATTGGTGCCAAAGTGAGCCAGCACTCGTGTGCAAAAACATTCAGACAGTTGTTCATACACCACTCACAGATAAAAACAGAAGAAAATATTTGCTACTTGGCATGGCTTATCTCTCTGTTTTCTCTTTGACAAACAAGTATGGTAATCTCTTCCTCATAGGAAGAACTACTAAAAATGAGTTAAAGTAACATTTGGAAAGCTACACACAGGGTTTTAAATAGAGTAGGCGCTGTGTACTCACACCTGTTGTTGACTGTACTATAATGTAAACCACCAGGTATGAATGTATATGTGTATGTGTGTTTCATGGATTGGGCCTTCTTTATTCTTTGGGAATATCTGAATATCTGAAGCAGCTTTTGCTTGAAGAACTGTCAACTAGTTGCGCCATTTTTTTTTTAGCATATTGTATTACTAGATAATAAAAAAACAATTTAGGGCCAGAGCAATGATTTGCCCCTTTGAACAGACATAGCTCCATACACAGTGCTGAAGTCTCATGAACACAGGAGACTGCTGAGAAGATACATTAAGAAATGCCCAATGGGTTTGTCAGACTTCAGTAAATCACAGTGATCGAATGCAGTGTGTCACTGAGTTGAACAGACTGTGAGCACTGTGGCTACTCTTTACATATATTTCCTGCCCTATTCTTCACGAAGGAAGGCAGTGTTTCTTAGCTTCTTGAAGACTGGTTATGGTCATGTGATCAATGCTATCCAATGAGATGAAACGGAAGTGATCCTATGCCACTTCCTCGAAGCTTACCATTTCCTCTTGCTACTGGCATAAGATCAACATGACCCAAAAGGAGGTCACCCTGTGAACTTGAGTTTCAGAGTAGAAGCAAGCCTCTGAGGACCTGTGTGGACATGCACTATGAACCTGCAGTATCCTTTGCTGCCGCAGCCTCTGGGGCCTGAGGGTCAGCGTCAGCACACTGTGTCCTGTCCAAATCTTATTCAATTATGTGCAATTTAAGTGATTTTTGCTGTGGTGACACAGACTCAAGGAAATAAACTCAACTGAACAAAAGCAGTGTTCATAAAGAGGAAAACAAGCCCCTGTAGAATCATCTCTTGGCAGTGCATGTTCACAAAGGTCTGTTCAATAGTGCTTACACTAGAATACCCAGCATTCTCTGCTGTGATGTGCTTTACACAGTTTGCCTCCAGGTGACATGATGTAAGATATGGTGACATTTATACTCACAGAGCATCAATTTTTAGGAAATTCATGTAATGGAAAATGAACCATTTTCTAAAGTTATGAGAGGATCATTATATTGCTTTCATTTGTGCTAAGAAAAATTCAGCTGAAGTAGTGTTGTTTTTAATAGCTGAAAAAGATAAACCATTTACCCCTTAACTTCAGAACAGGCATTCTTGGAAAGGATTATTATAAGTCAAATAACACCATTAAAAGGGTGTGCATGAGCTGGGGAGATGGCAGTGAGTAGAACCCTTGCCATGCAAGCTTCAAGTCTGGACCTCCAGAACTTATATGGGGTTAGATTTGGTAGCATGCACCTATCATCCTGACACTCAATGGTAAGATGGGAGCCACTGAAAGGAGATGTCCTTGAATCCCAGGGGGCTAGGTCACCTGGTGGACCTGGCTGCAAATAGGAGGCCTTCTCTCTATTACAGTGGAAGGTGAAACAAACACCAAGGCTGTGCTATAACCTGCATACTATGCTGTGTCATGTGGGTACCCATGCTTCCACACAGAGAGTGTTTCTCCTAACTCTCCTCCAGCGGAAGAGAATGTACTCTTAGTGTGGGATAGAAAGAGAACTCATCCTACATGGTAGAAATATGAAGTTCTGGACGGGTGCTAGGTCTGCTTCAGAACAGGAGACAAAGATAAGCAACCAAGTGCTGATACTCCCCCTCCCCACTTCTTTACCATGTCTGCACCAGCACCTTCTTTGGTGGCTTATTCCCGGAGACCTCCTCATTCCCCACCCCTGCCTCTTCCACAGTCTGTGAACTCTCCCTACTTCTTCCCTTTTTTTAGAGAAGACCAGAGGAGTATTCAGAATCCAACTGCCACTAAATTCCCAGACCCTGAAATCCTACAGTATTAATGCCACTTGGCCTGAAGTTGTTTTATTTTTCGCGTGGAGATTTGTCTTAAGAGTGAATGATCAAACTTTCCTCTTTTAGTGAATTACAGAGCTTCATCTATAGCATGGAGAGCAAGTGTTGAATTGAGTGTGACTGCAAAGCAAGGGACTTGTCCCTGTTCAGAGTGTGCAAGGTTCTCTCGGCTCCACCAACACGCCACCCACTGTTCTATGGCATGTGCTCTAAACACTCCATTACAGACGTTTGGGGTCACTCTGGCTCTTAGCATCTTTGTTCCTAGACTTGCAGTGGAATTCAAAGTTAAGAGGTTTCCCTCTGGTTGCGTGGGAGGGACTGAACCACGCGAGGGGGAAGATACTAACTAGCATGGGTCAGAAGGGTCAGAACTCACTCACATGCTCTTTCTCGGTTCTCTGTCAGGAAATGCAAGTGGCTTTATTTGTGACTTACTCTGCAGAGCAAGTCAGAACGTAGGGAAGCTCATGTCTGCTTAAGTTTCTGTTCCTTTAAAAGTATTCCTTAAGTCAAAATCTGAGAAGTGTTCATGCAAAACTTTTAAAGGAAGATGAGAACAGGGACTTACTTTCTTCTTTCTTGCTAATTATGGCAGGCAGTGTGTAAATCTAGAAAACAAAGGATGTCAGTTAGTTACTGCGGTTAATGGTCCATCAATAAGATTGGCAAGGTGATGCTTACATTGAAACAAAAACTGTGGTCCTTGGCTCAAGGTCCAGAACTGTTTTCAGGGTGCAGCCATCCATCCAGCTGGTCCACTGACCCCTACTATGATCCATCCTTGATGAACCAGCTGGCGCTAAGCTCTGCCCTTTACCATCTGACTTGTGCTTTTCACTCTCTTTCCTGACTCGCACTTAAGGCATTTTCTTCTGGAAGTTTCTCTCACAGTGAGGTTCATCCGGCTTTTCTCCTGCATGGGTCTTGTTTTCTCTAGGCATGGTCTCGATTGAATTGCATAAAAAACAACCCAGAATGGTTAAGAAGCAAGGACTTCTTAACCATTTGTGAAGAGTTCAAAATTTTAAAAAAATCTACTGCTGATTGATGTTCTTGATTTTTCATTGATTGACTTTATAGAAATAGAAAATAATCAACAGAGAAACAGATCTTTTCACTAAGTAGTGTGATCTATGTTAAGATCCTATCCTTGTGTACTCAGATTATCCTGGGCTCATCTGTCTGTGGCCTGAAACAGGGTTTGAGGGAGGGTCTCAGAGAGCATGCTATGCTAAGCACCATTGCTCAGGCATTTAGTTTGGACTGTTCATGGGTTCTCTGCCACCAATGGTACCTTCTTTAGTGATGGGACAGAACCTCCTGTTTATTCTATGTGCTCTCATTCTACAGACCCAGGAACAGTGTTCAGAAAGAAAGCAAACAACAGTTAATGACCTCTCTCTTTCCTGGATAAACATCCCTGGTGTTTGTGAATAAATTACCACACAGACATCAAAATGATTATTACAAACAGGATGTGTTCCAAATGGGAAATGTCTCCCGTCCACTGCTTTCTTAAGCGTCATTTTTCAAATGGTCTGGACCAGAGGACGACTCCATACATACTCTTAATAGTAACTCAATAAAATGATGCAAGAAATGCAGTCAAATTAATGATTTAAGTAATTTTAGGATTGTACGTTAGTCTTGGAAATCTCTCAGAAAAACAAATTAGAGTAGGATTACATGCCAGTGGCTGAGTGACCCCAGGAAAGCAGGATGGGCCATTGCCATCTGATGTGTGACTCTACTGTCCCCAGTTATATTATATACGCATAGAAAGCACATGTAGAGGTACTCTGCGAGTTTCAGAGTGAAACACAAATGAGAGATGAAGTCAGTCTCTTACCGGTTCTTTTCCATCCATAGCCTCCAGCCAGAGTTTCCGGTTAGCTTCTGAGAATGCCTGTAGTGTAATGATGCCATGCCTATCGACAGACAGACAGACAGACACTCTGAATGTGAAATTCATTCCATTGAGCCCTTCAGAGTATAAATTTTCAAGCACTTGGTTAATTATAAAGTCAGGATTTGGAAAAGAAAAAAAGGTTAAAAGATCAAAAGCAATGAAGAAAAGTGGAAATAGAAAGCTAGAAAGTTTTTTTCTACAGGTATCTTTCAGAAAAGTCACTGTACACACTTACACATAACACATACATACATACACTCACACATACACACACACATACATATACTCAAACATACATGCACACATACACATGTACACACACACTCACACGGACACACACAGATATACCTATATATGCATTCATGCACAGAAACACACATGCATGTACATATACACATACACACACATGCGCAGAAACACACATGAACACATACACTCACACACATCTACATATACAGAAACACACATATACATTCACACACACCTACATGCACAGAAATACATATGCACACACATATACACTCACACACATACAAACATGCATACACACATGAACAAATACATCACACACAGGTTTTAAATTTAAGTGATAGCAGGTAAGTGAGAAGGTGTAAGGCATAAGGCTCTCTGAAGGAGATGGTTGCTGATTTTCCAGGCTGCCTGATGTTCCATAGTGAGGACCAGCTAGTCACTAACAATACTGGTGTGTGAAGCCTCAGCTCAACAATCCAATGATTAAATACTCAGTGTTTCTCTGCACCACGATCACAGCATTAAAATGAATTTTCTGAAAATAATTCTCAAGTATGTGGGCAGGGGTATATTTGCACTGGGGAGGCTGAGGTTGGAGAGAATCTCAAACCACAGCCAGCTTGGTTGACACAACCAGACTGACTACAAAGTGAGAGCCTCTCTCCATAAACAGTGCTCCCAAATTCCTTCCATGCAGTCACACTGAAATAGTTCTTAAGGGTATTACCATATGAACGATGTAAGGGTAATGTGTAATGCCATTCAGATTATCTCATATAAAAGAACTGATATAGTCAGCCTGGAAATTTTAAGGCTCCGCAAACCCTGGGAAATTTTTTTATTACTAATAAGAAATTATTAAAAATTTGGAATAGCATAAGCTGACAACAAATTACTTTTATTTCTTCTGTAGATAGGAAAAATAGCTCATTAGAATGATAAGAAAGGGAAATTGTATATAAAGGCCCAGATAATCTGACATGATTTATTTCGTGTCTCTGGAACTAGTTCTATCTACTACAAGCTATAGTTCAAATTTGTGATCCTCCTGCCTCAGCCTCTCAAGTTTTGAGATTACAGGTGCATGCTGTCATGACCAACTTTGCTGTAGAGTTCTAAATCAATGCCAACATATCAATGATGGAATTAGTAAAAACTGTTGACATTTGTTGGATGCTTATATTTTGTGCTGGGACTGGTGTTTATAAGAACACTTTATTATCTCATTTAACCTTCAGGAAACCCTGGAGGTGTAGACTTATTTTCCTATTTTATAACAAAAGTATAACTAGAAAGTGTGGAAATATAACAGTGCCATGAACACAGTAGTAGGTCTCTAGAGGCACTGAGTTTGGACAGCTGTGGAGTTTGTAGTATTCCTTCTGGAGTCTTCTTATTCCTTGGTAGCAAGACCATCAGGCTCCCGATGACGATGAAAAATGCTTGTCCTGAAGCCAGTGAATGACACTGTGGGCTTTGCTCCCTTTGTGGGGACACAGACTGTTCCACCCTCTACTCTAACAAGCCAATGATGTCAACTCTCCAGATTCTTTGATACGACTTTTTCCCAGCATAAGGGCTCACATTTCTTATTTAAATGGAAAGGTATTGGATAAATGTGTGAAAGAGTGATGTGAACATGCTGATGTCCTCTTTATAAACACTTCATTGTCTCATGTTGTGTTTGCTGAACTTAGAATCAAGTAACAACCACAAAGTGCAAGGTAACACTCAGACCTTTCGACCACTTCTATGTCAAAGCAGAAGCGTTTGTCAATGGAATCTGTCTTTCGTCGGATACATGACTTTAATTTAAACATTTCCGGTGAGCCAGTAAGGAGTCCATTCTGAAAAAAACAAAGATACAAGGGAATGAATTGAAGGGCACTGGTTTGAAGTTGCCACCTGAAAGTGTTAACTTGAAGATAAGTCATTGCATAAAGGGTTAACTTCCTCTGCTGTGCAATCCTCCCTGCTCATTAACAACATACCGAATCATTCATTATTTAATCTCATGTCTTTTATCGCAAAGCACTCTGTGACAGGACTTCCCTTGAACACATACGATCTGACAGGAACAGATACTTACAGTGTGCATGTTCTTAGGACACAGACTTAGGTATGATATTACAGTCACTGAACCTCACAGTTGCACGTGCAGTACATGTGTTAGAAGGCTGGCCTATTTCTCCATCAAAAATCCCCTATAATAAAAAGGTAAAAAGTTCCCCAGGTAGTAAAAGGTTGGTATGTATTTTTGTACTGGCGTCTACACAGTAGCTATCTCCAAGTCCCAAAAGATCCTGCAGAATAAAGAGGCTCACACTGGCTGTGCTGCTCATGCCAGTATCCCAATAATGAAGCTCACATTGGCATACCTGACTCTAAGGAGCCCCTTCTACATGGGAGATGCCTAGCTACATCAGAGTTAGCTTAATGTCTGTTAAACCTGCTTGGCTGCAACCTCTGTGATTGGTCCGTTTGCATTATTAACACCCCACCTGGCTCACAAGTTGAATTTCTGGCAATCACTACTCGAAGTTCTTGGCAACTCTGCAGGTGATGCTATCCACAGGCTTTTCCTCTGCTATGTTCCCATTTTTTTTACATCTGTCTTTCACCTTGAATTATTAGGCTCTGGTGGATGCCTGAGCACAATAAGTTTCAGCTAACACATCCTAATGTTTCTAGTTTCCCTCATTTACCCCTGCCTCACCCTACATTACAAACTGCCTAGGTGACTCATTTATTTTCTAGAAACAACTTCCTCATCTGTTAAAATAAGGCTGCAACAAATTATCTTTAGTATAAAACCCACCTCCAGACTTAGATCTTAATGCATGACTGAATTCTATAATTCACAACATCAGTCATTGTCCATGTTGGTAAGTTAAACAAAAAATAAAGACAGGGGGATAAGGAGACACAGAGGAAAAGAGGGAGGGAGGGAGGGAGAGAGGGAAGAAGAAAGAAAGGAAGACAGAGTGAGTTACACTCTGTATGAAATGAAGTCTGGACCATTTCATCAAATCTGGTGCGTTATATTCTAGCCATGAGATGCATTTATCAACACATTTACTTTTGTGGTAAGTGAACCTTGATTGGTTTTCTTTGAGAAATTTTTAGCCAGCATTTTGGTATGTGGGTTCCTAGGCTGTTAGAGGCAAGGGCACACACAAGGGCAGCCGTAGTGTCACCAGTTGGGACGGGATACAGAATCCCTGAGGGAAGCTGGGCCCAGCCACTGGCAGTTCTTTCCTTGGTTGCTAGTCAACCCATAACACAGATCCCTACTTGTGAAATAAGAGATGTAAGAGGGTACCTCAGTCTTCTTCTGAAGGATCCCTATCTGTAATCAACCAATTTATAAATACACAATAGTCCCAGTTACAGAAAAACACTGCCCATTCATTTTGATATCATTAAGGTCACTAAACTTTTTTTTAAATGAAATTTGCAGTTATTAAAGTGTGTGACATTACTAGGGACAGGAAGCACAGGCAACCTTTAACTCCCATTCCTTAAATTACAAGCTGAATTTGAAAAGGAGAAAGCTCACTCACCATCTTCCCACTGGCTTTTACTTCCGAGACACTCATTGTGAACATTTTGCTTCCTTTGTCATAAGTGCAGTAATGTTTAATCCATGTGAACCCCAATGGTCCTAATGGAGGAGACAAGAGACACTTCAACCTTAGATACCCAATCTGTCCCTAAGAGTGTGCATGAGCACACTGGAGAGTGTGCATACATCACTGTAGCTGTAGCATTCACCGACAGGATGGCCAATATGAATGAAGGTGACAGAGGACAGCCTCAAGGAATCAAACAAATGTCTTTACTCAAGCTCTTCTCAGACGATCTGGAAATCCATGAGGGAGTTGCCTAAATCTTGTCTATAAATATGGGATCTGGTAAGCACATCCAATCAACCATGGACAGAAAATATTTGTAAAATCAATCACACTGACAATGAACATATGTCACTATTTTTGGAGATGAGGTCTTGCTTTGAAGTTCAGACCATTTGCAAACTCACCATGTCACCAAGGCCAGTCTTGAACTCAAGATCCTCCTGTCTTAAGCTTCCGAGGTCTGGAGAATCACACACACACACACACACACACACACACACACACACACACACACACACACACACACACGGGCCCCCATTCTAGGCAGCTGATGAGAATGTGTTTAATACTGAGCATGGCCAGACATACACCCTCACTCAGTGAACACTTGACAAATGAGCTAACGGTGGATGATCATCTACTCTGACTTCACTGATCTTGGAATCACTTCCTTTGTGTTGCCATGGGAGAAATAAGCCCATGGAGGTGGGGGGAGATGGCAAGCAGAGGGTAGGTGCTGGGGAGCACCAGACTTGGTGCTCCAATTCTCAAACAGTATTGCTTATGAGTCAGAGGCAAGAGGAGAGGTTCAAAGTCACTGTTAGTTACATGGCAAGGCCAGGGCCACTTGGGCTACAGGAAACCTTGTCTTTTTAAAAAATCCAAATGTTCTTAAAATAATTCCCCTATTCATATTATTTACATTAAAGAAAATATGTCTATTAATAATGCTGTTTTGTTCCCCCCCAAAGCACTGCCCCCTTTCTCATAGCACAGAACATCACGTTATGGACCAGTGGGTATTGTCTGTGAGAACTTGATGCTCCTGAATCTGCAGTGGGGTGTATCCTTCCTGCCTTTCACTGACAAAGTACAAGAGCTTGCATTTACCCAGAGAATCCCAGTGTCCTGAGTCCAGATGCTATGAGTGGGTTGGGAAGAGAATTTAGAACTCCTTTCCTCCAAGCTTCTTCAGCTAGTGCCCACCCACTTAACACAGAACTAGTGTTCCACCCACTGAGCACAGACCCACCTCTGTGCAAAATGTGACGGCTGGCTTAGTTTCAGAACCCTGCACTCAAAACCAAGCATCTAAAACAGAAAGGAGCTCCTTGAGACAGTGTTTCTTTTTTTTTTTCTTTTTTTTTTTTTTTTTTTTTTTTTTTGTTAATAGTAGTATCCTTGTGTCAGCTTTGATACACTACTCCAGATCTTAAGATGATCTTAAGATGAACATACACTTTGCAATCACAGGGGATTATAGCCATTAACTCCAGTCTGTTCCAGAACCTCTTCATGTTACAGTACTTGACAATGCTTGATACTCTGTGTCAAGCAATGTGGAACACTTACCAGCTGCGAGCTGATGAGTGGGGCATGGCTGATGCTAACCGGCAGTGACTTCATTACTTAGGTAGTGATGTATGAGGTAGGCTCAGCTGGTGCTTTAAAATGAACCTGCCACCATGCTCTAATGATATTTTAGGCCGAAAATGTCCCCCCCCCGACTCCTCTTAAATTTGAAACCTACTGCACCCCATGGTGACCTTTGCTGTCCATTCTGTAGACCACCCCCCCCCGGCTTTTTGTCCTTTAAAGCTTGCTGACAGCTGTGTGGGAAATGGTCTTAGATAACCCCCTTAATGTATCTAAAAAATTAAATTTATCACAACTTCAAAGCTGCCAAACAAAAGACCAGCTGTCCTGCCCAGTGACCATAGCAAGCTGTGACAGGTATTGTCTCATTCATGAACACACACCCTTACCTCAGAGCCTTCAAGTTAGACATTATACAAAAGGGCATTACACATCTAAGACAAGAAAGCCTGCCAGCTATGCAGGCATTAGGTGCTCTTTCTAAAGAGATTACTACTCTAAATTGTTTTTTATTATTTTATTTCTGACAAAAAAGTTGTCTTCCTATAACATATTCTGATCATGGTTTACTTTTCCTGATATTTCCCCTAGATCATCCCACCTCTCCATTTCCACACTTTCTCTCTCTTAAAAAGACAAATAAATAAAAAGCAAACAAGAATAAAACAGGACAAATAAACTAGCAAAAAAAAGAGCATAAGAAATATAGACACACAGACAGACAGACAGAAACACATACCATAAAAACTTAAGCTCACAAATCATAATACAGAAGTAGAAGGCCAGTAAGATTAGCTGGCCACCTACTGCTTGGCATGAGGCCTTATGAGTAGCTTGTAGGTCTGGTGAGATTCATTGGAGAAACTAATTTTTCATCTGCAATCAACTGAAGGTAGCTTATTGGTTAGAAATGGGAGCTTGCGTCTGCTTTCCCATCTCAGCACTGGGACCCAGTCTGGTTTGGACCAGTGCAAGCCTGTGCATGTTGCCACAGGACCTGTGAGTTCATATGTGCATTAGTCCTGCTGTGTTTCCTGGTGTCTTTCATGCCCACTGGCTCTTATAATCTTTCTACCTCCTATTCCCATAGTTCTGTAAGCTCTGGGGATGGATCCTGTTTTCTTTGCCAGTGTGTGAGTCTGTTTCTTTTTATTGGGTAATTGGGACCATTAGTACTGAGAGTTACCAATGATCAGTATTTATTGATTCCTGATATTTTGTTGTTATGCTGTGGGCTTCCTCCCTCTTTTGATTTGCTGGTGTGTGGTTATTTATTCTTTATGTTTTCTTGGGTATGGTTACCTTGTTGAGATTGAAGTTTTCCTTCTAGTGCCTTCTGTAGAGCTGAATTGGTAGACAGATGATGTTTATATTTGATTGTGTCTTGGGATGATTTTATCTCTCCATCTTCTGGCTCTTCTAGCTTTTAGCATTTCCTCTGAGAAGCCAGGGGTTATTCTAATGGGTCTGTTTTATATATAACTTTGTCTTTATCCTTTATAGCTTTTAATACTTTTTCTTTGTTCTGTATGTCTAGCATTTTGTTTATTGTATCTGAGGGTTCTTTCTTTTCTGGTCTTCTATATTCATCTTGAATTATGATAGATACTCCTTCTTAAGGTTAAGAAGATTTTCTTCTACAAGGTTGTTGAAAATACTTCCTGTGCCTCTGACCAGTGTTTCTTCCCCTTCCTCTATTCCTATAATTCATAAATTTGTCTTTTCATTGTGTCCTAGATTTCCTGGATGTGTTGTGTTTGAATAATTTTTTGTTATTTTATTTTATTTTTAGATTTAACATTTTCTATTTTCTTTGACCAAGTTAACCATTTCTTTTATCTGGTTTTCAACACCGAGATTCTCTCTTCCTTGTCTTGTACTCCATTTGTGAGGCTTACTTTTGAGGTTTGTTATTTATTTTTTACCTCCTAAACTTTTCATTTTAAATTTTGGTTTCCTTTTGTGACTCTATTTCTACTTTCATGTCCTGAATGTATTTCATCATTTTATTCTGTGCGTGTGTGTGTGTGTGTGTGTGTGTGTGTGTGTGTGTGTGTGTGTGTGTGTGTGTTCAAAGACTTCATTAAGGTATTCATCCTTGAACATGGTCATAATTACTATTTTGAAGTCCTCATCTCTGCACAGGTCTAGCCTGGGCTAAAATGGTGGAGATAAAGGAGAGATATGAGCCAAAGGGCTTTAAAAAGACAGAGCAGACATATTAGATCCCATGATGCAGAGAGAGGTCCAAGAATTAAAGATGGCCTGAAGGTTTGTAGACTGAGAATGCCATTAAAATAAATTAAATGACCTCAGAAAAAAAAGTCAGTACCACAGAGTTTCTGAACAACACTTAGGAAAATCAGATGGCTTGCAATAAGATACAGAAGTCAAATGAGAAAATCATGCACTGCCATTCAGTCAGGTCCCAATGTTACATGATTAAAAGGTCATGTTTCATAGACTGGACCCTACACATCACACTGCTCAGGGATGGATCAGCAAGCCATGGCCCCACCCAGTAGATGGGCTGCTAGTCAGTAACTGAATACAAAAGATTTGGAGAGTACTGTACTGTCAAGATAACTTTTGTAAATAACCCAAAGCCTTTTCTGTTTAGAATATGCAACAAAGAAAAAAAAAGGCAAAATTCAAACAAATTTGTTTTGACTTTGATGGATATTGTTTGTTTTGGTTTTGTTTGTTTTGCTTTGAAAAAGAGGGAGAGAGAAGGGTAGAATACAAAGGTGTGAAGTTGAGTGGATAGAGAGGGAAGTGAGGACAATTTGGGTAAGAGGTGGTGGAAGGAGAAAACATGATCAGAATATAGGATATGGAAAATTACTTTAAAATCCAAAATAAACGGTATGTGTGCAAGGATCTTGGCAACTATCCATTCTCTAATGGGAAACCATAAAATAAAATATCAGGCCAGATCCGATCTTAGTTCTGATTTGGAGACACATCTCCAGTCATGTCTACAGGGTACTTGTTACCTAGTGTCCCTTTGGTTAAATCCACACTCAGTACATACATGAACTCCTCTAAAACAGCCCTCACACTGATACTTCAAATCTGAGAAATTGAATAAATATCTTCAAGTGTTATGATGCCCCAAGACAAATATACACATCATGTTATGGGAACCAGTGGATTGATCCTTTCTGTACACTAGAGACTCAAAGTTATTTTATTGTACTCTAATTACAAAATAGCTGGAAAGTCATCAGGATTTATCACCTCAGGCCTGAAAAGTGCAAACAGTTAATGAGAAAGACAGACCTAGCACCTCAGCTGAGCCTACATTCCCTATCCAGCTAGACTACATAGTAACTCATACTAGCCAAGTCTGTCAATCAAATTAGTATGTGCTTGCATGCTGCTATCCAACAGCTGAGCACAACCTGGGCATCTCAGACACAATTTTCATCAGCATGTTATTGACCATGTCACACACAGATGTACATCTAATACCTTTATAGTCAATACTGTAGCTCTGGTTTCCCCATCACAAACACTTCAACTACATTATTTTGCCAACTAAACGCTAGCATGAACACTTTGTAGCAGGCTCCTCTGAGTATCTTACAGTGTCAAAGGACAAGAAAAAGACGAGAAGCAAGAGCAACGTGTTCAGAGCTTTGGTAGCGGTTTCTCATTGCTGCAACCTACAAACATGCAGTTTTCTACTTTGCAAAAGCATAAGAATGGCACTTTAGGGAACATCTGAGTTGAAACTGAGTTGATTTAGCTAAAATGGTCAAGTGGCCTCATTCAATGACATTAGTCATGTATGGATGGGTCATACTAATTTTGTGGGAAAACAATGTGAGCATGAGGCTGCTATGGCAGTGCTCTGTCGGGTCTGTTGTTGTTTCTCACCTTAGGAAGTATAGAGTGTGATGAGACATAATTGGCGGATTTACTTCTGAAAGCAAGCCAGAACCCAGAATTTAATTCAATGATGCTTAAGAGAAAAAAACTAGCAGTACAATCATCAGAGTGATTCGTCCTGACTAGGGCTTTGATTTTCTATTTTCTATGGAACTTTAAGTTCAGATGGGGCACCACAATTAAATTCTCCATTTGAACTTAGTATTGTTTTCATCAAAGAGCCTGTGCTACAATTTGAAATTCTTCCTCACTTGGTAGTGGTGGAAAGACTATGGTCTTAAATTCTGTACAGAAATTCAGTTTTCCTTGTGAAGCCATAGTGATGCTTTGAAGTAAGTAACAAAGGTGTGTGGTGCAGACACACATGCTGAATACAGTACATAACCACTCCGGGGCCACACAGACATCTCAGTAGGTAAAAGTGTCTGCCGTCAAGGCTTACAACCTGAGTTCAAACCCTGGAACCAGGATGGTGGAAGCAGAGCTCACAAGCTGTATTCTGACCTGTATGTGGTGTACAGGCAGGCATGCGAGCATGCACACAGGCATGCACACACAAGCACGCATGCACGCACGCACGCACACACACACAAGCACACTTACTTTTAAAGAGGGGGTAGGGTAACAAGAGGTGTGTAGGGTAATAAGAGGGGGTAAGGTAATGGTTTGGGGGTCAAAGTATTTGCAAATGCAAACAGGAAGCCCTGATTTTGGATCTCCAGGGCCCAGGTGAAATACCAGGAAGATGTAGCCCTCATAGAGTTCTAGCCTGAGAAGGCAGAGATAGTGAGTCATCCACAGAGAAAGCTGCCTGTGGTGGCTATTCTTGGTTGTCAATTTCATTGCATTTGGAATTAACTAAAACCCAAATTTCAGGGTGCACCTGTGAGGGATTTTCCCTGATTGATCATTACAGGCTGGAAGACCCACCTTAAATCTGGACCATATAAAGGTGGTGGCAGTCTACATAAAGGACATGGAAGAAGGAGACTTGTTCTCTTTTCCGGCTTGCCCAACTCTCACTGGCAAGTTCATTCGCTCACTGTTTTAGAGCCTATTTCATTGGGATTCCAATACATGCTGAAGAGCAGCTGAGACATCTAGCCTTGTGGCCTGAATAGCTATAGAACTCTTGAACTTTCCATTGGGGATCAGCCATTGTTGGAACAGTTGGGCCACAGCCTGTAAGTCACTCTAATACATCCACCAGTCCTGTTCCTCTAGAACCCCGACTAATACACTGGCTAGTAGACCAGCCCCATTGGAGAGCACTGGGCTTGACTGACAGACCCCATCTCAGTGAAAACGTGGGGTTATTTCTGGTATGAATCTCTACACACATGAGTGAATATGTGTGTGCAACCATATGTATGTGTTCACACACATGCAAACATGTATGTACACACATGGATCCCACACATGGAAAATGGAAAAGAAAGTTCCTGGGACTCACTTTTCTCCTGGACGTAGAGATAACCCTCCATGGTCCACTGGCTAGGTGGCCTATAATCCTGGTTGGCAGATTTCATCCTCTGCATCAGTCTCTCTACCTCTTGTCGAGTACTTTCAAAGTTATTCCTTGTCTGAAGGAAAGAGACAACAAACACGCTCAGCATTTACACCAGGTTTGAGGAACTTTCAAGCTGTAGTCTTAGAACTGCCAAAAGCTATCAGGGTAACCTTGACCCTTTTGGCTCTGTTCGACATAAAAGGGCTCTGTTGTGCTGAACTGTGTGTCTGCTTTGAGCCACTTTAGTGGAAACACTCCCAATGACTGTCTACACTCTTCTCCGACTCTCCTTGTGATTGTGTAAGAGACTTTCTACCTTCATGCTCCTGGGTGAGTTATAGCAACTGAAATCATTGAGCTTTGGATAGATAAGATTGAAAATAGATATGTAAGGCCTTAATCTCTTTTGAGCAAGAAGAAAAAAAATGCCTATGATATCTGTGACAAAGAACAACCAAAAAAGAAAATCCCCTCGTGTCCCAAAGGCTTGTTTTAATTTTTATAACAGGAGATGTCATTCTGTAAATATGTTTCTCTTCTTGGTTAATGAATAAAGCACTGTTGGCCAATAGGAAAGGAAGATAGGAGGGACTAGGAGGCCAAGAGGAATGAGGAAGTAGTAAGGAGGAGTCATCATGGGGAGACAGGAGAGGTAAAAAGCCAGCCCTTCTGGCTGGTAAGATGAGACCATGTGGCAGTACTTAGATAATAGAAATGGGTTGATTATTAAGACAGAGCTAGCCTATAAGAAATTAGTAACTGGCCAACAGCACTGTATGAAATACAGAGTCTCTGCGTGTTATTGCGGGCTGGCGTGGCGGTGGGCAGGACCAGCAGGGAAAAACTTACTTGTTACAAATGGTGCCCAACATGGCTAATAAGAACTTCCATTTAAAACTTAACAAAAAACTTTTTTTTTTTTTTTTTTAAAAAAAAATAAGGGATGGGGGTTAAAAACAAAAGAACAAAGACTTCTTGCTAACAGCATTTTTCTGGGTTGGACTCTGTTTTGTGAGAGACAAGCAAAGATTTGCGCAGCTCCTTTAAGGGAGGTTTCCTGATTCAGCATACATGGCAAAAACCCACATGGCTTTTAAGAAGCACTGCTAACAATTTATTGGTGTATATCAGAGCTGGCAATGGCAGTGACCACATCTCCTAGCCGGCAGCATGCTGCTGGATGGCTGCGTAGACCAAGGCGGTGAGCTCAGCTCTCAGTGCTGGTGGAAAAAGTACCCGCCGCCATCTTTGATAGACTGCGGCTAATACAGCTGTGGCTTTCATTTTAGCAATGTTGTTGTTTAGCAGATAAAAGACTGGTGGCCAGGAAAAAAAAAAAAGGATTTAAAGTAAAGACAGATTCACATTAAGAAAAAGTGCTAAAGGTTTACACTGTGTTCTAAAATATATGTAGGCTTGGGATAAAAAGGAATAAAAGATTTTAAAAGACAGAATGTAGCTGGGTGTGGTGACACACGCCTTTAATCCCAGCACTCGGGAAACAGAGCCAAGCAGATCTCTGTGATTTCAAAGTAAACCTGGTATGCAAAGTGAATTCCAGGACAGATAACAGTTACACAGATAAACCCTGTCTCAAAATATGTAAAAATAGAAATAGAAGAAATAGAGTAATAAAAAAGACACGTAAAGATGGAAAGCACAGAGAAACTTTGGATATTATACGCTATTCTGTTGTCTTTAAATTGACTGCTGAGTAGATAACAACTGTTTAAACAAATGCTGCTGGATTAATCCAATTTACATATTTTAAAAATGCTTTGACTTTAAAATTTAAGCCCAAGGACAAGTTACTGAGGAAAATAATTTCTATTTTTTGTTTTCACAGAAAATGAAAAGCTGTGGATTCCTTCTGGACTAACATGATTTAATCAAGCCAGATCCCCTGAAACAGCATCCTAGGTGATCCAACATTCAAAACAGTTGGGACAAAGCAGCCTTGCAGACTATAGCCAAGATTTCTATGTCTTCTTAGGATCCCCATGACAGCGCCACCTACCAGCAGGAAGAAGTTTGAAAAGAACGACATCCAAATTCCCAAATATTGTTTATAATTGTTTGTTTTCATTTAAATGGACTTGGTTATAAATGGTTAATGATCACAACCAATTCTTTTTAAAGGTAAAAAGAGGATTAAGGTATAGATATGAATACTTTGTTTTGGAATGGATTTTCATTTATTGATACAAATTTAAGGTCAATTTTGTGATTAAGTATATTTCTGCTCTTGCTTAGGTATTGTGTTTATATAGCTCATCTGGAAGGAAATATAATGTATAATGTAATACAGATTATAGATAATTACCTATTATAGTCAAAACTTAGAGTTAAGTTAGTTAGGTTTTCAAGCTACACAGAGATGCATTTAAGATGAATAGGCATTCGCCAAATCTTTCAAAGACCTACAAAATATGGCATTTAAAATGGTTTAGTGTTTTCTTGACAGTGAGGCACAACTGCTCCTGGCAACACCACCTGCGTCAGAAAGGAAAATGGACATTGAAGAATCTCATTACAAAGTTTGCTTTCAATATGGCAAGACTAGCCATATGGGCAAGATACTGTTCTTGTCTGGACTGTTTGACTTTATGCTGTATAAACTGGACATGCAGGACCCACAGGAAGGTGACTGCTGAAACAAGATGGACAGTGCTACAGGGTTCCTGCTTCATGCAAGAGTATGCCAGACAGTCTGCAGGACACAGAAAAAAGTGACTGAAAAACTGCCAATACAGATGGACAGTTTTCTGCTTTGCTGAGAAGTCTGCCAGATACACTATGGCCTATGGACTGAAGATGGAACATTACAGAAGAACTTTGGATGCCTGACCAGTCAAGTTGTCTCTGTCATTTCTAGAGTTTATATATTATCCTTCTGTGGTCTTTAAAGGAGTTGAAGACAGATAGTTATGGTTATAGTTTTTCTTACTTAGGTTTAAAGATAAGTTACATATAAGATTTTAGACTCACAAAGATAGGATAAATGAATATTTTCTTTAAGACTTACTAAATGTTAATGGGCTAATATTGTTAATTGTGATTCTTATTTGATAACTGTTGTGTGATATACTTTGCTATGTTAAGGTTAAAACCCTTCTTTTTATTTTAGAGAGAAAAGGAGATGATGAAAGATGCCATTCTGTAAATATGTTTCTTGTATTGTTAATGAATAAAGCACTGTTGGCTAATAGGAAAGGAAGATAGGAGGGACTAGGAGAGAAGGAGGATTAGAGGAAGTAGTAAGGAGGAGTCAACACGTAGAGACTGGAAAGAACAGAGGTCCAGGCCGCTCTCCGGTAAGATGAGACCACGTGGAAATACTTAGGTTAATAGAAATGGGTTAATCATTAAGACAGAGCTAGCAGATAAGAAACTAGTAACTGGCCAACAGAATTATGTCAAATACAGAGTCTGTGTGTGTTAATGTTCGCATGGCTGAGGGACAAGACCAGGGGGGAAAAAAACAACTCGTAACATTTTTTTTTATTTTTTAGAATTAAATAAAATCACTTTGCTGGGTGAACTCACAAATAAATATATCACATGAGTAGATTAAGGCAACCACTGAAATAAACTCAGTTCCAGAGTCTACATCTCAGTGAACTCTACAGTTGAGAGGCTTTGTTGAGAAGACATCACATGGTTTGGTTTCTGGAAGTACCAACAGTTGTTAGAAGAGTGGTGTAAAAGTATTCATAGGAAACTAAGTTCTTACTTCTTCTGAGAATAATAGTTCATACACTTGATAATAATGTGTATAAGTTGTAGAAAAAGAATAAGGTTTTCTCCAAAAGAATCTCTTTTACATTCAAAACACATCACCCTAACAAAGTATTTCTAAAACCATAAAAACCACAGCGTAGCCCCAGATCTCTCTATGGTCCACAAAAACAGAGAATTGAACCATAAAGTAGATTGGGGTCTTTTTCTGTGCACTATCTTGTTGTTTTTCTTTTTAAAACATTAAGAGTCATTTTTTTTTTTTTCTCAAGAGCTTCCTTTGTCCTATCCCAATTGTAGTAATTGTAGTTAATACAGAAAGAACTCATGAAAACTTTCTGGTGTCTGTAATTTTCCTTTTTAATTTTTACCTGAAGACAGATAACTGCTTTCCACATTGAAACAACAATGCAAATGAACTGAAGGTGAAACATTTCTGCTAGGGAATCTAAGTTGAGTAAAAGCTGAAACCCAAGCATGATTAAAAACATCCAATTGTCTAGTTCTTCCGGTACACACCAGCTTGATGATGTATTCACTAGACTCCATGGAGACGAGACCCAGCAAGCAGAAACACCTTTCACAGAGAATTGAGGGAAGGCTTCCTTAGTTATTACGACTAGAATGCTATGCACTGGGAATTTCAGTGACTGAAAACTCAACATCAGGGTGTCATTCTTCCCCAGGTTTGACAATGGCAGAAATGAACTAGCTAATGGTGGAGGTGTCACTATGTGTTCAGGGCCTGGGGGAACTAGAGGCTCTCACTAAATGCCCTGGTGGAAATGGACAGTTTGTGAGTGATGCTCACCTGATGTAGGAATTAAGACCTTGGCTAAGAATTCACTCCCCCCTCTGCCCTCAGGACAGGCAACTGTAACTGGAGGAAAACAAAAACATGTTTTCTAAGGAAAAATGCTCCTTTGGTTCCTGCAACCCTAAAAGCACCCTAACTGGTCCACGGAACCTGAGATGATTACCTGCCCCCTCCCCTTCCCCCTCCTCCATCTGGTGCCAGGATATATAAACCAGCCCCTGGAATAAAATAAAAGGAAAAAGGCCTCTTAACATCAATCAAGTGTCCTGTGTTGTCAATCCCAACACCCTTTGCAGAAACTTGGTACCCTTGTTGTGTAGGCGCGGCAACCTGACGTTCAACACAATGCTTTCAAATGCTTCCAACTGCATTAACTTCTTTGCAAGTAATCATCAGCACATGTCTAACATATGATTTCAGAGCTGCAGCCTTAGAACGTGAAGACGGGAACCTTGCATTTGAAAATGGAGATATACTGCTTTTTCAGCAAGTAAGACACCTGAAGCCCACCAGCCCCTCATGTGCTCCTGGCTTTGAGGAGTAACTCACAACTAAAAGGTGCACACATCATGGGTGCCTGTGATGTGTTGGTGTCTGTATATATTGTGAAATCATTTCTCCAATCAGGTTAAGTATGTATGCATCACCACATGCATTTACTATTCTTGTTTGGGTGTAGCGAGGAGCATTTAAGGTCTATAACCTATTTCACGTCTATATCACTGTATCTTATATACCCAATACAGCAGACATGAGAATTCCAGAGCCTATCCTTCCTGGGTCACTCACTAAGCTAATAAGAATACTAGGTAACTAAGGGTCCTCCACCTTGTTAATATTTAATTATAAGACATAGTAGCATATATTTTTCCAAGATGAAATCAATTTTTCTCTGACATGTGTTTAACTAGTTACTAGGAGATACACTATGAAGAAATCTACAAAGGGGACTTGTGGTTAACCATATTTAGACAAGGCATGGCTTGGTTCTAACTGAGTCACTCTGAGGTCATTGCTAGTGAATGATGGCAGAAGGTGCATTCTTACGTTTTGCAAGTTGAACTGCAGCTGTTGCTTATATGGTGCAAATTCCTGTGCAAGTTCATAACCCTCGTGGTAAAACGTAAATAAGCCTTGAAGGAAGGACAAAAGCTGCAAAGATAAAAACATACACAATGTCATAAGTCTGCTTTTTACATGTGAAAAGAGCATTCAACGTAAAATAGCAAGAAATTTATATCTTGTTCTAATTTCTCAAAGTTACAACCATTGATCAATGCTTTTGACCAGAGAGCCATGAATGTGAGACAGAAACAACGGGTGCTTGCTTTCATCTCATCCCTCTGTCTGGTCTTGAACAGGTGTGCTGTAGATGGCTCTGCCAAAAATGGTCATGAAATAACAACTTGACGCCTCTCAGGGGACCATGGATAACCAGAAAGATAACCAAAACAGAAGATGAAAGGGGGTTAGATATAGAGAAGGACCAGAAAGTCACAGGCAGGAGCTGGCAAAGGCAAGTACAGTTTGTCCAGAGGGAGACAAAAAAAAAAAAACATTACCACAAGGTGGCAGTACAGATCCTGCTACTGGCTAGAGAAAGTTCTTTAGCAAGGAGAATTCAGTTCATGAGAGTTGAGTTAAAACGTCGAATCCCGTGATCTTTGCTACCTTGAGTAAAATCTTCAGAAAAGAAATTCCATATTTCCAGCCTTGGGATCACAAATTTCTTAGTGTTTAATTGCTATATATATTTGTATCTGTAAGGAGGGCTTCTCCTAAAATTATGGAACAGATGTTTATATGGTAAGAATTGATTGATATTTTATGTAACTCACTGTAATCTAATTCCACACCGTGGCCACTAACTCAGTCAGCCGACAGCATCTTGCTCCAACAAAGTGGAACACATTTTCAAGAGACTTAGACATTGTCATTTATTATCATTACATTAAAATAGAAAGGCAGTTTTAAACCATTTTCTCATGTAAGCAGCTTCTTTCTGCTCCCTCCCCCTACGTGGGAGCAGGGGTTCCTCACCAAGGCTCATCTCATGTGTGTGTTCATATTGCCAACACCCAAGAGCCACGGAAAATGATGTTCACTTCAGGGAGTCTGACACTTTCAAAATGTTTTAAGTTGTTTTTTTTGTTTGTTTGTTTGTTTTTTATTTAGTTTTGATCTCTAGGTTAGAGAAAATTGGAGCTTATTTAGGCCCTCATGTGTGAGTCCAGACTTTTTCAAGGGTGGAAAAATTTACAAGCTTCTGAAGCACATAGCTAACTTGGGTGCCAGCCATAGGACAGCTTAGGAAGTTATTAGGAGCATCTACTCTGGTGGCATCTGTAATTAGCCCATGACAAAACTGTCTCACTGTGAACTGGATATCACAGGGAGCGGGTGCTATTTCAAAGCCATCATGAGCCACCAAGTTAATTAAATGTTTAAAAACATTGCAATACATCTATACAATAGCTAATACACCCAACTCCACTTTTATAATATTCTGACCACTCAGAACATGGGGGTACACATACTCATGTTAGAAATATGATTACAGCCGAATGGTGGTGTGTTATCATCAAGTCAGATGAGTCCGTGGTGTGTGAGTTCGTGGAATCTGGCTTGAGGCTCTGGCCTATGGTTACATTATATATTAAAGTATTAGTTGCCTACAGAAGTACAGATTCCTACCACTACCCAAGACACCCTTTCCCACACAGAAAAAAGACCTCTGATGTTCACCAAGTCACTCATTCTATGAGAGTCCCCCGAACCTCTCATCTGAAAGTAATCTGCCCGCCGCTGTGTTGAGCCATCATTTCCACTGAGACTGGTTAGCTAATTATACTTTAAAACTCATGATTCCGGCATTTGTGCCTCTCTAAGGTTCCTCTGCATCCTCAGCATATCTGCTGCAGTGACTGCAATGCAGACAGAAACCCACCTGCCAGCCTTGGCTGTAGTCTCACTTGCTGGAAGGATTCATTTTCTTTCACAACAAATCCTGAGCACCCAGTAGGGAACACAGTTTTACTGAAGTATGTAAAACTTACAAAGCAGAGGCTGGAGAGATGGCTCAGGAGTTAGGAGCACTGGCTGCTCTTGCAGAGGACCTGGATACCTGCATCCAAATGGCCACTTATAGCCCTCTCTAACTGCTGTTTCAGGGTATCTGACACCCTCTTCTGGCCTCCAAGGGTATTAGGTACACATATGGTGCAAATATATACGTGCAGTCAAAACTCACACACACAAAATAAAATAAATGAATCTAAAAAAATAATTAACGACACATCAAGAGCTGCCATCACCTTTTTACTCTGTGTTGTATTTCTTTGAAAGCAGCTTGGGGAAGTCTAAACAAAAAAGGTGGGTGAAAATAATAGCCCCTAGATGGCAGCAGAGATCTATTTTTATTTTTTTAAGGGAGCAAGCATGTATATTCATTGCTTGCATGCTTGACAATTTCCATGAAGCTAAATCAACAAGCAGAAGGACCTGAGAACTCTGATGAACGGCCCACAGATGCCCATCACCTATGTACAGTGCCTTGGCTGGCAAGTTGTAGAAAAGACAGGCCTAAGCTTTCTATGGAGTAAAAGTGCCCTTTACAAAAATGTCAGTGATTAATTACTAGTTTCATTTTACACTTATCATTTTGTGTATATGTGTATGTGTGTATGTGAGTGTGCCACGGTGCACGTATGCAGGTCCAAGAACTACCTTCAGGAAGGACTTGGCTCTCTTCTACTTCCATGTGGGTTCTGGGAAAACTGAGGTTACCAGGTTTGGTGGCAATTGCCTTTACCCAAGATTCATTCCTTTAGCACCAGGAACATCGCCTATCACACCTTACTATTTCCCTAGTGTGCAGAGTAAAACTATTTGCTAGTCTCCAAACAAGACCAAAAGTCAACACGGATACTGTGTTTGAAGATTAGAACGCAATGAGCATTCACAATTGGCCTCACCTGTCTGCCATTGAATGCCAGATGAGAGTGGTACTTCTGCAGTAGCCGCTTCTCTCCACACAAACACTTGAAGACTCACTTGGCTAACAGGAGATTCCCCAATCCAGGAACAGTGCTAGCAGGTGGGGCACAATTTCAAATACAGGAGCCGTGGAGGGCTGCCCACACTAAAGAACACACATGTGCACATACAGAAGCCCGTGGAGGGCTGCCCACACTAAAGTACACACATGTGCACATACAGGAGCCCGTGGAGGGCTGCTCACACTAAAGTACACACATATGCACATACAGGAGCCCGTGGAGGGTTGCCCACACTAAAGTATACACGTGCACATACAGGAGCCTGTGGAGGGTTGCCCACACTAAAGTATACACATGTGCACATACAGGAGCCTGTGGAGGGCTGCCCACACTAAAGTACACACATGTTCAAGTACATGTGCCCATGGAGGGCTATCCATAGTAAAGTATGTGATGTCCCAAAGGGTTCACAACTTAAAGGCCCCAAGTTACCAGAAAGACTGACTGCAGCAGAGCAAAGAGGGTGAAGCTGGAGACGGGCAGGAGCTTTGCAGGAATTCTAGATAACTGCTGTCCAAACGAGGCTGTAAAAACTTGGATAATCACTTCACTCATTTTTTTTTTAACCTGGTTATCAGTCAACTGGTATTTATAAGTTATTTTTCAGACAAGGTATCATTTACCCCGGGCTGGCCACTAACTATGTAGCTAAGGATGACCCTGAGCTATGGATCCTCCTGACTTTACCTCACAAATGCTGGGGGATTGCAGGTGTATACCACCAGGTTTGGTTTGCAGGATGTGGCAAGGGATCAAACTGAGGGCCTCCCTCCTGCTGCACAGGCATTCTCCCAGAGCCATCCTCAGGAATAAACTGGCTTTAGTCCATTAGAGAAGAGATGCTTACCTGGACACAGCCACACTGTTCCCTATCCATCTAGGATCTGAGAGATGTGACCATCTATCTTTGCAAAGCCCTTCTAGTAGCCTCACTGGCACCAAGGTCATCTCTGACCACTAAAATGCACAACTTTATCTATTAAAACACTAGCTCCCTGTAGTTAACACTGTTCTTAGTCATGAAAGGCTCAACAGCCCCTCTCACCCAGGTTCTGGAAGAAGATAAGGATACCCACCCCAGACTTTTCTGTACAGTATTGGATTCTTGGCTAGAGTCAGGACAATTAGGCAAGAAAAGGAAATACAAAATAGCCATACTAGAAAGAAAACAGCAAAGCTATTTACAAATGTCCTGAACTTGTGTACTTAAATTCCTAAGGAATCTATAAAACAAAACAAAACAAAAACAAACAAACAAATCCAATAGAACTAATAAACAACTTCTGCGAGACCAGGGTACAAAAACTGATTTTATGGCAAGATACTTGAAAATAAGCAATTTGAAAATGACATTAAGAAAACTTCCATCTTTAATAGCCTTAAAAGAAGAAAATACTTAGAAATTAATTAAGTAAATTTAATTCAACATATATTCTTAAAACCATGAACACAGCATAAATAAACTAGAGAAGTGTAAACAAATAAAAGAAAATCCCACTTTCATGGTTTGAAGAACTTGAAATTGTGATGATGAAATTGATGGACAGGCATAGTAAAAACCAGAACCGCGACTGACATCTTTTCAGGACCCTATGATTCTAAACTCACACGAAATGGGAAATGGGAAGCGATACTAGCTGACCATAAAGATCTTAGTAAAAGTGGCCTGGGAAACCTCACCCATCTTAATTTTACTTAAACTGAACTCCAGGCCGTGAATGAGCGAATACTGTGATACCAGCAGAAAGAGGGATACAGAACACTGACTCCATTATAATTTCAATGGGCAACATTTGGTCACCAGCTGGTAGTACTCCTGTGGGAGGCTGTGAAATCTAAGAGGTAGGACCCTACTGGAGTAATGAGTCACTGGGAGCGGGACTTATGGCTTTCTACCACATGATTTCTAGTTTCCTAATCTGCCCAGATCGGAGCCAGCTCCCACAGCTATCTTGCCTTCTCTACCACAATGGACTGAGTTTTGTGAAACCCTGAACCAAAATATATCTTTCCCCAGATATCACAAATCTCTGGTCAACCAATTGTTCACAGAACTATCCAGACACTACAGCTAGGGAAAGAGTAGTTAATAGCAAAAATCTGAATAGATCCTTATCTACTCAGCTGAAAAATTATATATACAATGTAATAAATTGTTTTAAAATTGGTAGATCGTACCTATAACTGGGCACTCTAGACAGAGAGGCAGGAGAATCCAGAGTTTAAGGTTACCTCAAGGACACAGAAAGTTTGAGGCCAGCCTGGGCTACATGAAACCCTGGCACACACATACACACAAAAAGCCCAGGTAAAACCAAAATTTTTGCTCCAAATTCTTTTGTAGCTATATCAGATCAGCTTTCATACTCACTCTGTGTTGGTCACTCTCATGCTCGTCCTATTGCTGAAATAGAAACAAGACTCCACCAAGGAGACTAAAGCTAGAGAAGAGGTCAGTGCTATGTACACGGTTACACAGACACAGCAACAGGAAGACATAGCAGCCAAGGAAATAATGCAGGAAACATCTCCTTTTAATTTCGAGAATGCTGTCATAAGAAAGGCATGTGCTACAAAAGGCTTATTTGTGATAAAGTGAGGGGAAAACACATTTCAGGTAAAGGGATGCTTCCATTTCCCCGCAGTTCAGGGATACTTACCATTCCTTCTGCCTGTGAGCTAAGGTTTCTATAATCTCTTGATACAACTAATGTCATATCCTGGAAAGGGGTAGCTGAATGTTTCCAGACAGAATGGGAGTTCAACTGAGGCACCAGCCAAACTGCCAAGTCACTCTCCAAGAGATACACAAATCAGAAAATGTCTGTCCAGGTGCAGACAAAGAATAGCATGACAGGAATGGGCAGAGTCAGAAGAAATATGGAGGGAAAATTAATGGGTTCTCTTAGGTTGGTGTAAAAAGAACTTCAACTTAGAAATGCTGGAGGCAGGTGTTCCTCGGGGAGAAGCAAGAAGTGTGGCTTTCTACATGTCGTGTGTGTCCCAGGAGGCTGGACCTGTGAGGGGAGCATTCTGCTCTTATGGAGGGCACACACACTTAACTCTAGCACCTTCTTCTGACCTCCAAGGGCACCCACACACATGGCACCCCAAACACAGGGAAAGGCACATATATAAAGTTACTCAAAATATTAAAAGGAAAAAAAATCATAGTGAGGCTCTCTGGCAGGGCTGAGTCAGTAAGAGGGATCAGGAATTTAGTGGCCTTTGTCCTAGACAGCCCCCCTAAAGTTACAGAAAGTTTAATCAAGTCATCAAATTGTCTGATGGGTAAGTTACTTCACCTTAAGGGAACTGGACGATAGTTCTCCGGCAAGCAGAGTTTTGAGTGAAATTGGCTGTTCCAAACCAAAGGTGAACATTAAATCCACGAGTCTGACTTAGGGCCCTAGCTCTTTAACCCTTCTGGTCCAGGGATTGGTTTTACAATACACAGAGTGCCTTGTTCACAGTACCTGAGGACCTGCAACTCAGAAGAGGACCTGTATTGTGCAGACTCTGCTCTTTCTCATTGTCTGTGTCTGATGGGATCCCACAGAAATAGATTATGACAAATGTGCATGAATATATTGTCACCTTTCCTCGCTATATCATCATCATCTCCCTAAAGCAGGGATGGTGGGTTTCGTTTTTTATTCTGCCGTAGGAAGAAAAGGATAGCCCTGCTCTTGGGCATCCCTGTGCATCAGTAGACCTGCCATCTCATCTCATGGCTATGCCATGTCTATGCATCTGCATCAGAAGATTATCTTGACACCAGAGCTGAACTTACCCATCACAGATGCCACCTTATGAGGATCCTCGTATGAACTACACTGTTACAAATTAGGTAGTGCTTGGAAAACATGCTAAGAGAGTATAGTAAGTATCTTGACCTATTGTCTTCTGAGATACCGTTTGCATTGGAGAATCCATTACTTCTTATATTAACCTAGGAGAACTGATGGCTTCACAGGCAAAGGCATTCAGGTCCTAGGTCTGTAAGGAAGGTCTGAAGAGCATGGAATCAAAGAGGGCCCTGGGTTTTTCTCCATTCACCTTAAAGGTCAGTAACTGGAGTGTTGTGTGGGTGAGGTATATTCACTCACACACAGGTAACTTTCTATTTTGACCTATGTTATGAAGGCACATTCAATCCTAGTGGGAAGACCTGAGCCTATGAGGAGAGTGCAGCAGGCAGAGAAAGAGAAGAACACAGACCCCCAGATGGCTCTCTCTTTCTTACCTTTTCATTTAGCCCTGCACCCACACCCTTGGGATGTGCCACTAACACATCCATTCCAGGACTGCTCACACAGCCCATTTCCTAACCCCAGCCAATCTTCTCCGGAAAGGCATTCCTGGATAAAACCAGAAGTGAGCTTCCTTCAGGACCTAGGCATTTCCTAGCCAAATCAAGGTGACGATTCAAACTTCACTGCCATAATGATATAGACAACACTTTTTAGTTTTAGATGAACAGATTTTATTCCCAGCACAGTTTTAGGGTTCCTAGAGAAAGGAGGTTTCCTCCACCCCCTCAAGCACCCATCCTGCATTCCACACATAGTGGTCTTCTCTGTTAATGACTTGCATTCCTGTGGTAGATTATTACCGTCAGTGAGTCAATATGAATACATTATTAACTGAATCCAAAATTCACTGTTTGAATTGTCTATTCTGTGGGCTTATGGGCACATTTCATCCCTTCACCATTACAAAGAAATACAGAGGAATCACTGCCCTAAATGTATTTATCCTTCCCCAACGCTCTTCTTTTTATTTTCTTTGATCATAATTTCAAACAAACAAAAATTCACTCTAAAGCACTTTCCTCATAGATCACTTTTAAAGCTGTTACACATGAGAAAACTAAATCTTACCGGCTCCACAAACTCAAATTTCTTCTTCTCTTGAACTTCTTGGATTTTAAAGACATATTCTAATGAAGCTTCATAGAAGTTCTGGTGTTCTCGGCCAATCTGTGAATCTGCCTAAAACATGGAAAACCAGCAGCATGATACAGGGGTTAAGTACTGAAGAATCTACACACAGAGGGAGTCAAGCCCAGGTAAACCCCACAACCCCTTATTACATACTAACTCCTACAAAGAGTTCTGATGCAGCTCCAACTCCATAAAGCTTATAGTGTGTGGAGTTAAGATGGATAGAGGTGCACACATTCAGCTAAGTACCAAAGGGTATGACACAACAAGCTGAAATACCTTCACACTTGAGAGGAAAAGGCCACAATAAACAAAGAAGAAGCATATTATAAATTAAAATTATGGAGGAATTTTCAAAGAGTATGCAAATGTTTATAAAAAGCTATAGAGTCAGAGAAAGCATTAGATTACGCTAGAATTACCCTCAATATAAACAACTGATAGTGAATTAATTCAACCTACGAGAGGGGACAAAGAGGGGTACCAGGAGGGTAAGTGAGCAGGAGAAGGCAATGGGACATATGTCTCAGAAAACAAAGGAGCATAGTTTGAGGGAGGAGGGGACCAGCAACAGGGCAATAAGGGTTGGGGGAGGACACTATGTATGGGTGGATGGGTAGGTGGGTGGGTGGGTAGGACAAAGAATAATCATATACATGTGTGAGATGGTCACCCTGGAACCCACTTCTTTGCATGTTGAAAAATTAATAAGATAGAAGAGAGAAAGAGATGGGGAGGAGGAAGGCGAGAAAGGAATAGGAGGCGGCAGTGGGGAGCATGGACAGAAGTCACCATCGTGAAATACAGGAGCTGGAAGAGCCTGGCAGAGCTGGTTGCATAGGAAACAGGGACAGTAAGATTGGAAGATCTTAGATACTTCACAGAAAATACAAATTTTAATCAAAGATGTGTTTGAGAATATTAATCAAGAAGGCAATTAGGAAAAATTAGGCTCAGACATGTCAGCAGAGCCCAAAATAAAAATCCGAATAACCATTCGTGGTGGATCAGGAATACCACTTCCAGGCTGCTGTCAGGGCAGAACAGAGCTACTGAAACGGTTTCTTTGTCTTTCTGGATTTTTCTCTCTGCTTCCATGCCACCCTTAGATGTTCCCTTGAAGAATGACTCTGGTTCTATACATGTCCATAGGGACCTTCTCTTGCCCTGTCCCATTTTCCAGCACAGCTCAGATTGATGACACAGCTGAGGAGAAAGGGCTTCCTGCAGTATGGTCTGATGGGAGATGTGATTCTGTATATATGTTTCTCAGACTGGTTAATAAAGCCCTGTGGCTAATAGGAAACTAGATAGGCGGGGCTAGGAGACTAGGAGGAGGAAAGAGGAAGTAGAAGGCGGAGTCAAGATGTAGCCCAGGGAAGAAGCAGGTCGCCTGCCGTGGCTTCCCAATAAGACGACCACATGGAAATACTTAGATAAGTAGAAGTGGGTTAATAATTGAGGCAGAGCTAGCCCATAAACAGTAATGGTAACTGGCCAACAGGATTGTATCAAATACAGAGTCTCTGAGTGTTATTTGGGGCTGGCGCGGCTGTGGGCCCAGACTGGCGGGCTGGCAGAAACTTACATGCTACAGTTGGCACCCAACCTGGCTATAAGAACTTTCACTTAAAACTAATAAGAGCTTAAGAAATGTTTTAGAAACAAGGGAACAGAGACTAGCAAGACTTCTTAGTAGCAGCATTTACTCTGTTGGATTTGTTTTGTTGTAGACAGAGATTTTCGCGGCTCCTTTAAGGGAGGTTTCCAAAATTAGCATAAGCGGCAAAAAGCCACCTGGCTTTTAAAGAGCTCTGCTAACAATTCATTGGTGTGTAGGAGAGCTGCAATAAAGGTTTACACTGTGTTTTAAAAAATACGCTGGCTTGGGAGAGAAAAAGAAACAGGATACAATGGTTTAAAAAAGAAAAAAAAAGGAAGTAGAATTAATCCTAGTACTAGGCAGACAGAGGCAAGCAGATCTCTGTGATTTCAAAGTAAACCTGGTATGGAGTGAATTCCAGGACAGATAAAAGTTACACAGAGAAACCCTGTCTCAAAATATGTAAAAATAGAAGTAGAATAAATAGAGTAATAAGAAAGCCACGTAAAGATGGAAAACACAGAGAGATTATGGATACTATACGCACTTCTGTTGTCTTTAAATTATTTGCTTGCTGAGAAAATAACAACTACTAATAAAAGAAATGCTGCTAGAGTAATTCAATTTATATATTTTAAAAATGCTTTGACGCAAAAATTCAAGCCTAAGGACAAGTTACTGGGGAAAAGGATTTCTATTTTTATTTCCACAGAAAATGAAAAGCTATGGATTTTTTCCAGACTTATATGGTTTGATCAAGCCAGACCCCCTGAAACAGCTCCTCAGATGATCCAACATTCAAAGCAGTTGAGACAAAGCCTTGCAGACTACTGCCAAGATTTCTGCATCTTCTTTGGACCCCCATGACAGCGCCCTCTACCAGCAGGAAGTAGTTTGGAAAGAACGACGCCCAAATTCCCAAATATTGTTTATAAATGTTTGTTTTCATTTAAATGGGCTTGGTTATAAATGGTTATACCCATAAGCAATCTTTTTAAAGGTAAAAAAGGGAATTATGGTATAGATATGAATACTTTGCTTTGGAATGGATTTTCTTTTATTGATACAATTTAAGGTCAATTTTATGATATATATATTTCTCCTCTTGTTTAGGTATTGTGTTTATATAGCTCATTTAGAAATGTAATGTATAATTTAGTACAGATTAGAGATAATTACCTATGATAATGAGAACTTGTAGTTAAGTTAGTTAGGTTTTCTAGATATATAGAGATGTATTTGAGATGGATAGGCATTCTTCAAACCTTTCAAAGACCTACAGAATATGGCATTTAAAATGGTTTAGGGTTTTTCTTGACAATGAAGCACAACTGCTCCTGGTAACACCACCTGCATCAAAAAGGAAGATGGACATTGAATTAACTCGTTATGAAGTTTGCTTCTAATATGGCAAGACTAGCCATTTGGGCAAGGTACTGCTCTTCTGGACTGTTTGACTTTATGTTGTAGAAACTGGACATGCAGGACCCACAAAAAAGGTGACTGCTGATGCAAGATGGACATTGCTACAGGATTCCTGCTTCATGGAAGAGGCTGCCAGACAGCCAGACAGTCTACAGGACACAGAGAAAAATGACTGACAAACTGTCAATACAGGTGGACAGTTTAAAGTTTCCTGCCTTGTTGAGGAGTCTGGACACACACTATGGCCTATGGGCTGAAGATGGAACATTACAGAAGAACTTCGGGTGACTGACCAGGCAATGCATTGTCTCTGTCATTTCTAGACTTTATATATTATCCTTCTGTGGTCTTTGATTGAGTTGAAGACAGGTAATTATAATTATAGTTTTCCTTAGTTAAGATTAAAGATAAGTTACATATAGGACTTTAGACTCACAAAGATAGGACAGATGATATTTTCTTTAAGTTTTACAAAACGTTAACGGACTAAATATTGTTAACTGTGATTCTTATTTGATAACTGTTGTATGGTATATTTTGCTATGTTAAGGTTTAACCCCTTCTTTTACTTTAGACAGAAAAGAGGAGATGATGGGAGATGTTATTCTGTATATATGTTTCTCATACTGGTTAATAAAGCCCTGTGGCCAATAGGAAACAAGATAGGCGGGGCTAGGAGACCAGGAGGAGGAGAGAGGAAGTAGTGGGAGTCAAGATGTAGCCCAGGGAAGACGCAGCACGCCTGCTGTGCGGCTCCCCGATAAGACGACCACGTGGAAATACTTAGATAAGTAGAAATGGGTTAATAATTAAGACAGAGCTAGCCCATAAACAGTAATGGTAACTGGCCAACAGGA